>JBBBDQ010002001.1:0-457500 GCA_037127315.1 Ascarosepion bandense | reverse complement strand
TGCATGCATGAAATGGAGAATATGAAATAACGACAATTTACCCTTCGCAGTCTGTAGGAGGAGTGATATCACGTAACAGTTTAATACTTTTGTCTTTGTTTCTGACGAGTTTTGTTTTGTTTTGGGTTTTTTTGCTGTTTCTTAATACTCTGCTTAGCTTTTCGAATACATCTTTAGTTATATCACTGCGTCTTCGGATTTCAGTGTCGCACTTTCTGTCCTTTGTTAAAACACTTCCCAAAGTCAACACAACTTAAAATGTTATGCATACACAGTGCCATAGAATAAAATGTCAGTGGAAGTGCGATGAAATCAGGTGTTATCACTTAATAGACAAGTTTTTCTTTCTGGTTTTTAACAATAATGTCCGGCCTGTTTGCTTCAATTTTTCTGTCTGTGTAGATGGTGTAATCCAATAGAATGGTGACATCTTCTATTTCTGTAACCGGTGTTGGGTGATGTTCATACCAGTGTTTGTTTAGAGATTTTCCGTAGTGTTTGCACATTGTCCAATGTAAATATTGCCCCACTCTATCGTGACGATTTTTATATTCATTTGGGGCAAGTACAGAACAACCTGAGATTAGATGGTCTATTGTTTCTTGGTGTTTATCACAAAACCTGCATTTTGGAACCACATTATTATGTATGATATTTGCCTGAAAGTTTCTAGCGAAAATACTTTGGTCCTGCGCTGCAAGAATAAAGCCTTCAGTCTCAGACTTTAATCCAGATGCACGTAACCATCGATGAGTATTAACTTTATCAACATTGGATTTATTGGCACGTTCTGGATATTGGCCATGCAGAGGTTTGTCTTGCCAGCGTTGTTTCATCTGTTTATGAGCTTTAGCTTTGGCTTTCATTTTCATATTTATTACCGCAATAGTTGGTTCTTGGCATCTGTTTTGCTTGTTTACAGAATCTACTAAATGTAAATCTTGTTTGTATTTTCTGTCTTCTTTTATTATTGAATATGTTGTTCTTTCTTTCTTCATGTTGCTTGACTAATTTTATCATCCAGTCTTTTGTTGTTTCTATGTATGTTAGTAAGCCAATAGTTGTTGTCTTGTATGACAATTCTAGGTGAATACCTCTTCCACCTTCATTATTATTATTATTATTGTGTCATTTTTCATCATATTTCGATTTCTGCTTTGGTCTCACTACCAACCAAGTCTGCGGGGAGACCTAAGGCAGGTCGTGGCGTGTTGTTATGGCCCCATTTCATGTTTTTCTATCTTCCCTATCATCCCTAGCGTTACATAAAGTTTTCCTTAGCGTGTGGGCTGTACTTAATAAGACAATTTTTTTGTACATCTCTTAAGCTGGGGTTTCCAGGGATTCTTTCAATGTGTTGTTTTGTTCCATTTTTTAACATTCCAAGTGCACCTACTATCACTAGCACAACTCTTGTTTTCAATTTCCACATTTTTTCTATTTCAGTTTCCAGGTCTTTATATTTCGAGTTTTTCAAATTCCTTGGTTGCTATGTTACAATCCGCTGGACAAGCCATATCACTTAATAGACAAGTTTTCTCTTTCTGGGTTTTAACAATAATGTCTGGCCTGTTTGCTTCAATTTTTCTGTCTGTGTAGATGGTGTAATCCCATAGAATGGTTACATATTCTATTTCTGTAGCCGGTGCTGGGTGATGTTCATACCAGAGTTTGTTTACAGATTTTCCATAATGTTTACACATTGTCCAATGTAAATATTGCCCAACTCTATCGTGGCGATTTTTATATTCATTTGGGGCAAGCACAGAACAGCCTGAGATTAGGTGGTCTCTTGTTTCTTGGTGTTTATCACAAAACCTGCATTTTGGATCCATATTATTATGCATAATATTTGCCATAAAAGTTTCTAGTGAAAAGACTTTGGTCTTGTGCTGCAAGAATAAAGCCTTCAGTTTCAGACTTTAATTCAGATGGACGTAACCATCGATGAGAATTAACTTTGTCAACATTGGATTTATTGGCACGTTCTGGAGGTTTGTCTTGCCAGCGCTGTTTCATCTGTTCAAGAGCTTTATCTTTGGCTTTCATTTTCATATTTTTTGCCGCAATAGTTGGTTCTTGGCTTCTGTTTTGCTTTTCTACAGAATCTACTAACTGTAAATCTTGTTTGTATTTACTGCCTTCTTTTATTATTGAAAATTTTTTCTTTCTTTCTTCATGTTGCCTTATTAATTATATCATCCAATCCTTTGTTGTTTCTATGTATGTTAGTAAGCCAATAGTTGTTGTCTTGTATGACAATTCCAGCTGAATAAGACCTCTTCCACCTTCATTACGGGGTATGTATAGACGGTCTACATCAGCCTTTGGATGATGCATCTTATGCTTAGAAAGAAGCTTTCTTGTTTTAGAATCCATTCGCCTGATGTCGTTTAGAGTCCAGTTTAAGATGTTGAAACTATATTGGACAACTGGGATTGCAAGGCTATTAATGGCTATAATTCTGTTCTGAGAATTCAATTCAGTTTTTAATATCATTCATAGCCTTCTATAGTACTCTTTACACACTATTTCTTTCATTTTTTTATGGTGAATGTTTTCACCCTCATTTACACCTAGGTATTTATAAGCTTCTGGTTTCAATTCTTTTATTGTTACAACAGGGTCTAAGCTAATTGAGGATGTTTCTTGCATTGATTCACGTAAAACTGTAGCTTTAGCACATTTATTCAAATTGTATTTCACTCCAATGTCTTCGCTGAAGCATTTTACAGTTTGCAGAAGACCTTCCAGCTTATTATCATTCTTAGCATATAACTTTAAGTCATCCATGTAAAATAGATGGCTTATTTTCTTTTGGCTTATTTTATAACCACATTCTGTCTTATTAAGTTGACTGGTTAGTGCTATTAATGATATGCAGAATAGTAAGGGAAACAAAGAATCACCTTGAAATATACCTCTTTTGATATTTATTTTACCACACTTATAGGTTCCATTTATATGATTGAGGTAAAGGGTTGTTTTCCATATAGACATGCACTGTTTGATGAAATTGATGATGACGGGTGATATCTTGTATATATTTAAAGTCTTTAAAATCCAGGAATGTGGCACACTATCGAATGCCTTACGATAATCTATCCAGGCAGTACTAAGATTTTTCTTTGTACTGTAGCAGTTTTCCAGGATCATTCTGTTAATAAGCAATTGGTCTTTACATCCGTAACAGCCACGTTTGCACCCTTTTTGTTCAAGCGGTATCATGTCATTTCTTTCTAAGAATAAATATGTCTGTTTTGTTAAAATAGATGTTAGTAGTTTATATGTTGTCGGAAGACATGTAATTGGTCTGTAGTTTTTCGGGTTGTTTGTGTCACCATTCTTGGGTAGAAGAAATGTAATTCCTTTGGTCATCCATGCAGGAATTTTAGTGGGATCGTCAACCATTTCTTGAAGTTCTTTGGCTAGTTTTTTATGTGCTGTATTTAAAGAATATAGCCAAAAGTTAGGAATTTTATCTATACCTGGGAATTTCAAATTGCGTGCTTTTTTTCGTGCAAATTTAACATCCTCTTCTGTAATTCCAGCCCATGTCTGTTCGGGTTTATTTTTCATTCGTTCTATCTCTTGTGCAATCCAATCTACTTCTTTGTTATGTTCTTTAGGGCAAGCCCATATCTTTTCCCAGAACTGTGTAACTTCTTCCATTCTGGGTGGGGGGGGGAGTGTCACTTCAATTCTTTTCTTACCTATTTCCCTGTAAAATTTCTTTGCATCGGTTTGAAAAATCTTGTTCTGTCTGTAAAATCTTGATCTTTTCTCATAGCGTCTTATTCTTTGAGCCTTCAGTTGTATTGTTTGCTTTATTTTTCCTTAGTTGATAGGACTTCATTTTCATTTCTAATATTGTATTTTCTTTCGACTCTTCTGCTTTTCCTAGTTCTTACATTTATTCCTCTAGTCAGTTCATCCAGTACTGATAGTTCACTTCTATGTTGTTCGATTTCTTTTTCTATTTTTCTTTTCCAAGGTGGATCTTCATGTCTGCGAGACTGCCTTGTTTTTAGTTTGATGTTCAATTTTTTGTTGCTGCTATTGCTGATGCATATATTGCTTCATTGAGATTTATATGAGTGTTTTCTTCATCCAAAATTAATTTGAGTGCTGCATTGTAGAGCTTAATAGTTCGGAGGTTATGCTTTGTTGGTTGTAATTTTGGGAGCTGTTCTCGTTCCTCCATTGCAATATTTTGTATTTGACTTATATGGTTCTCTCGTTCCTCCATTGCAACATGCATTATTATTATTATGTCATTTTTCATCATATTTCGATTTCTGCTTTGGTCTCACTACCAACCAAGTCTGCGGGGAGACCTAAGGCAGGTAGTGACGTGTTGTTATGGCTCCATTTCATGTTTTTCTATCTTCCCTATCATCCCCAGCATTACATAGATAAAGTTTTCCTTAGTGTGTGGGCTGTACTTAATAAGACAATTTTTTGTATATCTCTTAAGCTGGGATTTCCAGGGATTCTTTCAATGTGTTGTTTTGTTCCATTTTTTATCATTCCAAGTGCACCTACTATCACTGGCACAACTCTTGTTTTCAATTTCCACATTTTTTCTATTTCAATTTCCAGGTCTTTATATTTTGACAGTTTTTCAAATTCCTTGATTGCTATGTTACAATCCGCTGGACAAGCCATATCAATTAATAGACAAGTTTTCTCCTTCTGGTTTTTAACAATAATGTCTGGCCTGTTTGCTTCAATTTTTCTGTCTGTGTAGATGGTGTAATCCCATAGAATGGTTACATCTTCTATTTCTGTAACCGGTGCTGGGTGATGTTCATACCAGTGTTTGTTCACAGCTTTTCCATAATGTTTGCACATTGCCCAATGTAAATATTGCCCAACTCTATCGTGGCGATTTTTATATTCATTTGGGGCAAGCACAGAACAGCCTGAGATTAGGTGGCCTCTTGTTTCTTGGTGTTTATCACAAAATCTGCATTTTGGATCCATATTATTATGCATAATATTTGCCTGAAAGTTTCTAGTGAAAAGACTTTGGTCTTGTGCTGCAAGAATAAAGCCTTCAGTTTCAGACTTTAATCCAGATGCACGTAACCATCGATGAGTATTAACTTTGTCAACATTGGATTTATTGGCACGTTCTGGATATTGGCCATGCAGAGGTTTGTCTTGCCAGCGCTGTTTCATCTGTTCAAGAGCTTTATCTTTGGCTTTCATTTTCATATTTTTTGCCGCAATAGTTGGTTCTTGGCTTCTTTTTTGCTTTTCTACAGAATCTACTAACTGTAAATCTTGTTTGTATTTATTGCCTTCTTTTATTATTGAAAATTTTTTCTTTCTTTCTTCATGTTGCCTTACTAATTGTATCATCCAATCCTTTGTTGTTTCTATGTATGTTAGTAAGCCAATAGTTGTTGTCTTGTATGACAATTCCAGCTGAATAAGACCTCTTCCACCTTCTTTACGGGGTATGTATAGACGGTCTACATCATCCTTTGGATGATGCATCTTATGCTTAGAAAGAAGCTTTCTTGTTTTAGCATCCATTCGCCTGATGTCGTTTAGAATCCAGTTTAAGATGTTAAAGCTATATTGGACAACTGGGATTGCAAGGCTATTAATGGCCATAACTCTGTTCTGTGAATTTAATTCAGTTTTTAATATCATTCGTAGCCTTCTATAGTACTCTTTACGCACTATTTCTTTCATTTTTTTATGGTGAATGTTTTCGCTCTCATTTACACCTAGGTATTTATAAGCTTCTTCTTTTTCTTCTTCTTCTTCTTCTTCTTCTTCTTCTTATTATTATTATTATTATTATTATCGCTTCACTCCAAGCAAAGCATTACCACCATTGGTGCGCAGAGTTAACAGCAAGAATAAAAGAAAAGAAAAAAAAAGAATGGGAACAAGTTACCAGGATTGTTAAAGAAAGAACAAAAGAAATGCCATTGGTGCGCAGGGGTTTACAGTGAGAAAAATAAAGATGCAGAGGATGTTGAAGAAAAGATAAGAAATGGATGAGAATCAAATAAATAAAAGATAGAATCTCCAAAATCTAAATTACTATCAGAGAAGCAAGCGAATCGAAGTGGGTTCCACAAACAGGAAATGCGAATAAAGAAACAGTAGAGTAGAAGAGACTAACACATTCAACTATTTCGCTAATAAAAGGGTAGGACCTTGATGCCAATCTAGTAGCTCGAGTAAATACACGTGGTCGGGGAACAAAGGAAAGAAGCTTGTCAGAGCAGTTGACATGAAAATACTTGTAGGAAAGACAGAGGGAAGTCACATCTCGTCAGTGAGAAACTGACTAAAGGTTGAGATGCCAAGTAAGGATTGACTATATTGCAGATCCTTCTTTGGATTTTGTTGAGAATCTCGAGATGAATAGCAGGAGCACCCAAACAAATATGGCAACAGTATTTAATGCACAGACGAAGGGTAGATTTATAAATGTGCAAAATGGATTTTGATGAGAAAAACTTCCTAGCCGGACACGGTGAACAACCTTTCTAACAGTAAATGCAGCTAAAGATTAAATGTAGTCATTCCATTTGAGAGAGTCAGGTCAAGGAGGCGCAGTGCTTTGCTCTCTAGGAGACTAAAGTCATCCATTCTAATGTTAGGCAGAAATGTTTCTTTATGGTGATTAAATGAGAGCTTCGTTTTGGAGGCATTGACATTTACTCTAGGAGACTAGCGTCATCCATTCTAATGGTAGACAGGAATGTTTCTTTATGGTGATTAAATGAGAGCTTCGTTTTGGAGGCATTGACATTTACTCTAGGAGACTAGCGTCATCCATTCTAATGGTAGACAGGAATGTTTCTTTATGGTGATTAAATGAGAGCTTCGTTTTGGGGGCATTAACATTTACTCTAGGAGACTAGCGTCATCCATTCTAATGGGAGGCAAGAATGATTCTCTTTCGTCTGTGTGTGACGTAAATTTTAAAATGGTTTATAACGGCAAATGTAATATTACGCAAGGCACTTTTTGCCGATGAAAGACATTAATTTAGAAATTCTTGCAAAAATCAAATAATGGTCGGATTTTGATGAAAATTTGAGGACTTATTCATAATTAACTGAAATCATTTTTTAAGTAATTATTTTTAGAAAATGTTGGTTAAAATATTTTTTTACATATGTTATCCTCACCACCACCACCAAATAATTGCCAGAAATGTCTAGAAAGTCACCATCGTTTCCCCATAAACCTACTAATAATTAAATTCAGAAGTCATTGAGGAATGCTAATCCACTGTTTTTTGTTCTTCAAAATTAGCCCATTTTTAGAAAATCTGCTCTGAATTGCGAAAACAAAAATGCAATAAAACTATCCCATTTTTTATTTAGATAAACTTTTAATTGCTTTTATAAAAATATAAATTTAGGATATCATAGTCTTAAAAAGAAAAAAACATTTTCAATGAATAATGAATTTCTAAAAGATTTTTTTTCATTTTTATTATTTTCCTATTATAATAATTTATAAAGTTTCAAATTTAAAAAAAAAATCCTCCTTCATAGTTAATGCTAGGGTGTTAAATTAATGCATGAAGACTACATTTACTAATCGAAAATTGAAAAGCTTAATACAAATAATTTAGCCGGTGGGTTTTTAAAATAATTAAAACATTTTAATTGTGTGCATACTGATTACCCGTATTTTCTTGTTACGGATGGCCGTACATGATATATATCATTAACAGGTCACGTGTTTCAAAGGTTGCGCTACATACATGAAAAAAAAATCCCTATATAACCATTTTCGGCGAGGTACATTTCTTTCAACTTGCTTCAGTGTTTCCTATGCTCTACGTTTCAACATTCAAAGGGCTTTTTTGCAAATCATTTCTTCAAAATTTAAAGCAATTTTTTATATTTTAATTCCTAATGTTGCTAAAGAAAAGAAGTAGTTGTGAAATTCACAATTTGTGGAAGTACCTAAAAAGAATATGAAAAATTAATATTAAAAATGAATATGAATAAATGCTATAACATTTCATAAATTATTAAGTTACCTCTGCCGTTATATAATTTCATTGTTATTAATTTGTAAATTTTTTTAAAAGAAAGTTTTATATTATTTTAATTTTTTTTCATTAAACATCTTCAAACGTAAGGTTATAAAGCTAAACTAACTAACATTCTATAAAATATTGGATAATTGCTGAAAATATTGTGTTAATTTTTTAAATTTAACATATAGTTTAAAATCAAAAAACGAAGCGTACAAATAAAATTATGCAAAATTCGTTTCCATACTTAGCATTTTTGACGGCGACTGTACGTCATGTCAGTTATCGCCTCTGATAAACCAATGATAACCCCGATAACGAGGATACCGTAATTAAGAAACGTTTTTATAGTACATTTCAGGCAGTAAGCAAATAATTCGTATTTCAGATCAGATAAGGTAAGTTAAAATTCGGTAATTTGAGTAAAATAACGTGTTAGGGAAGTGTATTTTATTTTTGCAAGATTTTTTAAAACCGAGAATTGGATTCTGCTTTTAAAAAAAGTGTCGATCAATGAAAAATGGTCGAAAAATTGAAATTTTTTTTTAATAAAAAAAGTTAAAAAACTTCCCAAAGTCAACACAACTTAAAATGTTATGCATACACAGTGCCATAAAATAAAATTTCAGTGGGAGTGCGATGTAATCAGATGTTAAAAGCGGTAAGGAATAAGTCAAATGTCAAGTTTTAAAGATTTCAAATTCTTTATCTTTTTATATTTATTTTATTATTATTATAATTGTTTGACCCTAAGCAAGGCTTCACCGCCACTGGTGCGCAGGGTTTACAGTGAGAATAAAAAGAAAGAAAAAGAAAGAGGGAACCAGTTACCGGTGATGTTGAACAAAGGACAATACAATGTTGGGAATCAGGAAGATAGAAAATGGCAACTGACGCTGCACGTGAACTTTTCAAGATTGTAGTTATCAGAGAACACAGTAGAGTGGAAGAGAATTCCACTGGAGGAAATTTCGAGAAAAGAAACTGAGGGAGTAGAAATGGTGGTTACATTTAACTATTTTGATAGTAAAAGAGTGAGACCTAGTTGCCAATCTAGTAACGAGTAAATTCATGTGGTCAGTGCACCAGGGAAAAAAGCTCGTTAGAGCAGAAGCCGTGAAAACACTTGTAGAAAAGACAGAAGGAAGCTACTTCACGTTGGTGAGATAGTGACTGAAGTCGATCTACTATATAAGGATCGATTATATAGCAGATCCTTCTTTGGATGTTGCCGAGAACCTCAAGATGAAAAGCAAGAGCACCTGACTAGATATGGCAACAGTATTCAATGCACGGACGAATGATAGAAATATGCAAAATGGATTCTGATGAGAAAAACTTCCTAGCCCTACATAGTGAACCAACCTTTCTAGCAGTAAATGTAGCTATGGATTCAACGTAGTCATTCGATTTGAGATCATTTGAGAGAGTGAGACCAAGTAGGTACAGTGCGTTGCTAACTAGGAGACTAGCGTCATCCATTTTAATGGTAGACAGGTGTGGTTAAAAGAGAACAGCTTTGTTTTGGAGGCATTAAAATTTACTAGCCATTTTCTTCTCTATTTAATCACAGATTGGAAGTCCTTTTGAAATGCGGCATCCATGTTTACTTTGTCAGCCATGGCAGACTTATTATAGAGATGGTCGTAAATGGTGTTGTCATTTGCATAGATGCCAACTTGGGAATTGATTGCATCAAGATCATTAATGATGATCAGAAAAAGGCGTAGGATCTAGTATGAAAGTATCTGGAAACTTGCTCATTCAAAACAACATTCATTTCACGATTTGATAATATCGATTGGATAAAATCAAACAATCGTCCAGAAATACAATAGTTCTTGAGCTTGCACATAAAGCCAGCATTCTAAACCCTGTCAAATGCTTTCGAGATATCAAGAGCAAAAGATTGAGGTTAGTTTCACAGTTAGCTTAGTTAGAGGGACGATTCCACACTACAAATGTTCGTACAGATACCACGGACGTTAGAGAAAGAGATATTGAGAGGTTTAGGTGCTTTTTTATTGTTTTGTTTTGTTTTTTGTTTAGTTGGTTTAGTTTTATATCTTTGATTATGTATTGTCATGATTTAAATTATATCAGTAAAGACAGACCTAGAGTAGTCGTAGCAGTAGTCATGAATTTCAACATGGAAGGGAAATGGCGCAGACAGCAGCATAATGTGGCCTCAGGGTTACCTGCCGGATGCAATTACAGAGTCATCCATACATGCGCGACCTAGAACCTGGATATTACTCAACTGTTGATCAGAACAATCTCTCAAGATGCTACGCAAAAATTCAGGCACCTAACTACCAGTCGGAAGCAGCAATTAGAAAACTGTCAACTCGGAACCCTCAGTATACAAAGCCGTTGCCACCACCCGCACACATCACAATAATTCGTGAGAGCATCACTATTAAGACCCGACTAGAGGAAAGAAACCGGGAACCCCTTTCTAAACAAGAAACAAGGGATGAGCTTCTACTCCTGTTTAATAGAAGTGTAAGTAATCTGTGTGCCAACTGTGTTCGGTCGGAAATCTCTTGTAAACAGTCCTGTCGGCAATGTAGAACGAAAACAAGGACAGAAATCCAGTCTTCGGCTCGCAACTGCAGAAACGCACTTTTGCTCACCAAGCTCAAAAAAAACAAAAACAAACTCCCGGTGAGCAAGAAAGCAGCGGTCTTTATTCACCAGACGATCTTTTTGTGTTACTAATTTTGTTTTAGTTTTTCTTCTTCGCCACATTTTCCGCCGCAGAATACATGCTGTCGCTGTTGTTTGGTTTGACGAGGTAATTCGCCATTTTTCTCACCACACATCCCCTAATATCATTATCACAAATCGGACAGCTTGTAACTGCTCTCTTTACTCTGGTACGTAATCACCGTTACGCGCGTTGGAAAGTCATCTCCTGAGGAGTCATCAGGCTTTTCCCGAGTTTCCGTAATCTCTGCGTCCGTAAGCAACCCGTGTTCACCAGTGCCCCTCTTTCTTAATTCTGTTCATGTGAACATCTACGACAGGTAGCACCTCATTCACAATTCGCTTAGATAAGAAACCAGCGCTGACATCTTGTCCCCTTCCTCTTTTCCAATGCACACTGAAGCAATGTGGCCTATTTCTTGATATCGGAAGCGACGCATCATTGCGCATGACCTGCGTGGCTGACGGGCATCTTCTCGTCGAACTGGGCAGTCCCTGGAAATGTGATTCCACCCAGAACATCGATAGCATCGCATATCCCTCCCGACGTTTAATATCTGAAAATTTATCATTTTCCCCTGGTGAAATACTCGATGCAACTATCTTCTCAGAGTTTGATCCTTCCTAATGATCCGAGCTCGGTCTAACAGTTTGTAGAATCACTTCTACATGCACGTACATACCTACATACATATCGCCATGCACACACGTTCATACACATATACCCACACACTCTTACATGAGGGCCGCACGTGAAACTTTTTTTCCCGCGTCTAATTTAGAAATATTTAAACTGATTTCCACACGTGCTTACCCAGTTGGGGGCTGCTTTTCGGAGCATATAGTCCGAATGCCGTTCGTCCCTTCCAACTCACTGCGCTAATTGCATTCAGCAATTTGCTACATAAAAAAAAATGTTTCTCTCTATCTTATAAGTACATTTCAATACATGTATAATTATATTCACTACTATTCAGTATAAACATTATTTCCTTTTTAGGAACTTTTCTAGCATGAATATTGAGACAATGAACAGGTGAAGAGGCTCATCCCTTGTTTCCTGTTTAGGATGTGGTTCCCGGCTTTCTTTTTTTTAATTATTTTTTTTTCTCCAATCTTTCACTTTTTTTTCTTTTCTCTTTTTTTTTTCCTCTCAATTGGAGTAGATAGACTTAACTATCGCCCGGTTCACACTCCACCCACGTCTTTTGAACAGGTGAAGAGGCTCATCCCTTGTTTCCTGTTTAGTATGTGGTTCCCGGCTTTCTCTTTTCCAATCATTTTACTCTTAAGTAGCCCCATGCACCTCATTGACGTCACCGCCTTGCTTGGGGCGATATGATTAAAAAAAAATATCTAAGAAAGAACTTTCTTCACGACATCTCTTGCATTCACGAATTAATCATTCTTGTAACCTTACTTAATACAATGTTGTTATTTTCATTACATTTTGCTTTGAGTTATTTTATTTATAAATGTAGTGGTTTGGACAACCAACCTACTTTTCATTGTTAAAATTACTACCCCGACGGTCAGTCCACTACATATTGGTACCCGATTTGTTCAGTCCACTACAAGATGACTTGTAGTCATGTCTTCCGTCCTGGAAGAAGCTCGCAGTAATTGCTTGACGTGTACTGGTAATTCTGTTATGAACGCACATTTTTTTTTTATTTTATCGTTTCACCCCAAGCAAGGCATTCCATTGCCACTATTGCGCAGGGGGTTACATAGGAGAAAGTAACTGAGAAGAGTGGTTAGACATAGCGAGGATGGGGGTTGGGTAGATGGGAAGGGTGTTTGAGAGAATGGATGCGAGTTAGTGTGTTAGGAGGTGTCTATTGACCTTACATTTAAACTCCTGGAGATTGTAGCTGTTGGGGAAGCAAGTGTATGGAAGGGAGTTCCACATGCGGGAAGTGCGAGGAAAGAAGATGTTGGAGTAGAAATTGCGGTTACATATTATCTGTTTCACAGTAAAAGAGTGGGACCTAGTTGCTAATCTAGTATATCGAGCAAATTCATGCCTAGGGGACACCAGTGATCTAAGTTCATCAGAGCAGAAGCCGTGAAACTATTTATAGTAGAGGCACAGGAAAGCCACGTCAGGCCGGTGAGCGAGTGACTGCAGTGACTAAATTGATTAGAAATACGCCAACAGATTCGGCTGGGTTCAGTCGGCTTTCCACGAACTGCTCGTATGCTAAGAAACAATCCGGTGCAAAGGCAATTTGCATGGCTCGTTTTATCTGCTCGACATTTGCCTTTTGCTCTGCACTGCTGGTAAATGCCATATGCTCCTTCCGTCAATCTCAAGAGAAAAACACGTTCAACCATCTTAATTCCACATAGATCACTAGCAAGTTCTCCTTTTTCAATCCATTTAGTGAATGCTTATCCGGTCACTGAACCAAGAAATTCGTGTATCAATTCGACGTCAAACGTCCTAGTGCCAAAATAGCTTGTAAGAAATCAGTGTGCCAACACTGTTCGGTCGCAATTATTGTGAACAGTCCAGACGACAACGTAGAACGAAAACGGGAACAGAAATTCAGTTTTCTCCTCGCAATAATAGAAATGCACAATTGCTCACCAAACTCCAAAAATTCCTGGTAAGCAAAACACAACGGCCTTTATTCACCGAGCAATTTTTCTGATTAGCCACATCAAACGCGGGGGAATAACTCATTAGCATAACTTTTGTTTGATACACATAGCAGTTTTTGTTGTGCTACTAATTGTGTTTTTTGTTTTTCTTCTTCACCACATTTTCCACTGCAGAACACACGCAACACGTTGTCGTTTGGTTTGACGAGGTAATTCGCCATTTTCCTCGACACAAGAAGTGGGAGAAGTAAAGACAGAAATGTCTATCCACTCTTAATGAAAAAAAAAATTAAAACATTTTTTTTCAATTGAAAAAATAAATTACTAAGTTTTAACTTAGTATGAGTCTGAAAAATTTGGTATAATCCATTACTGATTCAATAACGGATAAAAAAAAAAGACAGGTAAAGCAACACTGAATTACTTGAAATTTGGCACAAATGTTCTGCTTAGGTAAGTTAGAAAAATGTGCCAAATCCTTTTGTGCTAGACTTTACCGTCTGGTTTTAGCTGGGAGGGGCTTATAATTTTCCTATTTTGCTGCTAAAATAAGGCAGTGCAACCTTGCAGAAACTCGGTGGGTTTTTTTGTTTTTTTTTTCTTGGTTTTTTTTTTTTTTTTGTTTTTTTTTAATTGAAAAATAAATACTTCTTTGCATTCAATATTGCTGAAATTCCGTATGTAGAGCAAATTCTTGTTAGTGGGACTGTAGACTCCAAATATTCAACTATTTTAACCTTATATTTGATAGAAAATTTTATTTTACTCACCCAAATGCATGACTTTAAAAACAAACAACTTTTCACCTATGTAGCTTACGGTCAGTCTATAGAAAATATATGCTGTTCAATTTTCATAATATTTTTTCTTAAAATCAAGTTCATCAAAGAATTTTGTGAGGGGTTCAAATCTACTTTAGAAGATAAGACCCAGCCAAGTTTTGAGTTTCTTTTCTATGTACGTGCAGGAGTTCAGTGAAAGATATGAAAGACAAACATCCTAATGCTTCATGACCTCTCAAATGTTGATATTGGGCTGATTTCTTATATTACTCAATAATATTATTTTTATTAATTTAAAAAAATATATATATATATATATATTTTTTTTTTTTTTTTGCAGATATCGCTTTGTGTACTGATATATTTTCTTTAACAAAGTTAAAACCAAAATTCTTATAATTCTTGTACTGTGCTGCACACCATCAGTAAAATACTCAATGTTTTTTTTAGATTTGGCAAAAGGTAGCTTTATCTCAATAATCTTTTCTGTACTACATAAACATCTGCTATATCATGTGAGTTGTCACTCGACTTAATTGAAAACACAATGCAGAATCATTGATTTTGCATTGTGTTTTCAAGCTTAAAGTAGAGTGCCACTGTATGTCAAGTACATAGTGAGGTACTCCAATGAAAACTCTAAATCTCGTTTTGAACTACAAATTTGAACAGGAAAAAAATTCGCTATCACTAATTTCTGCCTTTCTTTGTTTTAAGTAACTGGATTATGATTTAGCCAAGTAAGGATGAGGTAATAATTTATTCAGCTGCAAAACAACTAAATCAGTGTAAGCTTGACAGGATTCCTTTTGTGTTGTCAAACTCGATCGGTTGGTTGTTGTCCATTTGGGAGAACTATTGAATTGAACGGGTGAAGAGGCTCATCCCTTGTTTCCTGTTTAGGATGTGGTTTCCGGCTTTTTCTTTTCCAATCTTTTACTCTTTTCCATTCTTTTCTTTTTTTTTTCAATTGGAGTAGATTGACTAAGCTATCGCCCGGTTCACACTTCACCCACGTCTATTGAATGGGTGAAGAGGCTCATCCCTTTTTTCTTGTTTAGGATGCGGTTTCATGTCATAAAGAAAATTTTCAGGCTGCCCTGATGATTTAAGACAATTTAGGCACCTATGAATCATACATTCTCTGCTACTGGCATTAAAGCTAGTATATTTCAAGAGATTTTTTTTAATCATAACACCCCGAGCAAGGCGGTAACGCCACTGATGCGCAGGGGGCTACGTAAGATTTGAAAATAGAAAACCGGAAACTCCATCCTAAAGAGGGAACAAGGGATGAGCCTCTTCACCTGTTCAATAGACGTGGGTGGAGTGAGATCTTGATATGATGTATTCGGTGGTTCCAGTAATAATTTCATTTTTTGTGGATAGTGCCTACACATACAGCACGTGTATCTGCACTACCAGCAAGGACATACCATTTAGGCCTTAGACTACAAAATTCCGAAAACCCCAAGGATAGTGTTGGGTTCCGTTCCTTGAATGCTCTGAAGAGCACGTTTAGGCTGTACAAGATGAACCTCGTCTGCTGATGAACATTACTTTTAATGCTAATGTAGTCATTCCTGCCTGGCACCAGTCAAGTATATTTATAGGGGATTCTTATTTATTCTTTTTCTAGTTGTAGTAGGATTCCGTTCTAGTGAAGGGTAATTGTATACCGTTGCAGGTTAACGGAATTTGGCCTTGGGGTAGATAGCCCACTATAAGTCATAAAATGATTATAAAATCAAGAAAAGCAAATTGAGTTGAAAATAACATTTATATATACACATATCAATTACAGTATAATCCGGATATAAGATACCCTGATATTTAAAAAAAACCGGATATAAGAGAGATTCTATCTGGTCCCAAATTAGAGCCTGTGGTAATGTACAAAATAGACCGAACCCGGATATAAGAGAAATCAGGATATAAGAGAATTTTATCCGGTCCTGACAACTCTCTTATATCCGAGTTACACTGTAATGTTTTTTCAATTAAAATAATACTTGAATATAGGTCCAACGGAGGTTAAATTTCATGACAAATAATAATGCTGAAAAAGATAATTAGTGCTTAGGAATGTGAGGTATGTGAGGAATGTCTTTGAAGTAATCGCCCCTTAGGTCAGTAAGTACTTTTGAGACAGGGGAGAAGGAAAGAGACAAGTGTAGTAACCGTAGTAACCGCTCGACTTAAGTCAAGGAGATATTAATTACACTCTTCTCCTTGGTCTCTGCCCGTCTGTCTGCTGGGTGCTTTTTGTCTCGGCTTTTTATATCTGCTTTTTGGATCAAAACAGCTCGTTTTGGGATTTCACACTTGTATTTGATTCTGGGCTTCCCATTGGTTGGTAAATAAAATTCGCGTAGGCTCGCGAAATGGAAATTTGATATTTGATTAATTTTTATTTTTCAACCGGAACATCTGCGCGAATCTACCTACGCAGAGGCGACTTTTCTTCATTTGCTTTCTGGTCGTTATAGAGCAAACATCCGGTCCCTCGCTTTTGCTCAGTATCATCACATACTCATCATCTTTTATAATGCTTCCGCTAGCTATGCAATATAAGACTTGCTCCTTTTTGGTTCTAGCACAGTTAAAACACTTTTCCAAAGACAATTTACGAGCCTTGCGTACGATGTGTTCTGAAACGACAAACCTATTCCATGACATTTTTGTATGACGTTAGTAGAGGCAAGTATCAAGATCTGTCTTCACTTTTGTTACAAGAAGCTCTATCATTTTATCAAAGCACTTAGCTTTATCTAAAATCGCATTTTTGAATTTCAATGCCTTATTATTCAACAGAGAGTCAATGTTTGATGACCTGCCTACCTTGGTGTTTTGCAGAATTTTTCTCTTAGCTAAACGAGTTTTTTCCAAAGTAATGAGGCCCTTTTGTTTTCAGTGGAAAAAAATCAATAGCAGAGAAACATTCATTGATATTTCTCTTCTGTTTCCATAGAAGTACTTGTATCTTTCATTTCCTCATCTGATACACGTCTTGGTTCTTCATTATTTCTAACTTTTCCTGATTCTGCAGAAGTACCTGCTTCAAACTCTTGTATTTCTTCTTCCAATATACGTCTTGGTTCTTAATCATCTGGAAGAAATTTGCGGATTTGTATTCGATAATTAGGGTAGGGTTTCTTGTCTGGGATTAGTACCAACTTAGCCCTTGCCTTCTCTGCCATTTCCAATAAAATTGGTTTCAAACAACCTTTGATTTGCTTTTTTTTTTTTACTTTTAAATTGAATACATCACTTTTCAAGCCATTCATATGTAGTTAGTCAACAAGGTCTGCTTGTGATGGTAACAGATAGTCTGTATTTTATCTTCATCAAGTCCTGTTCTGTAGGCAATAAGCTTTACATCAATTGCATCCAACTGATCAACTAAAATCAATCCAACCTGTTTATCACAGAATAAACTATTACATGTTTCAACTCTTACAAATAGAACAATTCAACTTTAACGGATAAAAGAACCTACTGTACTTCAATTAATCTGTGTGAGCTTGTAAAAAATCTAAGTAGTTAGGAAAATGCCACCTTTCTCCTTGGGTTTACAGTGAGAGGGAAAAAAGTACAAGGGTGCCAAAGAAAAGATAAGAGAAAGATGAGAATCAAGAAAATGAAAGATGTCAATTGACGTTGCATTTAAACTTTTGGAGATTGTAGCTATCAGGGAAGCAAGACAGTGGAAGTGAGCAAAATACTCTGGTGTATTTCAAACAGAAATTATATTGACTGGAATCTAAAATTGTTCAATTTTTTTTTAAATTGAATTTTTTGACCATTTTTGAGTTATCGACACATTAGTAATTTTCGATATTTGTGACATGTTTTTTGTGGGTGGATTAGCAAATTTAAAGTTAAACTAATCTAATTAATACAAATGTTACTTATTTATAGCATGAAATTTAGAGTAAAAGTATTTCTTAACCACGGAGCGTTGATTTTTCTGAACTTTTTGCCGTAAGTGATTGATATGTGATGACAACCAGTTGTTGAGATAAGGTAAGTATGTTTGACCAGAAGGGGAAAAAACCGTGAAACACATGACCTTTTCATGTAAAACAGAAAATAACATATTTTTAAAAAAATCAAATACACACAAAAAAAATTAAAATTATTTTTAAAATACGATGGCTGGACGATCTGTACAAAATTTTTCAGTTTTCGATTAGTAAACATAGCCTTCGCTTAATAACAATAACCTAACCGTCACATGGCTTTGTAAAAAAGATTTGAAATTTGAAATTTTATAAATTATTATAATGAAGAATGAAAAAAGTCGAAACTTTTGAAATTTCATTATTCATCAAACATTTTTCTTCAGTCTATAATGTCCTTAAAAGCAATTAAAAGCTTATTTAATCAAATAATGCCATAATTTTATTGCCCTTTTTATTTGATTATTGGGAGTAGATTTTCGAAAAAAAGACCAAATGTTTGAAAAAACAATAGATGATTTATATTCACCAATGAGTCCTACATTTATCATTTAACTAAAATAACAAATTTGCTACAAAATTTAATTTCTTGAAATTTCATGAATTTACGTGGAGATAGGTAACAGATATATATTTTTACTAAGATTTTCTGAAAATAATACTTTCAAAAATAATTTCATTTTTCATTAAATCTTTTATATTATATTGTACATAGTATTGTAGTGTACATATATTTTATATTGTATATAAATACATTTTTATTGTCATGGGTTTTTCCCCACTTCTTTTTAAGTGTCCCTTGTAAGTTTGTGGCATTGTGGTGTATGAAGGATTGGACGTCGATAGATGGGTTCTTGTGGTGATTGTGCAAATTGTAATGAGTGAATGGGTCGTGATAGTGTTTAGCTAGGTATAGGATAGTTAAGCGAGAACCAACCTCTACCCCTCCCCTTTTCGGCTTTGTGCCACAATTTTTTGTATTTTATACGAAAAATAAATACTGTACTCACAAATGCGAACCGAATCCACGCTGGTCACTCTCAGCAACTTCGACTAGCCGCACTTCTCTTTCGCGTGCTACTTTCCACACACAAACTTTCTTAAGTGCATCGAGGATTCATGGGTCACTCATTCCTGTTTCACATATTGAAAATACTTTCTTTCTTCAGTCAAGAACTTCATTCACTCTTGCCTAAAAATACTCATTGACTACACACGACACAATCAATAGCTTTAATCGATAAAAAAAAGTATTATTCAAAACCTGTTCATTATTATGTTTATTACATTTCTGTAATACACAAAATGAATGTTGAGTAATCTTATACAAGATAAAGATATATCGTATTTCTTCAAATCTTTCGGCAAGGTATGTAAATTTCATCATTTTATTTCTACAACCAACTCTTCGTGTAAATCTAACAAACATTCATTACACTGCACTTTGGTTGGAACTCTTTGATTGACTTTAACGAATTGAACTTTCGTCATTCACACAATCGTCTACGAACATTCTATTCTTGGCTATCTTGTGTATAGAAATCATCTTAACCCTGTTGTCTATTCGACATCATCAGTCTGCTTCATATGTGAATTCAATTGCATTTTTGAATTGTTGTTATCTTTCATATATAAAATTTATCTTTGTTATATATATGTTTGTTCAACAAGTAGTTTGGTTAACTTATTTCTACGTCTCGCTTTGATTATCAATTCTTGTGAAATTTATTTAAATGTTGTGAATTTGGTAAAGAACACAATGCAGCCTTGATACTACCATACATCATCATTATCGTAATATAAACTTATTCCATCAACCAAGTTCCGCAACAATCTAATCAAATAATTTCAGAGATTTATTGCATTTTTTAGTTTACTATTGGGGAAAAAAAGGCCAAATGTTTGAAAAATAACAGATAATTTACATTCCCCAATGAGTCTTACGTTTAACTAATAAAACAAATTCGCTACAAAATTTAATTTCTTGAAGTTTCAGAATTTACGTGGGGGATTAAACAATATTCCAAATTAATATGCTTTTCACAGGAAAAACTGGGTTATGTAATTAGGTACCTACGCTCATTTTTTATACCTACGTTTTAAATTTTAATAAATAAATAAAAATCTTTCTTGAAGCTTTCAGTTTAGCTTAAATTGAAAACTCAATGATTAAATTTATTAATTTCAGTAAGCAAAATACTCTGATGTATTTTAAACCGAAATAATATTGATTGGAATCTAAAATTTTTAGGTTTTTATAAAGATTTCACTTTTTCGGACATTTTTGGTCTATCGACACATTTTGTAAGCAAAATTCGCGGTTATAAAAATCTTTAAAAAATAAAATATACATCTGTGACTGGTTATTTTCGAAGAAATAGCAAATTTTTCAACCGACTGGAAACAAGGGTTACTTGTTTACTGTCTGCAGTGAAATGTAGTATTGCTGGGATAAGAAAGTAAGAATTAAAATAAACCTTTTTCTTCACTTTTACAAAAATTCATAATGACGTGTGAAATCCTGGTTTTTCCCAAATAGAAAAAGGATTGACCATGTGCTTAAAGAAACCAGTAGGTGTTAAATTGATTTTTGACCAATGGAAGCGACTTGCAAGACCAAAAGGGACTTAGCGATCAAGTGGGAAATTCAAAAAGGACTATATAAATGACCTCGGCGTCAGTCAAGACAGTCAGATGGAAGCAGCGAGAAAGACATGACTAAAATGTGACTTCAATTTCAAACTGACCCGGAGATAAGGCCAAGTCGCACCTTGTTCTCTTTCTCCTTTCTCGTGTACTGATTCATTTTACTTCTTCTTCTACATCCAAAGATATTCCTACCAAACAAACACATACATACATACATACATACATACATACATACATACGCATATATTCTTTCAACAATTACTACTACGAACATTTTCTACAAATCTTGATACCTTTAACTTTCTCGTTGAACATTAATTTCTACAAATTCTTATTCTTTCCTTTTAATAAATTTCTATTTTAACATGAAAAATGTATGTTTTATTCTTACTTTATTCCACACAATTCCACATATTCCAACCTGCTGACAACCAACCTTCTGATCAGGGCCGTAGCTGATGCTAAAAAACACCGGGCACAGAGAAAATTGCCCGGATTTATAAGTTGACAATGTAATGACGTCATCAGTGTCATCCGTTTCCAGAAACTATGATTTTTGCGGATTTTTTCGGCTATTCCAATGGAAATTAGGCACATAACGTGAACGAAAGCAGGAAATCGGGTTTGAACTTTCTGAGTATAACCAGTCTTTTCTCTCAAAATTAATAAATAAACAAACAGATTTTACTGCGTTCATTCGGATGTTTTCTTCGTTTTTCTTTCTTTCTTTCTTCGTGAATTGTTTAGTTTGATTTCTGATGAAAACATTTTTTCTTGCCCCGATTTTCACTATGATTGCACGGATCGGCCTGGACCCGTGCTCGGTGTGCCCGGTAGTCAGATACGGCCATGCTTCTGATAACGATGAAAACCTTCTGATGATGGTAATTCTGGATAAAACTTGTAAGCTGTAGGGAGTTCGGTTATGTCTTACACAAGGCCGAATCAAAGAAACATTAACCAGCTCCCTACGGCTTCAGTATAAAGGCATTTCTTAATCACGGTAGCGCTGTTATCAGTGTTATCTGAGGTGAGTAATGATTTACTGACATCTGGAACGTGTCAAAAAAGCTAAGTATGGTGGATCATAACTGACACAAGTGTATCTAACTTAAGCGAACGTTTTGTTTTTTTAACAACATAGTGAAATTAAGAATTTAGCATATTATCAGCAATTATCTAATATTTTATAGAATTTTAGTTAGTTTAGCTTTATAGCCTTACATTTGAAGAAGCTTTCTGTAAAACAAAAATTAAAATAATATAAAACTTTCTTTTAAAATTAATTTTACAATTTAATAACAGAATGAAATTATATAACATGATATTATAACCCAGTAATATTATATAACTTATTAATTCATGAAATGTTATGGTATTAATTTATTAATTTTTTTTAATATTTGTTTTTCATATCATTCTTTTTAGGTACCTCCACAAATTGTTAATTTCACAGTTACTTTTTTAAAAAATGAGGAAAGTAGGAATTAAAAATATTAAACTTACTTTAAATTTTGAAGGGATGATTTGCAAAGCGTGCAAAATCATGTTAAAACGTGCACAGGAAATACGAAAAAGTGAACTGAAGGAATTGTAAATAGCCGAAAAGGTTTATATAAGTTTTTTTCTCCCCCTATTAGGAACGTAACCCTTGAAATATGTGACCTTTTAACGCTATGGTTTACGAGATTCTATACGAGGAAAGATTAAGTAAAAAGAATAAACTTAAGTAGTATTTTAAAAATCTTAATGATTCATAATTTGTATTTGGCTTTTCAATTTTTAATTTGGAAATATAGTCTTTACTTAATAAACTAAGAAATTTAAAAAAATTTTGAAACTTTATAAATCATCATCATTAGCATAGGAAAAATGAAAACAATTCTCACAAAAATTCATTATTCATCGAATTTTTTCTTTAAAATATGATATCCTTATTACATATTATTTATAAAATCAATTAAATTTTATGTAAATTAAAAATGACGTAGATTTAACACATTGTTTTTTGTTTATATATATATATATATATATATATATATATATATATATATATATATATATATATTACTATTCGGAGCAGATTTTCTGAAAAGTGGTTCCGTCAAAAAAGAAAATTACATGATTTACATTCCCCAAGGAGCCCTCCATTTAGCTAATAAAACAAAATTTGGGATCTGTACTGAATTTCACCGCAGAAAGCAATGGCAACCTACTGCGGGATAATCTTCTGCCCAGTCAGTCATGTCTCTATCGAGACATGATCGTCCAAGCGTGTATCATGTATGGCACTCAACTGACTGACTGAATTTCAAGAAATTTTATCAAATTAATTGAAGGGGGTAGAGGTAACAAATGTAAAAAAATATTTTTACCAAGATTTTCTAAAAATAACATTTGCATAAATAACTTCATTCATTTGTGAATATGTCTTGAAAGTTTAAATTAAAAAACAAATTACATTTGCTATAGTAGTCAGTCAGTCAGTTAAGTGCCATACGTGATACATGCCTTGGGCGATCATGTCTCGAAAGAGACATGACTGACTGGGCAGAAGATTATCCCGCAGTAGGTTGCCATTGCTTTCTGCGGTAGACTGGTTGCCGACCAAGGCTATAGAACCCAATCTGTCCTGTTATTTAACCCATGACTGGAAGGAAGAGACGGATTAGTACCTTTCCCAAGGGTATTTGCGCGTAAGTGAATACAATGGATTCAGCTGGAATTCGAACTCGGCTCTCCGTTCCGAGCCGATATCCACTGTACCACAACGCACATCCTAAACCTCTAGTAAACATCGGGAGAATCGTTGACGAAAAAAAATTAACCAAAATTTCGAACGGGTTAGAAAGAATGAAACAATTAGAAAAATAATATCAACAAATTTTTATCTTTCATTTTAATAATAACATATTTTGATCATAAACCTTTGTTTTTATTAAGTTTGAGCTCTTTTAATATCATGTTTTTGTTATGCTGGTTTTTCGGTGAATGAGTGGAGGCGTCTACATTATCCATTGCAAACTCACGTAACGATTTTTAGTTAAGCGCTGACGAAAAGCAAAACAAGAATTTTTTATCAAAATTTCGAACAGATTAAATTTTTTTTTTAAATAATTAGAAAATACTTTGATCTTACCTCTTAATAATAGCATAAACATCTTGAAAATTGTAATGTATATAAATGTAGATTGAAAAAAAATGTTAGTAAGTTAGCGAGGATCACAAAGTACTGTCTTTATTCTTCTCCACTGGGTACGCATCAGCCCTGATATGGGTCAGTCAGTTAAAGTGCCATACGTGATACACGCTTGGGCGATCATGTCATGTCAGAAGGGAGAACTGATGGATTCATACCTTTCCCAAGGGTATTTGCGCGTATGTGAATACAACGTATGGAATTCGAACTCGGCTCTCAGATTTCTCGCTCCGAGCTGATGATATTTACTTTTCTCCCCCACTTGAGAGAGATGTGACACAAGGTCTTTTTTAACGTGGGGAACCTGAGCGCGTACGCCCAGGTACTGGTCAAAATATTACCTATCCACCACGGTGGATAGGTTCAAAACCGGTCTAAACTGGTCTTAAACTGGTCATTTCGGACCCGGAAGGCCGAAGCCTTGCGGGCTGATATCCACTGCACAATGTACTAAGCTATTTAAATACAGAAATGTTTAAAATCAAAAAGATAATATATAATTCTTACTTGGGGCACGTCGACACGGTGTAAATGGTTAGGCATCTTGTCTCGCTCGAACCTATTACAACTGAGTAGTGAGTTCGATCCTTGCTAGATACTCCATACTTTCGGCTTGGTACCACATCTAAGCGACGCTTAGAAAATCATTATAATACTTACTTGAAATAGTGGGATGACATATATCTTCTTAGGAATGATGGGAATAATTCGTTTCTTTCGTTGTCTGTCTAATCTTCATTTAAAGAAGTTTTGCTCTCACTGTGAAAATAATGCTTTTTTTGATTAACAACTTCAAAATTGGCTTAGAATAAACTATTTAACCAATCAAAAAGGTGTATTTAAAAGCTGTTAGAAATTTCAACACAATAGTAACGTTTGGGCGTTTGCCAATATTCCTTTTAATTAAGCAGCATGCTGTTTTTTGGCAACGTATGAATCATGAAAGAGAAAAGAAGATAAGTATATCCATTAAATGTGTCTGGACAAAAATGTAAAGATTTAGTATAATTTCTAATATATTTCTTACAAAAATTTCATACAAATACACTCTCATTGATGATAAAAAAAAGATTTCTACATTTTAGAAAGGTGCAAATAGAAATCAGTTTTGCATCTTATGACATTTGAACATTGCCTGCTAAGTGTATTTCAAGGTGAGTGCGTGTTCATGTGTAAACAATTAAACAAAAAACTCAGGTGTCCACGACGGACCGTTTATTTTCTTTTTAAACTGCAGTAAAACAAAGTTCTCAGCGGGACTTAGGTATATGTTACCCCACTTCGCTTCGCCAAAAATGCTCATTAGGAGGCAGTCTATAAGTCTATAAAAAGGTAAACATATTCTCTTTTTCTTTTTTCTAATTGCTTCCACATGTACTCGAAGGTAAATAAAGAACTCTGTCGCTGGGGTATGTTCGCGTCCTTGTTCCTCTGTTGACTGAACTATCATACACTCGCACATACACACCGTGTATCACACACGTTTGTTTTATGCATACACAAACAAACACATTTTTATAACTAGTTTCACTGTATTATCCTTTCATTTCAACTGTGTAAACATGCAATTACTTTTTTTGTTAATTTTGTTTTGTTAATTGCCGTTTGTTTTAAATTCCATGTCTTGAATTTATTCTAGTCTTGATTCACATGAGTTCGCCAGTATTGTTTGCGGGACAAATACCCAAGAGGCCCACAGATATTTACTATAAAATATCTACACACCTCGCAAACAGAGAGGTGAATCCCGCAACAAAGTGGTGACTACGACGTGATATTGTCTTCTAGATACAAAAACACAAAATTATAAGCAAACTGAACTATGCATCATTTAAGAACTTTTCATAACTCTAAAGCTCACACACACACACACACACACACACACACACACACACACACAAACAAACAAACAAACAAATTATTCATTATTATTATTTATTCATTTTGTTTCGTTTTTCAACAGTCATTTTATCAGTTTAAAGAAATTTAGAAGATTTATTTTTATAACAAGACATAGCATAAATCACAAATTAATTCCATATATATATATATATATATATATATATATATATATATATATAAGTATATATTTAGGCTAGGTTTAAACTGTTTGATGTCGATAGCTTCTAGAATTTTAAGTTTTCGTTTATTATTTTCTTAAGTATATGCGTATTTTCAACAAGTGTTTTCCTAAGAAGTGTGTATTTATATAGCCATGGTATTTTAAATGTCGGAATATGTTAGAATTTTCATTTAAGTGCAATGTAAGTCTCCGCGAAAGCGAGTTAGTAGTATGTCCAATGTAGGTATTATTTAGTTTGTTAGAGATACGTTCTCGAAAGGGGCATTTAAATTTATACACTAACGGTGGGGGAGGAGTCGTTGCGGACGATTGAGTTGGATGTTGTGGATTTAGCGTAATATATGATAAATTTAATTCTTTTGTTGGGGTCTGTCGGAGAGATATTAGTGTTTATGAGTTTTTTTAGGATATTTTCATCTAGTTGGTAGTTGGTGTGCATTTGGCTAGTGATATGTTTGGGGTTGGTTGGGTTATTACCATGTGTTGTTTTTTTCGTGTTCAGGTTTGTAAGGAAATGTCGTATTTGTTCATCAATTATGTAGTCAGGAAAATTATTGTTGATGAGTGTCTGTTTTATGATTTTTAGTTCACTGTGGAAGATGTGTTTTGTAGACGAGTTGGTTTTTGCTCGATGTAGTAGATTTTTTATGATTGCTAATTTGTAATAGTGGGGGCATTCGCTAATATAATTAAGTGTGGAGGGATTTTTGTTGTTGGGTTTTTTATATGGTGAGATAGTGAACTTATTGCCATTAGTGTTGATTAGTATATCGAGGAAAGGAATTTTGTTGTCATTGCTGAGTTCATAGGTGAATTTTAGGACTGAGTTATCCTGAAACTGTTTTTGAAGTTGTAGGATTTCGTCAGTATTTTTAATTAACAGTAGGATATCGTCAACGTATCTAAGGTATATCGATGGCTTGTTGAATTTTGTAAAGGTAGTATTCTCGAGGTTCGACATGTAGAAATTGCTAAATGTCGGACCGAG
The DNA here is from genome assembly GCA_037127315.1 of Ascarosepion bandense. Taxonomy (NCBI): domain Eukaryota; kingdom Metazoa; phylum Mollusca; class Cephalopoda; order Sepiida; family Sepiidae; genus Ascarosepion; species Ascarosepion bandense. The sequence goes on along the minus strand of JBBBDQ010002001.1, from coordinate 430,495 downwards.
TACTGAACACATGGAAACGCCGTCACGTTGTATACATATAGTGTTGTTAGGGTCGACAAAAGGGACTTCGGTAGTACAATCTAGTAGGATTTTTCTTAAAATGTTGGGATTAATTTTGAGTGGGAGTAGATATTCTTTAAAAAAACTAAATTCACTATACAATGGCACGATCACTCGACAATATCTTTAATATTCTAAGAGAGAACTCTTTTCACGACATCTTGCATTTGTGAATTATCCAGTTCTGTAACGTGACTTAATACAATGTTGTTATATTCGTTACATTGTGCCTTGAGTTATTTTATTTATAATTGTGGTGGTTTGGACAACCAACCTTTTCTTCACTGTTGAATTCACTAACCCGATGGTCAGTCTACTACATATTGGAACCCAACTTGTCCAGACCACGACAGATGGTGACCCCGACGTCCACAACAGATGACAACCCGACGAACAGAGCAAAATAATGGTATTCCCGATGTTAATCCGACGCTCTTGAAAAGATTACTACAACTACAGAATGGTAAATGTCGAACAGCCACGAATTTATCAACACCGTCCTAAGCACTACGTCCATTGAAGAAGAAAAAGGATCAGACACCTAGAGTTTTTAAAAATATCCGTCCGGCGGACTGCAGATTTTCGTTTTCAACGGCAACTCGATTCATGTTAGTACAACAAGAGAAAATAAGAAAACACACCCATGTGTAGTTCCTTTTCCTATGCTTCAGTCGAGTATTCTTCGCGTGAAGTCCTTACGTAGGTGTGTGTGGGTATATATATATATATATATATATATATATATATATATATATATATATATATATATTATTTTTTTATCATATCACCCCGAGCAAGGCGGTAACGCCACTGACGTGCAGGGGGCTACGTAAAAGTGAAAAGATTGGAAAAGAGAAAGCCGGAAACCACATCCTAAACAGGGAACAAGGGATGAGCCTCTTCACCTGTTCAATAGATGTGGGTGGAGTGTGAATCGGGCGATAGTTTAGTCTATCTACTCCAACTGGAAAAAAAATAAGAAAGAAAAGAGTGAAAAGATTGGAAAAGAGAAAGCCGGAAACCACATCCTAAACAGGGAACAAGGGATGAGCCTCTTCACCTGTTCAATAGATGTGGGTGGAGTGTGAACCGGGCGATAGTTTAGTCTATCTACTCAAACTGAAAAAAAATAAGAGAGAAAAGAGTGAAAAGATATGCATACGAACGTGTGTGCATGGCGATGTATGTGTAGGTGTGTACGTGCATGTAGAAGTGGTTCTACAGGGCCTTCTGTGATCTCCCTTTGCTGAATAAAAGAACTGCGGTTAGCGGATGGCTTCAGAAAGCAATTAATAATCGGGGAGAAGGTTACCTATCTAACACGCTTCAAGGCAGGAAGATTAATCTAGTTTAAGGAGTCATAAATTCAGTCAGTTAAGTGTCATACGTGATGCACGCTCTGGGCGATCATATCTTGAAAGATACATGGCTGACTGGGAAGTTTGTTGCCATTGCTTTCTGCGGTAGACTGGTTGCCAGCCAAGGCTATAGAACCCACCCATAACTGAAGGGAAGAGATGGATTAATATCTTTCCCAATGGTATTTATGCGTAAATGAATGCAAGGAATTCGAACTCGGCTCCCCGATTTCTCGTTCCGAGCCGATATCCACTGTAACACAACGCACATCCTAATAAATTAGCACGGGAAAAAAGAACCTACAGCTTAGGCTGATTCAAACCCCAGGACAGAAAATTCTGTTCGGCGTCGTCTGAAAAAGATTTTGAACGAAACAAACACACAAGCTTTAACTTTCCAGTAAATAATCTGTTGAAAATACAAGACCACTATGTGCTGAAACATTCATATTCCGTATTCAGTTTAAGAAACTAGGTGGGTTTTCCGTTGTATTTTCTGTTTTGTGCAAGTTTTACTAACTCTAATTTATTTTTCTTCTATTGTTTTTTGCTATTCTTCTATGCTAATCCTTTTTTGAAACATCAGAAATTTGTTATCCTGCCTTAACAGGAGACAAAAGAACATTTTGTGCAAATTTTGTATTTGTACCCTTAGACTACACAAGGAATAAAAGCAAATGCAAGAAAGAGAAAAGACAAATGCACAGAAATAAAGAATGAGTACGACCAATAAAAAAGACATGCATAAAAAAATAAGAGAACTAACAGGACAAAAATATGCTCCTCAACATGCTGCATAAAATCCAAAGCTGGAACAGTCGTATTAGAGAAAGAAAGAAATACTTCAGCGGTTGGAAGGATATATATATATATATATATATATATATATATATATATATATATATATATATATATCTCACCACTGAAGCTGTGGGGAAATGGTTAATGTTTCTTTGATTCGGCCTTGTATCATACTTAACCGAACTCCCTACAGCTTACAAGTTTTATGCATAATCATCATCATCATTATTATCATTAGAAGGTTTTCATCGTTATCAGAAGGTTGGTTGTCGGCAGGTTGGAATGTGTGGAAATGGTGTGGAATAGTATAAGAATAAAATATACATTTTTCATGCTAGAATAAAAATTTATTACAAGGAAAGAATAACACAAGTGGTAGAAGTTAATGTGCAATTAAAAAACATTATTAAGAAATTAAGGGTAGAGTTCATGTTCAATGATAAAGTTATGGGTATCAAGATTTGTCAAAAATTTTCGCAGTAGTAATGTAAGTATTTAAAATGTCCGCAGAAGTTTAGAGTTCATGGTTGTGTCGTAGCAGAATGTAAAGTCTTTGCTCCTTCCTCTTTTTGGTAGGTCGCGACAGGTTGGGAGAGAGGGGAGGCAAAATAAATAAAGAAATTTTTGCTTAATGCGTCCATTTGTTCTCTCTTGCGGCGTGGAGTAAAAAAGAAGAAAAGAAAATTGGATGAAGAGGTTGAATGAAACTGTGACGTGCCTTGCGTCCGGGTCGGCTTCTTGAATTTTCTTTCGTTACAATGCCACGATGTCCTCAGGTAACCGCTCCCATGTCGGACTGCTTTTGACAGGTTAGCGACGTGGTTTGAATAGTGAAACTTCTCATGATGCCGGCTCCAGCGAGCCTTTTCTCATCTAGGTGTGAAAATACGTCAGAAATGAATTTGCTGTTTTTAATCCAATCAGGATTCAGGATTTTACTTTTCGCACTGACTTGTGAATAGTCATTTGAATCCACTTTTGTGGGTGTGCAATTTTACTTTGGATTTTTCCAAAATGGTTTTAATTCTTAATTTCTTATTCGCTACAATCTCTTCCACGACAAGACAGAGTGCGGTGATACCACCAACCGAGCAAAAGCGAGCAAACCGGATGTTGTCTCTATGCCGACCAGAAAGCTAATGAATAAAAAGTCGTCGTACGCAAGTGGCTCCGCTCAGATGTTCCGGTTGAAAAATAAAAATTAATCAAATATCAAATTACCATTTTTATTTATCAGCCAATGAGAAGCCCGGAACCAAATACAAGGATGAAATGCGAAACGACCAGCGTTTTGAGCCAGAAGGAAAATAGGCACCCAGACAGACAGGCACAGACAGAGGAGAAGAGTGTAATTAGTTTCTTCCTTGGCCTAGGTCGAGCGGCGACTGTGTTTGCCTCTTTTTTCCTCCCCTGTTCTCGAAGTACTAACTAACCTTTTCTAAGACATTCCACTAACCAACTTGCTGACCTACTGACCTTAGAAACGGCTACTTGATAATGAACATTAATCATACTACCAAGCTTTTTACCTTTCAGCGTTATATCTTCCTTGAACATTCTTTTATCTCTTTCAGATTATTATCTGCCATGAACTCTCTAACTTCGTTGGACCTTTATTCCAAGTATTGTTTTAATTGTAAAACATAAATGCTATGTATATATGTATAAATATTATTTTACACTCAAAATTGCATTTCTTGAATTTATAATCATTTTATGAATTATAGTGAGCTATCTTCCAACAAGGCCAAATTCCGTTAGCTTGCTACGGAATCCTACTACCCCTCACTACAAATGAAATAAGAGAAAAGATACCCGCTATAAGAGCAACCGACAATACACAAAAATACGAAGGAACAGAAATATTCAAATCTGAAGTGGAAGCTACACTAACCAAAATGAATAGGAACAAAGCAGTTGGACCAGATGGCATTGTAACAGAAATGCTGACAGCCTTGGAAGATTTCGGCGTAGACTAAATCAAAGAAGTTATAAATAAAATCTACAACAACGGCGAAATCCCGAATAGCTAAGCAGATCGATTTTCATAACACTGCTCAAATACGATATGTTTTTTTGATCTCAGAGATTCAGAAGATCACTGATTAAACAAACTGAAGTGAAGACGTTTCGACAATTTGGGAGTTACAAAAAATGAATTTTTTAGTATAAAGAATTAACTCGGGTTAAAAAACGCCACAACGATTTGGTTTATAGACGATTTGTTGTATACAGCGGTTTAAGCCCTTCTCACTTACTGTTATAATCAAATGACACTGGGACCTTTTTGGAATTTGCAGCTTTTGTTCGTAGTAACTTAAATTTTAAAGCTCTGGTCTTCAAGACTGGCACAAGGTCTTGTCAGAAGGTCTCAGCGAACGATGTGGATTTCAGAAGAAGTAGTGTGGGGACTCTATGTGTGTGTGTCTTTATGTTTGTAAGAGAGAGAGAGAGAGAGAGAGATGTCTAAATCTAAAGAGAGAGAGAGAGAGAGAGAGCTGTCTAAAGCTTTTATTGAGTACTGTGTCAGGCAAGGGTAGGATTGATTAGGATCTGGGTTCGATTGTCTTTCATCCCTAGCATCAAATTTTATAAAATTTCATATTCTCAAAATATATTTACTCAAGTGCTTTACCAAATTTGAGATTTTCCAGCCCCCTTTTGAGAGAGGTCAGAGGAATCAAGCCGCCCCTTAACCCCAACTCTCTTCACGTCTCATCCCACACTATCGCTTCATATAGGCGGTGCTAATCTCTCTCTTCCATCTCCCACATTCTCATCATCTAACTTCAGCCTGCTCTAAAGGCTGTTACATTGTCTTTTTGACAAATCTAACATTTGGATGGCGCAGGCAAAAACAAAATGGATTTTCAGTCATTAATCTTTCCCTATCAGCTTGTCCCGTAATGTGATTTCTCAATCGACCAGGCTACTTAAGGTTTTCCATGGGGAGGAAAGAAAAGGAAAGAAAATAATCCCAAATCTCTTTGGTGACAACATTAAAAGTTTATCTTTCCTCTGTTTATGCGTTTTTTGTTTTTTGTTGTTTTTTTGTTTGTTTGTTTTTGTTTTTTGAGGGGAAGGGGGTTACAATGGACAGACCACAAAGCATTTTTGTCCATAGTCACTCCAAAATAGTAATTCATTTTTTTATCACTTGTATCCAAAAGAATCCGAATTAATGTTGGATATAATTTTTTTTTCTGGATAAATGTCGCAGAAATTATAATGAACGAACGCGTTAGGCTGGCCTCAATCTCTGTGGAGAACTGCTCTTCTGACTGGCTGATTCAAACAGATGTTCTTTTACCGAGCTTTTTTATGTTGTTATTTAGAGCGATCTTTAAATGTTATTTGGGTGACCCCCAGATTTCTTTATCGACAACATATTTTTTTTTATATTTATCATCTTAGATGGCCTCTCTCTTATCAGTGAGGCGAAGAGTGAATAGTCTTAATTTTGCTCAATCTTACTGAATTCTGTCTGGTTAAATTTGAGTTTGATTCTCCTTGAACTTATTTTAAAACATTAATTTCCAACGCATCTCGACTTTAATTTTCTTCTCAACTTTTTAGTCCATTTTCCTGTGAATGTCAACAATTATCATCCAGTTAGTTAGACATAACTCCCCTAAAATATTTCTTCAAAGTTGACTCAAGAGTTTAAAATAAATATATTTTTATTTATTTTCTTGATGAGTGAATCCTTTGGTGCGATGTGCTTTGTGGTGCAGTGGATATCGACTCGGAACGACGAATCGAGGAGCCGAGTTTGAATTCTAGTTGAATTCCCCGCATTCACTTACGAACAAATAACCTTTGGTAAAGTATTAATCCATCCCTTCCCTCTAGTTATGGATTAAATAATAGGACAGATTGGGTTCTATAGTCTTGCCTGGCAACCAGTCTACTCCAGAAAGCAATGGCAACCTACTGCGGGATAATCTTCTGCCCAGTCAGGCATGTCTCTTTCAAGACATGATCGCCCAAGCGTGTTTCACGTATGGCACTTAAATGACTGACTGAACCCTTTGGTATTCGGTGTAGCAAAAATGTTTGTTAATAAGGCGGATATTGATTGCAGTCTGGAGTAATGTCCTTTTGAAGTCAGATCAATATAGGGGTAGTGGCAATGTGAGAAATTAAGTCAGTGTTAATATAGTGTGTGTGTGTGTGTGTGTGTGTGTGTGTGTGTGTGTGTGTGTGTGTGTGTGTGTGTGTGTGTGTGTTTTCAGGTACTGAACAGAGCGGAAATTCAGATGACTGCTTAACGGCTTCTTTAAGCGCTACGCATGGCTCCGTTCATTTTTTTTTTTTTTTTTTTTTCTTTTTCTCCTGTCGTCATTCTAGTCTCCTCCGGAACTGGTCCAGACCTGTTGGTTTATATAATTTTGAATAGGCCCAAAGTTTGTGTTTGGAACTTTGGTTTCAGCTAACATTAAAAAGTCTTTTTGTGTCGATTTTTTTGGATTGGCCAAATTGTTTTATTTTCCGACGTTCCTTTCTTTTTAATTATTTTTTTTTTATATAATGGAAGTTATGCATAAAATCCACCTGATATTTTACATTTTTCAGTAACAAGCAGTAAAGTCTTCTCCTGAAAACTTCCGGCGTTTTTGATCGGTTTCAGTCTTTTCTTCCTACTCCTACTTTTATTTGAAGGCTTCCTTCTTGTAGGTTGAGATAAGTCAAACAAAAAAAGGGTTAAAGAAAGAAAGAAAGAAAGAAAGAAAGAAAAATTTATATATATATATATATATATATATATATATATATATATATATATATTTAAATTTTTATGGTGGCTCAGTACATTTTGTTTTGTTAAAATTACCCGTGTGTTTCATCGTAATTATCATCCTTCATTTATCTCTGGTGAATATGAAATAAAAATGACTCTCTTTTCTTCACTGTTTTCAAATTCGCGAACCAGTGTGAAGTTATTTTGACCAATAGAAAAAGAGATTGACTCCGGGCTGATGAAAAGACCAAGGCAAAATTTCGCCAGTCTGTGTGAAATCTAATCTAACCAATAGAAGAAAAAAAAAAGGATTGGCTTAGTGCTGAAGAAAAAACAAAGCAATGTTCCACGAGACCGTGTGAAATATATTCTAACCAATGAATGGGGAACGATTTACAAACTAAAAAAGTAATAAGCAGATGTCAATTCGCTTTTTGATATAAAAGATAAAGAAAGTTGAATCAAAGAGAGATAAGAGTAGAGAACAGAGGGACAACACCAGCAACAATGTAACAAGAAAATTTTAGGCCGCCGATCGAGCACAATTGTCCCGGCGACCTGCATTCGCACCCTCTCATTTTCTCTCTCGTGTCTATTTATTTCTTCTTCTTCCTTTTCACCTACTCATCGTCCACAAAAAGAAAGAGAGGAACAAAGACGTCGCTAATCTGATGATACACACAGCGAAACACAGACTTATCTTTTTCTGCATAAATCATATTTCTCTACAAAAAACGAACTCTTAATTTTTTAAACTTAAATTTTTACTACTTTAACTTTCTCTTAAAACATTTTCACAGTTGAATAATTTTATGCATACAAATTTGATGTTATTTTGCTCAATAAATAAAATTTAACTTATACAAACAAGGTAGTTTTATCTTTTAACCATCTAATAATTTTAAACTGTGGGGCCTTCAGTTATGTTTGGCACAAGGCCAATTTGATAAACATAATCGAGATCCCAAATACCTTCGTGGCGTGGGTAAAATCAACAGTTCATTTTAACTTCTAATCCCCACGCTACTATAGGAGTTATTGGGAAATGCTTAATTTCTCCAACACTAATTTTTTTTAGGCACACAAATGAATGACGAAACTTGCTTTTAGAACAACAACAAAGAATGGTTTATTATACAGTAAGCGTACAAGATTGGTAGTATGTAAGTGTCCATGGTGGAGCTAGCAGCAGATAGTATGTAAGTGTCCATGGTGAAGCTAGCAGCAGCGTCTTCCGCGAAAGCATTCAATGGGGAATCAGTGGCAGCGATGTGAGAGAGACGTCCGTTACTGCCGCGGGCTCATGGCTCTCTGGCTTTCCTCCGTTCTCCAAACAGGGACTAGGAAAAAATAGTTCTAGAGAGGAATCAATGCGCTCCGCCCGTTGATTGGTCAGTGAGTGACCGAATCTCCCGTCGGGGGCATTGATTCGCTAAAGGAAATAGATCTGTGGCTGCTACACTACCATAGGACCAAGTTTGCCTATTACATTTTTTAGAAAATCCAGTTAATTAATCCTTAACTTTACTAATAGACTTCGAAACACATCTCTAGGCAAAATAGTGGATTTTAAAGAGAATTTTAAATATGTTATTTACATTGTTTTGATGCGATAGTGGCACGATGAGTGACGGAGAAACGTACACCAATGAATGACTATGTTTTTAAAATGCCTCAAAGTTTATTTATACACAGAAACCAATTTTTCTTTTCATACAGATTAGCTTTTTGAATCATTAAGAGAACCGAAAATTTAAGTTCAAAGAAAGCATTTGTGTGTTTTCCGGTTTTTTACAAAATCCCTGGTAGTACCAACCAATCTTTCTTTCTTCTTTTTTTCTTGTCTTTTTTTCCCCGTATTTCTAGTATTCTGTATTTTCTCGAAAAATAAAACAATAATTTAGTTTTCATTCAATTATATACCCAAATTTTAAATAATGAATACGATAATATGTGTAATTTCGTCAATAATTACGGACTTTTACTGCTACTATTTTCTCAGATTAGTAAGTAGAAGTAAAACAAGTGTACTGTAGTGTACAAAGGTACAGGCCTCAAGTAAAAAGTGGCGATTCTACGAGAGGGCCAGGAGGGGCTAAGATTCCACCAGAATTTTTGCTGGTCCCTAGATCCCCCCCCCCCCACATACACATACACACACTTTTATAAGCTTCAAAAATTTAAACTGAACAGCCTCTGCTGATTTAGTTAAGATTTGATTTGATCTTCAGCACTTTTCTTTTTCATCTTTTCAAAAAATCAGAGCAGACAAATTTACAGTCACACTGTTCTGCTAGTATTGACGTTAAAAATTATTAACCCTTTGATTTTGTTTTGAAATTAACCTCTCTTGTTTGTATTCCAACAGCTTCAGAGTGAAAAAGAGCAAGAATAGAGACTAGAACTCCACTACTATGAATGAAAAGTTATTCCGTTTAGGGAAGTAACATATCAGTCGGTTAAGTGCCATACGTGATACACGCTTGGGCGATCATGTCTTGAAAGAGACATGACTGACTGGGCAGAAGATTATCCCGCAGTAGGTTGCTATTGCTTTCAGCGGTAGACTGGTTGCCAGCCAAGGCTATAGAACCCAATCTGTCCTATTATTTAACCCATAACTGGAGGGAAGAGATGGATTAAAAAATGATTAAAATTTAATCATCTTTTAATCTATCTCTTAATCATTAAATAATTAAATACCTTTTCCAACTGGAATTCGAAAAAAAAAAAACTCATTCCTACGATAGGGATGTAAGTATGAAAATGAAGACGCTGCTTGAGCACGCCCTCCTCCTCCTTATAAAAATCCCGGTCCCTAAGTGTCGACTGGCACACACTTTAAGAATTCCATAATAATCGGAATAATTGCCATTCAGGTAACTAAAAAGACGATAGAAACTAGAGAACTAGAGATCCTAATTTTTTTATGATCAACAAAAGTCAAAAACAAAATCTTACTCTCTAGTGTAATTTTTTGGCTGGTGCATATAATTTTGGAGTAAAAAGATAAAACATTAAAAGCAATAAAATACGTATATTTCATCATGATTCAGGTACATATCAACTGACACTAATTTCGATAAGAAGAGTAACATAATTTCGTCATACTGGAAAGATAAAATTAATAAAATCCGGTCTATTTATTCACAGCGTATTTATTTAGAATACACCGGCCTTAATATCCGTCTGATGTAATCGAGCTTTGCTATAGCTCAGCTCTTTAACAAATTACGTGAATTTCGTGCATTTTAAGTTGAGGTATACATAGAATTTAATCGTTCCTGTAACTTGTTTTGCTGACAAAAGACATCGAAGGAAAATGTCGAAACGTGAGTGAAATGTTTTATTTTCTCTTGGACTTTTTTTTAAATCTTCGTTTGTACAACGTTATAACCGGCTTGATATCGAGACACGTTTGAGATGATTTCCAAGAGAAAAAGTATGATCATATACCCACCTTTCTAATTATTCAATTCATAATTTTAAAAGTGAGCATGGTATTCTATTCTTCATTTTTTAAAAATATTTTTAAAGCTAAAAAACAATAATATTTACGCTTGGTATGGTAAAAATTTGTTAGAACTGACGAAACCAATTAACTCGCTCAACTACTTAAATTATTTTCGTATGCTAAAAATCTGGTAGAACAAAGGAGTATTTGTGAAGATTGTGTTGCGTCAGTCTTTCATGTAGAAAGGAGCAACTTGACTATCGAAAATCAGCTTTTGAAATCCTCTTTTTTTTTTTTTTGTACAGATTTCGAACATATTTTTGTCTGAAGAACAGTTAATTTTTTTTTAACTTAAAAGCAATTAACTACAGCCTGTGAAAAAAGAAATTGACTTCTTCCTATTCAAGTTCTCCTGAGTCTCGTCGAATGAAATCGAGTTTACAGTTTAATCAAGAAATCAAAAACAACTTTAAAAAAAACTTTTTTAATCTATTCTCGTGAATATATAGTTAAATTAAAAACTTTAATTTGGGTTGTCACTTTCATACTGCGAATCGAAAAAAGCATTTGTTGCGTATTTTTTATGAAGTAAAGGATATTAAAAAAATATATCGTCATTAACGTCGTCATATTTTAAGTGGGATGCATAATTGCTTTTTGGGGAGATTAATGGATTTTTTTTTTTTGTTTTTTGTTTTTTGTTTTTTTTTTTTTTGACGATCACTAACGTATTTTTTTGTTACTTGAGATTTTTTAGCAAAATAGATTTTTTTCTCTTAATAAATTTTTGATTTTTTTTTTAATGTGAAATCATCCTTTATTAATCTTCAGAAGCTTTTAAAACTATTTATTCTCCATATTACTGATCGTCATTTATTATAAAAAATCTTCCTTGCACTGGCAACGCCAGGTGGCAGTGTCTTTATTGGCGATTCAATGTGTTAACGAAACCTCAAGTTGATGAGAACGACTCCAAAAATGCAGAGTACAAAAATAATGGTTGGGGAAAAAAGAATGAATCTGTGTTCTTTTTACCTCTAGCTATGGATTTTTATATCTATAGCCTATGTTGTCAACCAGTCTGGGAAAAAGAAATCTGTATTCAAACCTGAAGAAGGTAATAAAAAATCATTCCACTATATTTTCCAAGAAGTCCTAGCAATTTATTGATACTAAAAGAAAGAAATCTATAGAAAGCCATGTTTATTTATGACTTCAAGGAATATAGCAATATAAAAAAATAGTTATTAGTGTCAGACTGACTATGGTGTCAGCTAGTCTGATGACAAGTTGGCCTCCTATATCAAATTAAAAAGTAAGAAACAAAAACAGACAACATTTTTAGTAATAAAAAGGAATAAGAAATTTCTCAAATGATGTAATGCCAGAAGACATTTTTCACATCTTATTTTCATAAAGACAAGGTTAAGAAATTTGCTGTCTGGAGGAGAATTTGGAATCATATTTGTTGCTATGCATTGAAAAAGAATTGTTACATAAATTAGATGCTGAAGCAATTATTGGCAGATTAACACAATCACTTAACACAATTGTTCTTAATATAGTGGGTTACATGCAGATGACTCCCCTGTTGAAATCAGCAACCACAAATCTATGACTAAGGTGAGCATTTAAGTTGGAGATATAATTTTATCTGGAAAAGGATGGGATCCATCATGTTTAATTAAAGACACTATGAACGAAGGAATATTGCTCCAGCTTTTAATCCAGATATATTGGTGTAACTAGTGAGTAACTTCGCAATCTTACAATCACACTTATTCATGGGACTGACAATGACAAAATCTACTTAAGCTGTTAAATCCAGATTACTTTCATTTTTAAGATTGCAAAAAGAAAAAAAAAGTAATTCATTGCAACTTACATTTAAGGTGAAGTGAAAATCAATTTTTCAGCATAGTACAATGGCTAGCTGACAGCTATATTTCTCAGAACAAAAACAATGCTGAACTCCCCGCACCCCCAAGAATAGTAAATATTTTAGCAGATAACCAAAACATAGACAATGTTATTGTTATAACCCTTTTCAAAACAGAAAAATAAGTACAAATTTGTTGACCTATAAATAATAAACAAATAGAAAAATTTAGATTTACAATTTAATTTTTAAATCGTGAAATTTTTAATGTCTCTCCATCTAATTTAACTCGGAATTCTTTATTACAACGTCCCAGTCAAGTGAAAACAGATCAGTTCATTTCTTTTTATCTCTAGGTGAGAAATCTGAACTTGTTCTGTGTAAATAATAATAATAAAAAGTTTTACATACATCTTTTTTTATTCACCTGAACATGGGCTAAGAGTGACATGACCTTACTAGAAGTAATTTGTTTTACCTATTTCCAAACACTAACAATGGTTGCAATAGAAAACAGGATCATATTGGATACCAGACAGGCCATGTCTCTTTAAGTTCGAATCTACAGTGACCTAAGAAAAGGTTTTAACCAGGAGAAATAAACTACATTCAGTTTCAAAATTTAATTATGTAATCCCAACTCAACATAAATAAAAAGTATTTGGAACTAGTATAGAGTAGGTCCACTATTTGCTAGTTTGAGCGCTTGTATTCAATTTTTCGTGTATTTGATCAAGTTATCAACAATCATCTGATCCATATTTTGCCACTCCTTTAACAATGTTTCTTTAAGGGTTGCTACTGACATGATTTTAGTTGCACAGTCTTGAAATATTTGGTCAAGGTGCTCCCAAATGTGCTCTATTGTATTCATGTCAGGACTTTGGCTAACCATCACAGTGACTTCATTCTTTGCAGTTCTTTCCAGGTCTTTTCTACTTTGCTCATATGACATGGTGCTCCATCTTCTTGGAAAAAGTAGACATTCTTGTCAATCTGATTAGTTTCAAATAGTGGGAGTAGTCCTTTTTCTAATATTTAACAGTATTTTAAACCGTTTAATCACTCGTCAGCAGGAATCGGCTCAGATTTCCATCCAAACCAGACAGCACCCCCACACCGTTACTCCAATCTCTTCATTTTTCACAGTCACCTGCAGAGATACAGTTGATTGGTTGGTTGTTTTTGTTTTATGGCATATCAACCTTGGCGGGTCATTTATTGCCAACTAAATTTTTATTTATTTATTGCTGGTAATACCTTTTTCGGTACTTACGTATTATCGGGAGGACCTTTAAAAAAACGACTCAAAAATTAAAGTAAATTATTTATTGAAACGGTTAAAACAATAAAATAACATTACATTTGTAATTCCGGAGGCCAGAACGTCGCAATTGCTTCCAAAAGTGACTCAAAGACATCAGTACAGGCAACATGCTTCCGCCACATGAATTCGGCCAAATACGACTCCAAATGGTGACGTGCAGTGCCACAGTGCTTCTTGTTTCGCCACTTTGTCGATCCCCATAGGCGTTCCACTGTCTGCGTATGAGCCCCGGTGTTCGAATCCACAAAGTTGTACTTGTGGTTGACGTTGAGGTGATGAAAGCCTGATTTTTCCAGTTCCTTGGTGTTATAAGCGGGCTTATAACACCTTGTTATCAAAGGTCCTCCCGATAATACGTAAGGACCCCTTTTTCTTTCAACAATTTATTGTTGTTTTTATATAAGTTTTGTGTCTAGTTATACTTTTCCTTTTACCAAGATTCATTGGGATTTCTTTTTAAGGGCAGGGTCCCCAAGTCCTACCCTTTTATTTAATCCATAACTGGAGGGAAGGGACAGATTAATACCTTTCCCAAGGGTACCAGTGCTTAAGTGAATGCAGGGTATTCAACTGGAATTCAAACTCGACTCACCGCTTTCTCTTTCCAAGCCAATATCCACTGCACCACAACATACATCCGTCACTCAACGCTTACAGCACCTGGTAATACCAAGTGGTCACCCATCTAAGTACTGACCAGGCTCAACGTTGCTTAACTTCGGTGATCGCGCAAGAACCAGTAGAGATACAGTGTTCTAATTCTTATTCTGATTTTTCCAAACATAAACCCATCTCAAAAAATAATATTGGCAGAGTTTACTTTCATCTGACTAAATTACAAGCTGTCAAAATTCATAAACTTTGCTCTTGAATTTCTTGCCCAATCCATATGTCTGTTCTTGTCAACCTCTGAAATCAAGGACTTCTTTCTTGCAATTCTTCTTTGATAGCCTAGCCATTTCATAGTTTTTCATACCACATATGGAGATATTTTCATGCTGTTGATGTCTTTGACACTCTAACGACAGTTTCTGATGACTTCCCTTTTCATTCACTCAGACACAATGCTTGATCTTGCTGAACGTTGTTCCACATGACAATAGCCTCCTTCATTAAATTCTATCATTATTCTTTTTCCAAAAAGCTCCCACATAGGTGTTTCCCTGAACACTTCATTCTTGACCTCCTCAAATCAAGTGTCAATCAATATCTTTCGCTCTAATCTTCTTAATCTTCAATCCCTATCACCTTTTCCATTCAATATTGCCATTTTGTTAATTGTAACCTCCAACCTTGCATGGCTCTCGAGCCATGTATTGAATGAAATTTAGTTAAAAAAAAACACATTTGAATTTTGATCCTGGTACTTATGATTATTACTAAGCTTGATTTAGTTTTTACACAAGGTTACAACATCGGTAACTTTGGAATACCAGATGCTGTAAGCATAGTGTAATTGATAATAGCAGGGAATTGTTAATCAAAGAGCAGAGTTCTAATTTTTGTTGGGTTCATTATATTCACTTACATGCAAATACCCTTGGGGAAAGGTATAAATCCACCTCTTGTTCCCTCAGCTATGGGTTAATTAGTAAGACATGTATCACTAATTTATTATCGAAAAATTCCTTACAGCCTAAAATTACTTTCTGACTTTAAATAAATTGCAAAGGGTTGATAAGCTGTAAAAAACAAGACAATTATCAATTAATGAAATTCTGATTAGCTACACAGGCATGTCTTTTAGTTTTATTTGCGTTCTCTGGAATATAAATGTATAGAAACTACCTTGACCACAAAGTGAAGGATCAGTTAATATATTGATTTTTATATAAAATTGATTCCCCCACTTTATATCCACATTATAATTTCTTGTTTATCAAATTCTGAGTATTTAGGAATCACTTGTCCCTTCTAGCTGTGTGCTAATTACTAAAACTTGTATCATTATTTTTTTTAAAATTTCTTAGAATCTGAAAATATTTTCTGACTTTAAATAAACTGCAAATGGTTAATAAGCCAAAGAAAATGAATTGATCAGAATAAAAGGTCACAAAATTTTGATGTAAATAATTTAAAATCTGATAACTCTTTTCATTCTTCCTTATGCAGAAATCTTTGCTAGATTTAATATTAATGTTTTTGTTTGCCAAGCCTTTAATTTAATATCAATGATTTCGTTTACCAATCCTTTATACTTTATTATTATTATTTTTTTTTTTTTGTTAATAAAAAAAAAAGTTTTTATCATGTAGCATAATAGAAATAATGATTGACTGCTCATTGCTAGACACTCCCATTTGCTGGTGTGGCTAGTTAATCCATGTTGCAAACACCTGCTTGTGCATGTTTATATTTCTTCAACACCCACAGAAATAACCTGTTTATACTGAACAGACCTTTCGTTTATCAGAGAGCACTCATGATCTGGCATGATCAGTAGTTTGTTGAGTAAGTGGAAGTTAACTGTTTCAGATCCAATGACAAGAATAAACACACCATGCAAACATATTTCAAATTTTCAAATAAAAATAAAGAATAGCCCATAAAATCAGCTCCTGTCAATAAATAAACATAGGCTTTTGGAGCCAATGCGAAGCCATATAAACTAGACATCCATTCAGCTCAGCATAAAAATGAACAGCAGTAAACAGTTATGAGTCAATCTTGTCATCCTACCTTTCACACCAAAGCAACAGTAGACACCCTTTGATCTTGTCCCCCAACTCCACTTTCTGTCTTTCTCACTGAAAGTCTGTGTTTATTCTCTTTTCAGTCAGAGAGAAGAACTTTCTAAATACAAACTTTTATTTTGTGATAGTAGTTACAGTTAAGAATTTATATATTTTACATTAAATATTGTCACTTTATTTGAATATGCAGCAACACTTTCTCTCATGTTTTATTCAACAAACAGTGACTCATGGAATCTTCTTCTACCAACAAGTTGAATAAATTCAATAGGCTTAAAACCTTGGTCACAATCATTTTTACTAGCTCAACCATTGTCAGGTTTTAAACATTTATCGACCCATTTTTATTCACAAAGCTTGCATCAATCTATGGCATGTTTTTCAGGGGGCAATGTCACATACAGGGATCATCTCCCCAAGCCAATATTATAACTCGTTAACAAACTTAACATAGTGACATTTGAACCCAGTTCTCGTCAAAATGCTGACATTTTAACCATTTAGCCATGTATTTATAATGTAACATGCAATTGCCAATTATTTATTTCATTCCTGATTGAATAATTGCTATAAAACAAAAGTGTTTTACCTGAACACAGATATGATTTCAGATGGTCTTTTCTCAATTTTATACATATCAGTCAGTTAAGTGCTATGCCTAATACATGCTTGGGCAATCATGTGTTTTTCAAAGCATGACTGACTAGGCAGAAGATTTTCCCGCAGTAAGTTCACATTTCTTTCTGCAGTAGGCTGGTTACCAACCAAAGCTATAGAACCCAATCTTATTTACTACTCGACCCTTAGCTGGAGGGATTGATTCATAACTTTCAAAAAAGTATTTGTGTGTAAGTGAATGCAACAAATTTAACTGGAATTTGAACTCTCTGATTTCTCATTCCGATCCAATGTCCATTACGCGACAATATGTATATATCTACCATAAATTGTGGTATACAAGTCAAGTTTTCAAGCTTAAAATAAATCTTTCTAAAACAAGGAGTCAACTTGTAGGGCAGGTATAAAATGCAAACCTTTACCAACAAGTTAGAAAAAGAAGGGACAGCACTACTAACAATTAGTCTACACCAGAATAACACACAATACATAACAGTACTAAAAAACACTACCTATTTTGTTGTGTAATCAATGGTATTAATATTTTATTGAAACTGATGTTGACTTTCAATAGGTAAATCAGTAGACTAGATAAATTTTAAATGTTCACTAAGTTATACTATTACAAGATGTGGTATTTACTGGTGTGTGTTGAAGGTTGTGTACTATACAAAGGTTGTGTACTATACAAAGGTTGTGTACTATACAATGCATGTAGAAAGATATTGTGGTTAGTGTCTCAATATGAAGATAAGTAATGTGGCCATATGTAGTTTTGGCAGACACAATGTTTAATAGCAAAAGACATGATTGCCCAAGCATGTATCAGGCATAGCACTTAACTGACTGATATGTATAACATTGAGAAAAGACCATCTGAAATCATATCTGTGTTCAGGTAAAACACTTTTGTTTTATAGCAATTATTCTCTCAATCAGGAATGAAATAAATAATTGGCAATTGCATGAGCCATCTTCAGAGAGGTTGTTTAAACTGAAATATTATAAAATCCACCATCACTGACGATTTTACTTTGTGTTGACATAAAACTCTGCTTGGCAACAGCAATAGTTACCAAAAATAATAAACGCAGTTCTTAAGTTTGCGATGCGGTTTTATGACGTCACACCGCGGGATAGAGCGAAATGACAACAAAACCATGTAGTCAAATGCAATGTAATATATATATATATATATATATATATATACACACACACACACAAACACACACAAAGGGTGATTCAAAAATAGATAGCATAACTTCAGGACTGCGTTTCTTATATTTAAATAATGAAAAAAAAAACTCTCTGTGAACATATGCTTGAAAACAAATACCTTTATTTTCCACACCCGACACATACAGTGTTTTCAAGAACGCACTTCCAAATTCCTGGCATGTTTCGTATTGTTTTCACTCTGCTAAAATTTAGTTGCAGGGAATGTTCATATCATCAACCAGAGACGAATACACCAGTTCTATATGTAGTTTTGGCAGACGTTATCATATACTGTAACCTAACTTCATTTAACACCAATAGTAACCTACCTTTATGGTAGGTATAGTTCTAAGTCAGAATTTTGAGCTAAAAATCTTAAGGTTGACTTGTGTGTCGCAATTTGCAGTGTGTGTGTGTGTATGTATATATATATATATATATATGTATATATATATACACACACACACACACACACACACACTGCAAATTCTGACTTAGAACTATACCTATATATATCTGTCTGCGGATGACAATAGTGTCTGAAAGCGCCTATTGAGGGTGGACCAGAGACTTATCATCTTTGGTCGGGTTGGCGCGGTGAGGGGGTATGATGTTGAAAGACTCGAAACGCCTAGTGATCCACACAAAGACATCACTGACGACACCCTCTAGCGCCAATACTACAGTGCGTATGTTTGAATATATATATATATATATGTCTGCGGATGACATACATACAGATATATATATATATATATATATATATACACACACACACACTCTTCAATCATGAATTCTCTTGGCTGCTGGCATGTGTATACACTGCATATACATAACACGTTAAAATTTCCTCCTCTCAGCCACACACTGATAGCTTAGGAGTAGACACTCCGACTGACACTAAATCTTTTTTTTTATATAATCATATCGCCCCATGCAAGGCATTTTACTGCCACTGTTGTGCAGAGGGTTACATAGGAGGAAAGTTATGAGAAAGAGTGACAGATTATAGGGGGTGTCAGGAAGTGGGTAAGAGAAGGATGTGAATACTGATGAGAGTAGAGTGGATGGGGAAAGGAGCATGAGAGAGAGGATGCAGGTTAGTGAGATAAGAGATGACTATTGACTTTACATTTAAATTCTTTAAAATTTTAGTTATCGGGAAGCAAGTAAACAGAAAGAAATTCCACAGGCGGGAAGTGCAAAAAAAGAAGCTGCTGGAGTAGAATTTGCGTTTAAATGTTATTGGTTTCAAAGTAAAAGGGTGGGATCTAGTTGCTAATCTTGTGACTTGAGTAAATTCATATATAGGGGGCACCAGTGAGCTAAGTTCATCTGAGCGGATGCCGTGAAAGTATTTGTAGAAGAGACACAGAGAAGCCACATTGCGTCGGTGAGAAAGTGAGCTGCCAAGTCAGGATCGATCACTACAGATTCTCTATTAGATTTTGTCAAGGACACCTAGGTGGATAGCAGGAGCACCTGACCATATATGGCAGCAGTATTTAATACACAGGTGGATGGTAGATTTATATATGTGCAGGATTGTTTCAGACGGGAAAAACTTCCTGGCCCTACACAAAGAACCAACCTTCTTAGCTGATTTAGCTATGGATTCTATATAGTCATTCCACTTGAGATCTGTTGTGAGATTTAAGCCAAGGAGGCACAGTGTTTTGCTTTCAGGGAGACTAGCTTGATCCATGCTAATGGTGGGTAGGAGCGATAGTCTGTGATGGTTAATAGATAGCGGCTTCGTTTTGGAAGCATTAAAATTCATGAGCCATTTCTTACCCCAGTCCGCCACGGATTGGAGGTCCTTTTCAAGCTCGACAGCAAGGTTTGCTTTGTCAGACTCATCAGATTTTTGATTGAGGCGAAAGTAAACCATTGTGCCGTCAGCGTATATGCCTACTTGGGATCTTATTACATCGGGAGATCGTTAATGTAGATGATAAGCATAGGACCTAGAATAGAGCCTTGAGGGACACTCGCATTCGTATGATAGTATTGGGAGATATGTCCATTTAATACTACTTTCATTATGCCATTTGAAAGAAATGACTGGATAAGGTCAAATAATTGTCCAGTTATACCATAACCTCGCAGCTTGGGTAGAAGGCCAGCATGCCAAACTCTGTCAAACACTTTAGAGATATCTAGGGCAACAGTTCGTGCTTCACCGTTCTTGTCAAGAGCCTGATGTATATACTCAGTGATTGTCGTGAGGATATCAGCAGTAGATCTGGTGAAGCGGAAACCATACTGTTTGTCAGAAAAGAGTCTGTGGGCTATGAGGTGTTGAACCACCTCAGCATTGATGATGACTTCAAACACTTTGCCAAAAATTAGTAGGAGGCTGATAGGGTAATAATTAGAGGGGTCAGAGTGTTCACCAGTGTTTTTATCTATTGGAACCATGGAGGAGGACTTCCAGCAGGCAGGAAAGCAAGAATCAGAGAGGCAGTAGTTATAGAGTTTGGAGAATTCGGGGGAGCATCTCTTCAGAACAATGATTGGGATTCCGTCGCTGCTGCCACTTGCTTTATGGCAGCAAACTTTGAAATTATGTTAGAAACTACTGAGGGGGTAATGTGGATGTCATTCAGTTGGGTCTCAGTTTGGAGTGGGAAGTCAGGTACAGATACTCCAGTTGAGTTTCAATCCTGACTGGAAGTAAGTGAATGTCAAGCCACACTGATGAACTGTGATAGAGTAAAACAGGCTTGTATATGGATGACATATATATATATATATATATATATATATATATTTTCTAAACATATGCTGTTAAATATAAGAGACAATGAATGTCTATTATGTTTAATCATGAGCAGTTCTAAACGTCATATTTTTGCTTTAATTTCAGTTGAAAATAAAGACAAAAATTCTCCAACATTTGGATAATTATTTATTGGTTTTCTTCTAAGCTTTCAGCTCACATGAGCCATCTTCAGAGAGGTTGTTTAAACTGAAATATTATAAAATCCACCATCACTGACGATTTTACTTTGTGTTGACATAAAACTCTGCTTGGCAACAGCAATAGTTACCAAAAATAATAAACGCAGTTCTTAAGTTTGCGATGCGGTTTTATGACGTCACACCGCGGGATAGAGCGAAATGACAACAAAACCATGTAGTCAAATGCAATGTAATATATATATATATATATATATATATATATATATATACACACACACACACACATAGGGTGATTCAAAAATAGATAGCATAACTTCAGGACTGCGTTTCCTATATTTAAATAATGAAAAAAAAAACTCGCTGTGAACATATGCTTGAAAACAAATACCTTTATTTTCCACACCCGACACATACAGTGTTTTCAAGAACGCACTTCCAAATTCCTGGCATGTTTCGTATTGTTTTGCACTCTGCTAAAATTTAGTTGCAGGGAATGTTCATATCATCAACCAGAGACGAATACACCAGTTCTATCAAATGTCTCCGCAGGTAGAAATCCAAGGCTTTTATGTCCGGTTGTTATTATTATATATATTTTTTTTTTTTTTTTAATTTTTTTTTTATTCAGTTCACCCCAAGCAAGGCATTTCACTGCCACTGTTGCGCAAAGGGTTACATAGGGGAAAGTGATGAGAAAGAATGGTTTGATATTAGAAATGTCAGAAGGAGGGTGATAGACGAGTAAGAATACCAAGGATGAGGTTTGCGTAGATGGGAAGAGTGTTTGAGAAAATGGGTGTGAGTTAGTGTGTTAGGAGGTGTCTATTGACCTTACATTTAAACTCCTGGAGATTGTAGCTGTCGGGGAAGCAAGTATACAGAAGGGAATTCCACAGGCGGGAAGTACGAGAAAAGAAGCTGTTGGAGTAGAAATTGTGGTTACATTTTATCTGTTTCACTGTAAAAGGGTGGGACCTAGTTGCTAATCTAGTATCTCATGCAAATTGTCTTGAATATGTCTCTTTACTGTAAAATGCATGTTAGCAGACTTTAAATCATTTGAAAAATAAAAGATAATATTAATAGAATTAATTAGAAACACCCATCCCAAACACGTTTCTTTTTTATATTGTTTTCTCTTTACTTTTATTTTGTCCCATCCTCTATAAGATCTCCATTTGTCAAATAACTTTGTGTATTGTAGAAATAAAAGCTATTGTTAAATATACGATTTTGTGCTTGCCTTCTTTTGTCTGTCACTTGTTGTGGGCAATTTCATTTAGCTTGGCATCGTTTGATTAATTGAGAGAGAACTGTTGAATAGCAAACTTTTGCTGTTCTACGTTGCCTTCCTAGCTATTGTTGCTGCTGCCATAACGATTGTTGTGGTGGTGGGCGAGTGGTCAGTGTCTGTAACTATATATATATATATATATATATATATATATGTGTGTGTGTGATTTTCAAAAAGAGTATCTATAAAGGAACAAGACAAGAGGAAAAACTACTCTTAACCAATTTGTTTTGTCCTCTGAGGGATTTTATCAAAGTAAATTTAGGATTTATTTTGTAGCATGTGTTTATATGCAAAAACAAGTATGTCATTGGTTTATCAAGGCTTTTAAATTTGGAAATGTTCATGAGAGTTCATCAGATGCTTGAAAGGTCAGTCAAAACATATGGAGGACACAAAGTGTTATAATCCAAAGTCTGATAAAAAGTAAGCAAGTAATATTCAATATTGTAAATGATTATTGTTTAAATTGTGATGAGATTGTTATGATGTGGGATGCATGTATATGCTATATCTCTCAATATATAGATAACATCAGGAGGTTTTAGGAATTTTAAATGTTTGCTAAGTTATACCAATACAATATACAGTAACTACCAACATGTCTTGTAGGTTGTTTGCTATTTTTTTAATTTTTTTTTAATCATATCACCCCGAGCAAGGCGGTAACGCCACTGATGTGCAGGGGGCTACGTAAGAGTGAAAAGATTGGGAAAGAGAAAGCCAGAAACTACATCCTAAACAGGGAACAAGAGATGAGCCTCTACACCTGTTCAATAGACGAGGGTAGAGTGTGAACCGGGTGATAGTTTAATCTATCTACTCCAAATGAAAAAAAAAGAAAACAAGAAAAGAGTGAAAAGGTTGGAAGAGAGAAAGCCGGAAACCACATCCTAAACTAGGGAACAAGGGATGAGCCTCTTCACCTGTTCTCTTACAGTTAGTATCTCAATATGAAGGTAAGTAGGGTTGCCTTATATAGTTTTGGCACAGGTTATTATCTACTGTAGCCTAACTTCATTGTTTTTGGTAGGACTAGGTTTTTAGCGACTGGTAGTTCGTTTAGAGGGATGACCTATACTGTAGGTATAGGCCTAACTTAAAATTTTGAACTAAAAATGTGCTAAAAAGTTATGTCTTTAGATTGGATGGTGCAGTGGATATTGACTCAGAACAACAAATTGGGGTGCCAAGTTTGAATTCCAGTTGAATTCATGGCATTCATTTTCAACACAAATACTCTTGAGAAAGGTATTAATCCAACTGTTCCCTCTAGTTATGGGTTAAATAATCGGACAGATTGGGTTCTATAGCCTTGGCAGGCAACCAGCCTACTGCAGAAAGCAATGGCAACCTACTGCAGGATAATCTTCTGCCTAGTCAGTCATGTCTCTTTCAAGACATGATCACCCAAAGTGTGTATCACGTGTGGCACTTAACTGACTTTAGATTGACTTGTATACTGCAATTTATAGTAACTAGAATTTTGTTGTTTATCTTTTTTTTTTCTTTTTTCATCCACAGTTACTGTTTACACATCCAAAAAATTTGGATCTGACTCCACGGGCGATGGAAGTGAAGAAAAACCCTTTGAATCAATTCTCCAGGTAAGTAATCTTTCTGTAAAGAACTTTCTCAAAAAAAAAATAGATTGTCAAATTTTATGTTAGAAATTATTTATGAATCTTTGTTTGCTTTTTTTTTTTTTTTTTTTTTTTTTTTGTGAAGTTTGTTTCTTCAGGATCTGGTGAACATGTCTCTCCACAAATCCCTTTTCTTTAATATCTGTGAATTGTCTTCACTTTTCGGGGAAGATAGTGGTTTTGTCAGTCTTCTCCATTGCCTTCAAAGACTGATAAGTCAAGTCTACTCTACCATTTAACCAAGAGCTAAAGGGAGAAGAGATTAATTCCTGTTTTTCTCCCAAGTATCTTAATGCGATGATGTGCATTGTGGTGCAGTGGATATTAGCTCTGAGCAAGAAATCAGAGAGTCGGGTTCAATTTCTAGTTGAACTTGTTGCATTCACTTACGTGAAAATATATTTGGGAAAGGTATTAATCCGTGTTTTCTCCTTCCAGCTATGGGTTAAATGGTAGAATAGATTAGGTTCTATAGTCTTGGTTGGCAACCAGTTTACTGCAAAAAGTAACAGCAACCTACTGCAGAAAAATATTCTGTTCATTCATAGTTAGTCAACAAAATTTGCTTGTGACAGTAACAGTGTGTATTTTATCCTCATCAAGTCCTGTTCTATAGGCAATAAGATTTACATCCATTGGCTCCAAATGATCAACTGAAATCAACCCAACCTGTTTATCATGGAATAAACCATTACATGTTTCAACTGTTAGCTCAGTACAAATAGAGCAATTCATCTTTAACTTAAAAAGAACCTACTGTACTTCAATTATCCTGTGTGAATTGGTAAAAATAGACACCTCCTATCACACTAACTCCCAACTATTCTCACAACACTCTCATCTACCCAACCCTCATTCTCGGTATCCTCACCCGCCTATCACCCACCCTCTGTTATTTCCTATATTTAACCAGCCTTTCTCCACTCTATGTAGCCCCCTGCACAGTAGTGGCAGTGACATGCCTTGCTCGGGGTGAAACGCTTATAAAAAAAAAAAAATCTTTAACTTAAAAAGAATCTACTGTACTTCAATTATCCTGTGTGAATTGGTAAAAAAGTCCAAGTAGTTAGGAAAATGCCACCTTTCTCCTTGGATAGTGGATGTTAAGTGACTGATGTTTCAGGAAAGGGACAGACTGGTCTCAGTCCTGGTTATATGAGGGTCATGCAAAGTTCCCAGTTTGACATTATTTCATCTTTATCACATTTATGACCTGGGTACCACAGATCTTACCCTTACCAAGATAGTGGTCAAAGAGAATTAAGGGACTAGATTAAATAAAAATGGAAAACGCTTTAATACAATTTTAAGATATTTTAAAGAATTTTTGTACAGTTAATCATTCTTATCAATGTTTTTCAGAATAAAAAAAAAATTATGTTTATGTTCCATAAATTGATTTTTAAAATTTGTAAACAGTTTAAAAATAAGAATTATAAAGTAGACCACAAACACTAATAAAAGCATTTCTTTCAACTTCATAATTATTTTCCATGACAGTTCGGCCATTGTTTGCTCCATCCTTTCTCGGGTGCTAGGAATTTCGAACCGAACCCTTTTATTATGATCATTGAGGATGTGCGTTGTGGCGCAGTGGATATTGGCTCGGAACGAGAAATCGAGGAACCGAGTTTGAATTCCAGTTGAATTCCTTGCATTCACTTACGCGCAAATACCCTTGGGAAAGGTATTAATCCGTCTCTTCCTTCCAGTTATGGGTTAAATAACAGGACGGACTGGGTTCTATAGCCTTGGTCGGCAACCAGTCTACCGCAGAAAGCAATGGCAACCTACTGCAGGATAATCTTCTGTCCAGTCAGTCATGTCTCTTTCGAGACATGATCGCCCAAAGCGTGTATCGCGCATGGCACTTAACTGACTGAGTATATCATTCTCATTCCTTGTGAACCGATAGTTATGACTTCTGGTAGTCATGAGTTATCTTCCTTTAACCCGACTCTCTACGTTACTTGTTCACCACTGCTGTAGCCTGACATTGAACTCAAAACTCTCTGGGTCAAGTCACTGGAACTAACCAACACCTATATCCACTGGGCCATATGTCCTTGAGAACACTAGCGATTGATTTTCTGGGGCTTATAGAAAGAAGCTGAAGAAGGCTGGAGCATACAACAACCAGAACGTGAAAATGGCAATGAAGATGAGGACAATAGTTAAAATAATGTAAATAGTGTAAATATTACCGCATCTCAGAAATATGAACAAATACTGAAGAATTATAAAGTAGATCACAAACAGTATTGAAAGCATTTCTTTCAACTTCATAAATATGTTTAATGCCATAAATATTCTATGCACTGTTGATTACCCTACTAGAGGCCATGTTTAAACAATTTAGTCTAAAATGTAGTCAGAACAAAATTAAGTGTACAGTGTAGTTTAAATTGTATATTCAATTTATTATCACTTTCTTCTGAATGAAAAAAATCAAATGTTTTTGTTTCATGAAAATAATTTATCAAAATAAAGATTTAAAAAACACAATTTCATTTGTTTAGTATCATCTACAAATATTCTTTGCATTGTTGATTATAATGCATGAGGCAATGTTTACCACTTGTTAAAGACAATCTATCTATACAAAAAGCAATATCTGCAAAACATTTAATTTATTTTTTTAAATTAATAAAAAAAATCTTATTGTATAATTTAAGAAGTCACTTAGCACAAGATCAACATTTGAGAGGTCATGGGACATTAAGATGATTGTCTGTAATTAAATCTTATACTGAAGTTCTGCACATACATGGCAGGGTCATATCTTCTAAAGTAAACTTGAACCCCTCACAAAATTCTTTGGTGAACTTGAGCAGGCATCGTAAATGTTAGGAAAAAAATATTATGAAAATTGAAGAGGATGTCTTTTCTTCAGACTGACTGTATGCTACATAGGGGAAAAGTTGTTAATTTTGGAGTCATGTAACTGGGTGTGTAAAATAAAATTTTCTATCAGGTATAGGTTTAAAATACTTGGATATTTAGATTCTATAGTCCTTATTTGTCCTTCATACTAAATTTAAGAAATGTTGGATGTATGGGAGTATTCAAAAAACACGGATTCTGCGATGTTGTGTGGCTTTAATTTATAAAGGTTGGTGGGGGCAATCGGAATGTCAAGTCTTGTACAAATAATTTGGCACACTTTCCTAACTCATGAAGGGGAACATTTGTGCCAAATTTCAAGTAATTTGGTGTTGGTGGGTGTAAGGCCCCAGTGGTGAAATGACATGGAATGATCTTCCCAACCTAACAATGGATTAATTATTAGGACTTGTATAAGTAAATCGTTATCTTCACCAAAACTACTTACAATCTAAAAATATTTTCTGGCTTTAAATAACCTGCAAAAGGTTGATAAGGTGTCAAAACAAATCAGTCAATGCAAGAATAGTGGGTTTAACACTAATGCCTGATTGATATGATGCAACTCTTTCTGACGATGTCTCCCTCATTTAGAATGCTGGTTACATTAATAATGATATCAGGAACAGGTTTGATTCATTGTTTAAAACATTGGCTAGTTAAAATGAAAATGTTTTACCTTTATTAGCCTTCTTTCTTTTTTTTTTTAATAATTTTTTCACCCCAAGCAAGGCAGTACTACCACTGGTGTGCAGGGGGTTACAATGCGAGGAGAGGTAAGACAAAAAAGAAAACAGTACAGATGATGTTGTAGAAACGGTAAGAGAGGTGGGAGTCACAGAGATAAGATGGTAATTGACGTTGCATTTAAACTTTTGGTGATTATAGATATCAGGGAAGCAAGCATGAGGAAGGGAGTTCCATAAGTGGGAAGTGCAAGATAAAAAACTGCTAGCATAGAATCGACAGTTACATTTGTCTATTAAAGTCTCCTATTAAAATATGATTTTCCATTCTTTCTTTCAGGCAATGAGAAAATTCAAGATTGATCCAATGCCAGAGATCATGGTTGATGGCAAGTCTGAAGAAACGGTAAAGTTTTATTTTCACACACACTCAATAGATTCTATTTAATTTTTTTTTAATTATTCGTCTATTTATATAAATCAGGTCTGGAATAAAGTATGGCATTTCACTTGGAAAAAGGTTTTAGATGTTATTGATTATGACAATGATGATTGGTGTTATTGCTGTTAGTAACAATGGTGATCACTGCTGTTGATGATGATGAACTGTGTTATTGATAAGGATAATGATCACCATTGTAGCTGTTATTGATGATGATGTTCCGTGTTGTTGTTGATCCGTTTTGATGATGATGATGATTAGGATGATGATCACCATTGTAGCTGTTATTGATGAAGATTAGTGCTGCTGTTAATGATGATGATGATTAGCACTGTAGTTCTTATTGATCATAATGATCAGGGCAGTTATTATTGAGAATGATGATGATGATTAGCACTGTAGTTCTTATTGATCATAATGATCAGGGCAGTTATTATTGAGAATGATGATGAATGTTGCAGTTATTGATGCTGATCAGGATCAGTGCTTGTAATTTATGATTATGATGTGTTGTTGCAATTATTGTTGTTAACAATCATAATTGTTTTGGATTGACACAGAAATGGGAACCTGCTGCTAAGACTCAAGTAAAGAAGAATGTGAAATTGTATGAAAGGGAACTACACAAATCTAAGGATGCAGAAAAGAGAGAAGTGAGTGAAAATTTCTTTTTCTTTATCATTTTTTTTAATAATTATTTAGTATATCATTACATATTATTCTCATCGAACTTTGTCATTTTTTTAACCTTTAGCACACTACATTCTTTTTCAAGGCTTCTCAATTGCAGTATCCTTGTTATTTTCATTCAAAGTTGTTTTCTGTTGCCATAGCAGGATATGACAACACAACTATGAAATTCAAACAAATTTAAATTTTTTTATTAGAAAAACAATCCTATATCTTTCATTATTTAATTAAAAATAACAGGTTTTTAAATGTTAATGTTTAGATGTAAATTTTGACACATTTTAAAGCGTAAATGACATTTAAAATTTAGTCAAAATAATTATTACTTACTATCAAAAGTTCTTGCTTTTTTTATAAGCAGCTTCATCGTGAATCTGATATGATGGTAATTATATTCTTCATCTAGAAGGCTGGCCTAAGAAAAATAAAATTGGTAACATATTTTAAAATCTGAAAGTGTTACATTCCCTTTCAATACTGAATTTGTATTGCCATTATGTTTACTTTTTTTATAATCTCAGGCTGAAGACCAAGAAAGACGAGACAAAAACCTTGAAGATGCTAAAAAGATTATCATTGAACAGGATATGTCTTTACCTACCCCAAAGCAGGTTTGTATGTTTTCTTGTCTACATCGGATAGAATTAAAATAACACTTTGTTCTGATCAGGCATAAGCCTGATCAGAACAAAGTGTTATTTTAATTCTGATCAGAATATAATCCAGCACAACCTGCCACACAGATGATTTGTGTCTAAACCGGCTCCCGCCCACTCACTTTTTTGATGGTGAGGAGGGTGGCATGTCACCTTACAGGATCAAAAACAAAATCAACAGATGGACAATCTTATAGAACATAATGGCTAATATATATATATATATATATATAGGATTGATACAAATATGAAATTTGTCACTTAGCTGATTGATGTTATATTCAGAATCCCAACTCCAGAGTTTTGTAGACAGACCTTTTTTAGTAAGCTTGTCTATTCAGAAGGTATCATCAATTGATTGCTTATTTTCTCATTTTTGTTATTTTTATATTAAGTTAGAAAATAAGGTGCTACTTTAGTGTGAGGCCTACCTTAATCTAGCATCTACTCAGATGCAGCACAGACATCTAACATGTTCCTCTCCTCACGTGGCCATCAAGTCAAATACATGAGGTGTTGGTAGTCAGCTGTTCCATTCACATCTTGATCATTTTTGCTGGAAGATGATGTGAAAAAAATTTCAGTGATCTATTTGTGTCATTCCTAGAAAATATACAAAATGTTTGTTAAGATAAATTAAATATATATATATATCTAACCTAGAGAGCCAACGAGTCTACCAAGGTTTCATCTAATTAGATCTTCAGGGTTGGTTGCATGTTGAGCACTTTTTGTTTTAGGTAACTCGTCTCTTTATATATATAAAGAAAAATTTAGACAGACACGTTATTACATGGTGGATCGGAAGTATAGGCCTATTTCAGGTGAACCATCATCAGCTTCCGTCTTTATTTAACAAAGGTTTCTATATGAATGAGATTCACAGAAACTTAAAATATATATATATATATATATATATATATATATATATATCCAAGTGAATAAGGATTGAAGAAAAATTTTACAACATCCAAATCATTAATTTAAAATAGTAATTTCAATGTTGAAACAATTTGTAGTGGATTAAAAAATTTGTACATGTTCTAAAATATAATGTGTAATATATATATATATGTATTATATATATATATATATATATATATATATATATATATATATATATATATATATATATATATATATATATATATATATATATATATATATATATATATATATATATATATATATATATATATATATATATATATATATATATATATATATATATATATATATATATATATATATATATATATATATATATATATATATATATATATATATATATATATATATATATATATATATATATATATATTTATTATATATATATATATATGTGTATTATATATATATATATGTGTGTATTATATATATATGTATTATATATATATATATGTATATATATATATGTGTATTATATATATATATATGTGTATTATATATATATATGTGTATTATATATATATATATGTGTATTATATATATATATATATATATATATGTATTATATATATATATATGTATGTATTAAGTAAATCATCGAGCTTTATATTCGACCTCAACAGAATGCAGGAAGCACTGGACGGCCGTTTCGTCCTATATTTGGGACTCATCAGCAGTGCGCATCCACTACCAGGAATCGAACCCGGACAGTCTTGGTTATTAAGCTGATGTTATACCGACTGCACCACGGGCCCTGGCGACGAAGAGGTAACGAATTAAGCTCGATGAAGTGCGCCGCTATTCACGAATTCCGTGGTGTAACTAATCCAAGCTCCTTTACCCATAGGATAGTGCCTCCCCAAGCAACGACTTCCGCTACCAAGCCGCTAAATCCATAGCGTGTTTCGTGGTTGAAGCACAGAGATATAATTCAAGAAGTAGTAGGAGGATTTGAACAATTATTAAGTAAATCATCGAGCTTTATATTCGACCTCAACAGAATGCAGGAAGCACTGGACGGCCGTTTCGTCCTATATTTGGGACTCATCAGCAGTGCGCATCCACTACCAGGAATCGAACCCAGACAGTCTTGGTTAATAAGCTGATGTTATACCGACTGCACCACGGGCCCTGGCGACGAAGAGGTAACGAATTAAGCTCGATGAAGTGCGCCGCTATTCACGAATTCCGCGGTGGAACTAATCCAAGCTCCTTTACCCATAGGATAGTGCCTCCCCAAGCAACGACTTCCGCTACCAAGCCGCTAAATCCATAGCGTGTTTCGTGGTTTAAGCACAGAGATATAATTCAAGAAAGAGTAGGAGGATTTGAACAATTATTAAGTAAATCATCGAGCTTTATATTCGACCTCAACAGAATGCAGGAAGCACTGGACGGCCGTTTCGTCCTATATTTGGGACTCATCAGCAGTGCGCATCCACTACCAGGAATCGAACCCGGACAGTCTTGGTTATTAAGCTGATGTTATACCGACTGCACCACGGGCCCTGGCGACGAAGAGGTAACGAATTAAGCTCGATGAAGTGCGCCGCTATTCACGAATTCCGTGGTGTAACTAATCCAAGCTCCTTTACCCATAGGATAGTGCCTCCCCAAGCAACGACTTCCGCTACCAAGCCGCTAAATCCATAGCGTGTTTCGTGGTTGAAGCACAGAGATATAATTCAAGAAGTAGTAGGAGGATTTGAACAATTATTAAATAAATCATCGAGCTTTATATTCGACCTCAACAGAATGCAGGAAGCACTGGACGGCCGTTTCGTCCTATATTTGGGACTCATCAGCAGTGCGCATCCACTACCAGGAATCGAACCCAGACAGTCTTGGTTAATAAGCTGATGTTATACCGACTGCACCACGGGCCCTGGCGACGAAGAGGTAACGAATTAAGCTCGATGAAGTGCGCCGCTATTCACGAATTCCGTGGTGTAACTAATCCAAGCTCCTTTACCCATAGGATAGTGCCTCCCCAAGCAACGACTTCCGCTACCAAGCCGCTAAATCCATAGCGTGTTTCGTGGTTGAAGCACAGAGATATAATTCAAGAAGTAGTAGGAGGATTTGAACAATTATTAAGTAAATCATCGAGCTTTATATTCGACCTCAACAGAATGCAGGAAGCACTGGACGGCCGTTTCGTCCTATATTTGGGACTCATCAGCAGTGCGCATCCACTACCAGGAATATGTATGTATTATATATGTATTTGATAGCTTGTTTATTTTTACCTCTCTATCTTTAATATAAATAGTATATAGATATATAAACATATAAGGTTTAAAATAGATAAGTATACACATACAATATTATAGTTTCATGCTGCATTATACTTCACGCTATAGTTGAAACAGGAGGTAAGCCTCGTGCTATATTGAGGCAGACCTCATGCTGTGGTAGCATCAAAAACAATTTACGCACTTTTTATTGGTATGTTTTTTTTGGTTTTTTTGCTTCATTGTGTTTGTTTGTGTATATGAAAAATTTTGTTAACTGCTTGATTTTTATTTCTTTGGTTGGCCATAATAGGAACTATAATTTCTTGTGCATAATATGAGAAATTTTTAATGAAAATTAAAAAAGGAAATGGAATATTCAAGATCTGTCATGAATTATTAACGTTACAACAAACCACTTTTTGAAAAATAAGTTTCAAAACAGAAATCTAGTTCATTTCTATTGTTTAATGAAAATAACAACATTGAATTAATGAATAAAGTCCAGCATTTCAAAAATATTTACATAGGATGGCTATACCAGGGGGTTGTATTATACTCAAGGATTTAATTAATTTCCTATTTTTAGCTTCAGAAACAAAGTCATAAACTCAATTTGTATTATACACAAGAAAATACAGGACTGTCTTAGTTATCTCAAGAAGCCCTTCAATTTTGATCTGATAATTTATGGTTTGTCATGATATGGTTTACTTGGGTAGCTGGACAATTTGCTGACTGAGAAGAGTTCACTGATTGACAATTCACAGAGGGAACAATTGGTTGACGCTTTAAGTCTTTTCAAGTTCAGACTTTCATTCATTTTTTTTTTTTTTTCTTAGAACATTCTTTCTAAGCCCTTCAGTTGTTGTCATGGAGCTTTCCAAGTTAGAAAGCTTTTACTTGAGGTATCTAAATCTATCTAAATTTATTTATAAATGGAACTTTGTGTGTGTCTGTGTGTGTGTATCCATTACCTATAGACTCCGAAACGGCTGAACCAATTTTCTTGAAAATTTACACAGTTGTACTATAAGCGTCTGCGAGTGTTCTTAGCTAGGTTTTGTATCAAGGTACCCCTGATAAATATCGATAATCGAAAAAATTAGATTATAGAAGGAGTGGTCTGATTTTAATCAAACTTGATTCACTCATAGACAAAGACATAAGAAACAATATTCAGAAGTTTCAAGGTTGCAGTTTTTACAATAGTGCAGAAAATCGATTATAT
The DNA here is from genome assembly GCA_037127315.1 of Ascarosepion bandense. Taxonomy (NCBI): domain Eukaryota; kingdom Metazoa; phylum Mollusca; class Cephalopoda; order Sepiida; family Sepiidae; genus Ascarosepion; species Ascarosepion bandense. The sequence continues at coordinate 396,714 of JBBBDQ010002001.1, read as the reverse complement.
ATATATATAAAAGGCAAGATCTTTGTGTGTGGGTCTGTTTATCTGTCTGTATGTCCTTTATACAAATCCACAATTTTTATCCGATTCTCACCAAACTTCACACAAATACTGTTTAGTCTGAGCTCCAGAACCATGGATTAGTTTTAAAGCTTTCATTACACCCGAGCAATGCCGGGCTATACTGCTAGTATGTCTATATTGCTGACAAAACTAGAGAATCTAAAGGTTACTGGATATGCAAACAACAAAGACTACAATGCAAGACTGACGACAATTGATGATGTAATTAGCAGGACACCTTTAGAACACTCACATCCACCAACACCTGGATCGTTCACCAACAGTTTATAAAAAAAACTGGATGAGAACTTGAAAAACTTAAAGCATCAACCAATTGTCCTGTTTGTGAATTGTTCATTGGCAAACTATCTGTACACAGATTTACTGCATTAACATAAAAATGTCTTAGTCAAAAAGAAGAGGAACTTTTTTTGTATTGTTTCTGAACCTGCTTTATACAAGATTAACATGTCTTTTCTAAATGCTGTAAGATAATCTAAACAGCAGAATTAAAAATATTATTTTCATTAATTCCAGATTAAAGTGCGGGATGCTGTGCAGACACGTGATGTCCGAGTTAAGATCTTTGGCTGGGTTCACCGATTACGGAGACAAGGTCGGTTCATATTTCATTCTTTGAAATAAAATACTAAAGAATTCTTGAATAACAAAAGAAAATGGAGGTCTTAAAAATTGGAATACATAGTTGCGTTTATATTTGGTCCAATGAGAAACTTACCTTTAAGCAAACATTTTTTTTCTATCTGTGAATATCCAAGGCTTTATCATGTTTCATATTGTTTGATGCAAAACTTAAATTTTATTTGACAGCATAACAACTCCCCATTTCAGCAGGGCATATTCTAGCTTCTGGTATCTACTCACATCTGAGCTCCAGGATCATCATTCTCTTTCCTTATTCCATTTCTCCCATCTGGTGTCTGAAGAAGATGGCTGTGAAGGCTCAGCCTACTCTTGAAGCAACACAGAAAAGTGTGAGTGGTGGATGCGACTGGGCTATTCTGGCTCTCTTGACACCATGTCACAGATCCTCTTCATGTTAATTTGAAAGTCTCAGTCCCACCATTGGATAGTCTGATGTCCAGAAGGCTAATTTGAGATGCAGTTACCTAGGTCTCAGTTAATGAGCATAGTTAACAATTCATACAGAATGTGTCATTTCTCTCATGCCTTAATTGGACACTTAGGCAATCCATTTTTGCATCAGTTGTTTAGGTTAATGTTTTTCAAACTTCTCTCCCCCCCCTCTCTTTTTTTACGCAACCCACAAGAAGAACCACATTTTGCATTGTGACCCATTATACCCACTTGTAATAAATCGGAAAAACACAGTTCACTAGGTTCGTTTATTTAGCATCAACAAATTACATGTATATTTCTTATGAGCTGCACATATTAGAATTACATTTATCTATTTGTATTATCTATTGTTATGAATATAAAATTATTACCTAAAAAAAAACAAAAAAACTAGCCTATTGTTAAAATTCGTCAATACAACATCCAACTTATCAAATTCCAAGACTTCAAATGAAAACAACACATCATCTTACGACCACAGAAAGTATGTACCAGTACTCGACTTTGACATTGAGTCAGGAAATTCACTTTTAGCCCTGACTTCAAATGCAACTAAATTATTCAGCAGTCTTAACGGCTTTCAACTGCCATGAAGATGAATGGACTGCACACTATCATAGCTAAGTTTTGGCCCAAGGTCTCATAGTGACAAAGAACTGACATCACTCAGTCCACAATGAGTTTGACAAACAAGATATATACTCCCAATGAGAACAGATATATATTTGAAAAAAAATAAGATATTACACAAGCTTTGTGGTGAAAAACTAGCAATGATTTACAATTACTGTGAAATATTATGCTCACATTTGTGTATTTTTTTCTGTCTTTTTTTTTTTCGTAGCCCATTTTATTTATCTCCCAACTCACTGAAGGGCTGAGATCCAGTTTGAAAAACCCTGGTTTAGACAGAAGCAAAAACACAGTTATTTACATAGTCAAGCCTCACAGGAGGTAATTAAGAGAACAGACTGAAAAGTATTTTCTTCTAATAAAAAAAGTTATTAGGTCTAAACTAACACCTTAAAATTAAACTAAAGCATTTTTGTTCTTGCAGGTCGTAATTTGATGTTTGTTGTTATCCGTGATGGCACAGGATTTTTACAATCTGTCATGGCAGATAAATTGGTAAGGAGTTGATCTAGTGTCTTGGCCTCTTAACGGTTTTTGTTAATAACAATAATTTAGTGGACTAAATTTTACAGTCGGTTAGGAACTAAAGCAAATTGTATATATTCATGCATAAGCTGACTTTACATATAATGTGAACCCTGAAATTTTATGCATCATGTATTTTGACTCCTCCAGAAAAAAATTTGTGTTTAATGCAATCAGTCACCAAAATGTATGATTTTTTAACCTCTTTAAAAAAAAAAATCACTTGTGTGAAGGGCAATCCCCTATGGAGTGGGGGGGAGGGGGGGGTAAAAATCTGATCGTAAAAATTTGCACTGTGAATAGGTTATGTGAAGGTTTTATTTCTGGTTTTTACATAAAAATAATTCAGTCTAACAAGTTTTTTTTTACAGTTAACTAAAAACTGAAGAGTGAACAATTTTACTCTCAGTGAGGCTCCATGATTTGAACATCTGTTGGGTCTCAAGTTTATTTCACACCTGGGTATGACAATACACCATATCTGACAACAAGGCCTTTAAACAGGAGATTTTGAGGAGCCTAGAACTACCTCCTAATTGCTTTTGTTCCTCGGCTCACCCTGTTAGGGTCCCAACTATGGGCAAATAGTTAACCCCCCAAACTGGGATCAAAACATTATGAATATATAAAAATATTTTTTTATAATAAAAGTACTATCAATACATTTGACTGTCAACAAAACCTCTCTTTACAAAAATATGTCAATGAAACCTGATCTACCAACTGATTTCTTACAAAGAATACCTATTCTTTTCATATGTCACTTAAGTGCCATATGTGATACATGCTTGTTGGATCATGTCTTGAAAGAGACATGACTGGGCAGAAGATAGGTTGCCATTACTTTCTGTAGTAGATTGATTGCCAACCAAGGCTATAGAACTTGAGCCGGCCGGATCCCCAGAGAGGATCGAAATTGGTTATAAAAATAGATGCTCGACAAGAAAAGCTCAGAATTTTTGGGCAGCGAGCCACCACTGCCAACACCACCACATTCTCCATCAGCGACCGCCTCCGATTCGTCAGATTCCGTCAAGAACCCAAAAGAACTTTGCTATTTTAGAAGTTACATAGAAAACTGATAACCCTGATTATAGAGAATAGCTGAAAAGACGTCAATGAAATACATGAAAAGACTTTAGTAAAAGTTTGAAGAGATCTGTTTACTCCAACGCTAACGAAACTTAGACAAGTCATTATATTTACTAAGGATTGGAAGCTATTTAGTGAACTTTCTCCCTCCGCTGTAACCAACTTTTTCTACAATTCATTATCATTTTTGACTACTGTATTCCTGGGAAAAGAAAGACATTGTTGTTCTTTCTTTATATAAAGACAATTTGTTCCATTATTTTACCCATAGCTGGAGGGAAGAGACAGATTAATACTTTTCCCAAGGGTATTTGTGCATAAGTGAATGCAATGAATTCAACTGGAATTCAAACTTGGTTCTCTGATTTCTCATTTTGAGCCAATATCCACTGCACCACAATGCAAATCCCATCTCCATATGTACCTATCCTAAAAATCTTCTTGGCATTGAATAACTTGTGAAGGTTGATATCCCATAAAACAAAATCTACTCAAACCCTGATCTACAAACAGATTTTTTACAAAGAATACATATTTCATTCTTACGACCCTATCCTAAAAATCAAGTCGACATTAAATAACCCATTGAGGTTGGTATGGTGTAAAACAAAATAAACCAAACCAGATCTCAAGCACTCTTACATTCAATCTATTTCCGATGCTCAGTTTATCAAACCAGGAATGCCTGCTATGTTTTATCCTCACAAGAGTCAGATCAGACCAAAAGTTTATATCCTCACTTTCTGGCCTTGATATAGTTTAAAATTGTATTGATAGCTTTTAAACTTTAAACTGTCAGCTGCCTTGTTAAAATGTTATTGAAACATTTCAAAGAACCTGTTAAATTTAGCTTCCATCATTTTCAATCAGTTTAAAACAACAATATTATTTTTAAAAAGTGAATAATTTAAATAATTAAAAGCATTAAAAATGTTTTACATAAATATTTCAGCAGTGGTATGCTGACATATTGATATGTCATTTGCCTGTTTATATTCGGAATTTAGAATTGGAAGAGGAATCACTTTATTTATATACTAGCAGTATAGCCCGACATTGCTCAGGTGTAATGAAAGCTTTAGAACTAATCCATGGTCCTGGAGCTCAGACTCTTTGGACGTTGGCACAAAAGACTAAAAAGCAATAGTTGTTTCCAGTTAAAGCAAAACCGCAAACTGAAAGAAAAATGAATGGATGTAAGTCAAATTTCGATTTCCTGGTATCAATATCAAATAAGTTTTTTTTGTCATAAACTGAATTTTGAAGGCTAAATAAGTCCTCTGAGTAAATGGTATCATGGCTGAGACTAAGAACTACAATTATACCTACTTAGGGCCAAACCTGAAGCAAACACTAAAATAAAAGGGCTGAAAAATCTATAGACATACAGGCAAATAAACAGACACACACAAACATCTTGCTTTTATATATATATATATATATATATATAATCGATTTTTCTGCACTATTGTAAGAACTGCAACCTTGAAACTTCTGAATATTATTTCTTATGCCTTTGTCTATGAGTGTATCAAATTTGATTAAAATCAGACCACTCCTTCTATAACCCGATTTCTTCGATTTTCGATATTTATCAGGGGTACCTCGACACAAAACCTAGCTAAGAACACTCGCAGACACTTATAGTACAACTGTGTAAATTTTCAAGAAAATCGGTTCAGCCATTTTGGAGTCTATAGGTAACGTACACACACACACACACAAAGTTTCATTTATAAATAAGTTTAGATTAGATTAGATCTGTTTGAATGACAAAACCAACAAGTACAAGGTGATGTTGCCTTTTATGTAATAAGTTTATTATTTTTAAATATTTTTTAGTGTCAAACCTATGATGCTCTTTTGTTATCACGAGAAGCCTCTATATGTGTGTATGGAGAAATTAAAGAGTTACCTGAAGGTAAAACCGTAAGTATCTCTCTTTCTCTCATATTTCAAATAGTGCCCAGTGAATGCTAGTGGCAATGATAAAACAGTAATATATAAAATAAGAACTAAAATTTATACTAATAAGCAGACATTTTATTCCTGACTGTTTGGTATAGTTCTGAACAGTGGCAATTGTCTGGCATGGATTTAAAAATGACTGTTGTAAAATTTAAATATTAATACTTATATCTGTGGATGTGTTGGAGCCCATACTGACCACTCCCAAATAAGAGACAGGCAGAATTACTTTGACCTTTAGTTCCCCACTTCCTTTACTTATAGGTTTATTTATTTATATTTCCCCATAAAGGCTTTTTTTTTTTTTTTTTTTTTTTTTAATGTTTTCTGAGTTGCTAACAGTGTCATAAAAGAGGTAATTACCATTTTGCTCTACTTCTCTATTCTTAGGATGTCTCATTATTTTATTATTTTTTCTTAAGACCTTATAATAGTTTGGAGTATCAGCTTAGTTGTTAAACTCACTCACTCTAAAAACAGAGACTTCTTGTGAGGCTTCAGCAAAAGCTGCAGTGTACCATGTTCTGAGGTCACTTTTTGAAGGGCTATGTTACATTCCCATATTTTTTTATGCTAACCATTTCCTCATTTGTTTTATATATTCATATTTTATGTTATCTTAATATTAATTCCTGATACTTTTTAAAATAATTGTGATTATGCCATTTGTTGTGTTATAAAGCTATAAACAGAACAAAAAATAAGATTATTTTCCACTGAAATTGGCCAACATTTAACCACAGCACAAATTCATTTGATTTTATGGTGATAATTCTTATGTGAATATTAATTAGCATTAAAATAGTTTTCTAAACATAGACAACTTGACCATATTGGGAGATATGAAAATGTTAGTACTTCGTGGCAGTTGCCCAAAGCTGCCATTTTGAATTTAGCCCAGTTCAATAAAGCCACAGTCAAAAGTCATCCACAATTTTGTACATATCTTGCCATAAGGCAGACAAATTTGTCAAAATGTTTAAAAAAATTAAAGATACACTTTTTGAGAAATTAATGGTCAAATCTTAAGTTTAGGGTAAAAATTATCCTCTTTGACCTTTTATTTTAAACAAAACAAAATAAAATCAGTCTTTATATCTGTTCTTTAAATTGGTATTTAATTTAGCTTTGTAGGTGAAAAAACAACTGAGATATTGATATCAGACTATTTTTCAAATTTCATCTTTTTGGCAATTTCATCTTTTTTATATCTCTAACCCTGGCGGACCTGAAGAAGACTACCACCAACTTAAATTTGCTGTTTTTCATTTTTTTTTTTTACTTTTTACAGCGCACTCTTGTCAATTATTACAAAGTTTCCAATTATCAAAAGAAATTGGAAAAAATTTCAATATTTAAACAATTTTAGAGGGGTCTCACTTTCTCACACAACATCATAGTAAATTGATTCTCCTCGGCTTTGGGTTGCTTTGGTTTTTTTTTTTAACAAGTTGTTGCTCTTGTTTTTGTCTTTTACAAGTTTTCTTTTAGTTCTTACGATGGCATCTTTCTTTCTGTGAAACTCCAAGACTGGCTTTATTTTAAAATTTCACAAAGGATTCAGTAGTTGAATATGCACAAGCAAAAAAGTTAATTGCACAGGATCGATTTACTATAAGGTTGTATGAAAAACTGAGCTCCCCCACCATTGTTTAAATGTTGAAATTTTTACAATTTTCTTTGTCAATCAGAAAGTTTAGGGTTTAATCGATAAGATTGCACTAAAAAAAGAAATAAAAAAATGATAACCAATTTGCAGGTGGTGGTAATGTCATACTGGCAAGTAATTCCAAAATGGAGGATTGATTTACTAGAATATTGTATGAAAAACTGAGCACCCCCCTAAAATTGTTGAAATATTGAAATTTTTCAAAAATATTTTTGGCAAATGGAAAGTTTAGGGTGTAATCAATAAGATTGCACTGAAAAAAGTAAAAAAACAAAAAATGAAGAACAATAAATTTAAAGGTGGTGGTAGTCTCCTTCAGGTTCGCCCCAAACCCTTTGACTTAGAGATGTAAAATAGGTACTATTCAATTCATATCATGAAATTTTATAAGTGTATCAAATTTGAAATAAAAATCTGTCAGTGATAGTCAGGCCATTGTTCATTTGACACAGAATGACTCAGTGGAAAGGGACATAATATTAATAATACAGAATGCTAAAGATTAAACAATGTGTATTACAAAAATTTACCTGTGCATTCTAAGAAATCTTAGTTAAGAAAAATGCTGCACCCTCCTTTGTAAGGGAACCTGGTTAGATCAAGTGTACTTTACTGCTCAGCCATGGAAAATGAGGTAGCAAGGAAAGTTCTATTAAACTATTTCTGACTGGATTTCTCTCAACAGCAAGTAGGGTAAGCAATATTTTTTGGGGCCTATTTAAATTACAGTTTTATTTATTCTAAACTACACTTTTATTTACAGAATACAAACTTGAAATATTCTAGCTTGTTAACAATTATTTTGTTTCATTTTAAAGGCACCTGATAATCATGAATTGATTGTGGATTACTGGGAAGTGGTTGGTCACTCACCTGCTGGAGGTGCAGACAATTTATTGAATGAGGTAAAATATTTTTTTAAAACATTCTAATTTTCTGTTTTTAAACAACTTTAAAACTTTCCTAAAATACAGTCCTCTCGAACTTACAAAACTCTTGTGCATTGTGGTGCAATGGATATAGGCTCAGAACGAGAAATCAAAGAACCAGGTTCAAATTCCAGTTGTTTCATTCACTTATGCACAAATACCCTGGGAAAGGTATTAATCTATCTATCTATTCTCACTTCAGCTATGGGCTGAAAAACAGAGCAGATTGGATTCTATAACCTTGATTGGCAACCAGTCTACTGAAGAAAGTAATAGCAACCTACTTCAAGAAAATCTTCTGCCTAGTCAATCATGTTTTAAAAGAGACATGATCGCTCAAGTGTTTATTACATAAGGCAATTACCTGACTGAACTTCCATAACTCTTGTGATTCTCTTTTTTTAATTACTTCTTTAAAATTGTAATCTTGCAAATACGTATAATGAAGCCCACTGTTTGTACAGTTTGAAAAAATAAAAATATAAGTTTTGCTGTTCTATGTCAATATTTATACATTTTTATGAACAAAAAAAGGTTAATAAAAGAAATGAATAAAGTGGGGGCTAACCAGTTATAACTCCTTACTCTTCAGAGCTCAATCAAGGATAAAACATATAAATATGTGCACAACAACTAAAAAAAGTGGGAAAGGAAAAAAAAATAATTCTAGAGAATCAGCAAATCACAAACTACATTTAAACCCGGCCACCATCATTCTTTCTACTTACAGAGAGAAGGTTGCTTTGATTTAATATAGAGGGTCTGAAGTGCTCTAATATGGTAATTCGAATGTTCTCTGCTAACTACCAAGAAAAATCCTCTGGTAAAACACTCGGCATAAATTAGATTATTTTTTTAGATATTCTGCAATCACAAAGCAAGAATTATTAACAAGGGTATACAAATTTTCATACTACCCTTTACTGATCTTAGCTAGTATGTACTGATCATTCCTCTCCTCCAACCTCTGATTAGTTCTGAGGTTTTGCAGAATCATACTGACATTTGAAATCATAAATCACTGAACTAAGATGATTCAGGCACAGAACATCTTTATGAATGGATTTCAACTACTTTCTTTTTTTCTTTTTAAAAAAACTGTCTTTAATCACAAAAGGAAATTTCTGAGAACTTTTTTCTGCATCAGATATATATTATTCAAACATATCCAAAACAAAGGGTTAGAATTAACATTAACTGATTCTGCAGATGTTGCAGGGTTACACAATGGCTATCAGCATGGAAAATGGAATTGGTTAACAGACATCATGAATCCACTTTTACCTGGAGTTATGAGTAAATAACAAAGGTAGTTGTAGCCCATTTCTTATCTAAAGGCAGTCCAACTAAATCCTTTTTTATTCTAATAATCATTAAAAAAAAATGAAAAAAATAACAGGAGGCTTGTAGAATAAAAAAACAATTCAATCCCACATGGTTAAACTCAAGAGATCTTTAATCTTAGATGCTAAATACAATGTAAGGGTCTTAATAATTGGAGGAGGATCAGAATGTCACCCTGTATGCAAAATACAGGGAGAAGTAATCTTAAAAGGTGGGAGTTAGAAAATCATTTAAATGGTTAAAAATTTAGAATTTTCATTAAGAAAATTAAAAAAAACACTTTATCAAAGAATGGAATGTGGTAATTCTAGAAAGAATAAAAGAACAATAGAAAAACTATTTCTTAAAAAATGTAATCATAAAAATGTGTAAGTAAAAACTTGAACCAGCAATAATAATTACATTTTCCTGTTTGAGCAATGGGAGTAGTGAAGTGTGAAATAAAAAAAAAAAAAAATGGGATAGTCTCCATAAATTTGAGATGGTGATAATTTCTTTCTATTATAACAAGTATTTATTAATTTCTCATGGTGTCTGTTTATTATACATTCATGTAACCATTTTTCATTTTTCTTGTTGTTTACCCCTCACTCTCAACGTCTACAATATATTTTGTTTTCTCTGTCTCTCTCTCTCAATGCATTTTGCTCTCTCTCTGTCTTGATCCTGGGTATGACAGTAAACTGCATCTGGTAGCAAGGCCTCTGATTAGGGGGTTGTGAGGAGCATAGAGCCACCTCTTAATTGTTAGTGTTCCCAAGTCCACCCTGATCCAGAATAGTAGCACCTGTTAGGGTCCCAGTTATGGACAAAAAGTTAACCCCCAAATTGGAGTGAAAACACTATGAAAGTATAAAATACTTTTATAGAAATATATACATAAAAATAGACTTTTATAGAAAAATACACAATTCTGAATGAAAAAAATTACCATAACACATTTTTGAAGAAAAAAAAATGATTGCTATAATATATTTTTGAAGGAAAAAATTATTACCAGCAATATATTTTTGAATACAAAACTAGAAGACATCTAAAACATAAAAAAAAGTAATAAAAAAATTTTTTTCATTAAAATCTGACTAAATCAACTGTCTACTATAACTAAACATTAAAAAAATATCTTAAAACACTACCTTTTTGACATTAAATGACCCACAGAGGTTGATATGCCGTTAAACAAAACTCAAACTTCTTTAGTGTATTTTTCTCTCTCTCTCTCCTTCAGTACATCTTGTTCTCTCTCTTCTTCTGCACTGATTTTTGTCTCTCTCTTCTTCTGCACTGATTTTTGTCTCTCTCTTTCTTTCTTTCTACCACTTTTTCCCCCTCTGTATCTTTTTGTCTCTCTCTTTCTTTCTTTCTACCACTTTTTCCCCCTCTGTATCTTTTTGTCTCTCTCTCTTTCTTTCTACCACTTTTTCCCCCTCTGTATCTTTTTGTCTCTCTCTCTTTCTTTCTACCACTTTTTCCCCCTCTGTATCTTTTTGTCTCTCTCTCTTTCTTTCTACCACTTTTTCCCCCTCTGTATCTTTTTGTCTCTCTCTCTTTTGTGCACGTATTTTTTACCTTTAATCTTTTTTTTTTTTTTTTCGTCCCAGGAAGCTCATGTTGATGTTCAATTAGACAACAGGCACATGCTTATCAGAGGAGAAAATGTAAGTTTTTAATTAATCAGTTAATTAAATGACTTGGTGTGTTAAATTAAGAAATTTAATTTTTTTAAAACTTTTGGTAAAAACCAAACTTCAGTGTTACTCACACCCACTGGAAATCAAAAAAACGTGTATACCCTGTCAAATGCCTGTCATTCTGTGTAATAGTGTCTTGGCTATTGCATTTTTCTGGATACTCCATTTTAGCTTAATCTGCTGTATTAAGGGAGATCAATATGTCTGTAGCCTGACATATACTTATTTTCTACTGATGCATTTGTCAGGTCAGTTGACCAAGGTTACAGTGCTGTTGTTGGAAGAGGCCTAGATTGGGTAAATAAACATTTGTCACAAATCTGATGCAGTCAGCAATTTGTAGCAGCTCCTAGACTCCTCTTTTGCTCATGTTTTCTTTTGTTTTTTGTCGACAACACTCCTGATTGGCTTATTTTATGTTGTTATTTTATATTTGAGGTGATTTGTTTTATGAGTCAGCTGTAAGACTAAGAGCCCCCTGTGCAGAAGATGCCATTTCTTTTTTTTTCTTTTTTGATCCAGCTGGTGTGTAAAGTTAATCAGAAAAAGATCCAATTTAAAGCAAAGATATGCATTGTGGTGCAATGGATATCAACTCGGAACGACTAATCGGAGAGCTGAGTTTGAATTCCAGTTGAATTCCTTGCATTCACTTACGCACAAATACCCTTGGGAAAGGTATTAATTCATCTCTTTCCTCCAGTTATGGGTCAAATAATAGGACAGATTGGGTTCTATGGCCTTGGTCGGCAACCAGTCTATCGCAGAAAGCAATGGCAAACTACAGCGAGATAATCTTCTGCCCAGTCAGTCATGTCTCTTTTGAGACATGATCGCCCAAAGCATGTATCACATATGGCACTCAACTGACTGATAACATCTATAAGGCCTTGTTCTAACACATGTACATGTCACATTAAGGGATACTGAAAAGTTGTCAGCCCAACTAACTTTCAAAAATTAGCATTCTGATGTTTGGTTATTTAAATACTGATTTTTGGGAAGTGAGTTGAACTAAGAACTTTTGTCACCCCCACCCCTTCCCAAGATGACATAATGTAATAATACATATATTATTGTATCATTACACCTTTGACCTCCTCCTGGTTAGGTTTTAAATGCTGATTCTGGGGGCAATCACTAGTAGAGGTACTAGTGATTTATGGTCTATCTTGATTGTAAATTCTAATCTTATGAGGTAGTCGGAGAATCGCTCACATCCCCAGGTTAGATGTTATAAACACAATAAGGGTGCAGTTTATCTACAAGTCTATTTGATACTTAGAAGATTAATAATGACAATGCATCATTTGTGAAATTGAGATATTTTCAGAATGTCACTTTTTAAAAATATTTTATTTTATACATAAATATAGGCATCCCGAGTATTGAAAATGAGATCAGTTGTGACACAGTGTTTCAGAGAACATTATTTCGCTGAAGGTTATTATGAGGTAAGTATTTGTTGTATTTGATATGTGAATTTAATGTTACATAAAGATATGCGAGAATGATATATAGATTTTTATATATCAAGTGCAATTTTAGGAAAATATATGACAAAGTGGATTTCTAAGAATTGAAGTGTTGTGGCTCATTTTCTAGCAACTATAATATAGTACCTCACTTAAGTACTGACTGTGACGTCTGTAAGAAATGCGCTAAAGACTGATGCCAATGAACTTTTTAAACTAATTTGTTTAATCATCTTGACTAGTTCATGAGTGTATTATTAATTACTCTACAACATGAAGGTTGCATGTCTTTTTCAAAATTAATTTATCAGCTCATGTTGAACCAGAGGGATTTCCTCTTCCTTTACTCCATAACAACAGTAAAATTAACCCATTACTCCATAACAACAATGAAATTAACCCATTACTCCATAACAACAATGGAATTAACCCATTACTCCATAACAACAATGGAATTAACCCATTACTCCATAACAACAATGGAATTAACCCATTACTCCATAACAACAATGGAATTAACCCATTACTCCATAACAACAATGAAATTAACCCATTACTCCATAACAACAATGAAATTAACCCATTACTCCATAACAACAATGAAATTAACCCATTACTCCATAACAACAATGAAATTAACCCATTACTCCATAAAGTTTCCTTTAAAAATAAAATTTAAGTATTTTTTTCCCCTAATTTCTTTTATGACAGATTTTAAATTTTAGGTAGCCCCCCCCCCACCTCTTTCTCTCTTAAAAAAAAAAAAAAAAAAAAAAAAATGGGACACTCTGCACTAATGGATTAAATAGCTTTAGTATCCTACCTTAGTAGAAGTTAATTAAATTAAGCAATGCATGAAATTTACTTATTAATTCCAGAGGTGGCCTCAAATATCTGTCTATATTCCTGAGATAAGGTATTGTAACTATTTACACATATTACACTATTTGGATTGTTGTCCTCAAGAAGTGTAAATAGTACCTTAAACTTTTGGACTAGTGTGTGTGTGTGATAAATTAGCAAAAGTGTAAAAGAAATCAGTGAGTTTTAATATTAAAACGTATACACACACACACTTCTTCCATTCTGACCTGGAAAAGGCCATCTAATTAAGGTGAAATGCATAATCTGTATAAAACATTTTTCCACTTTGATTTATCAAAAATCTAGTTTGGATTTTCTACCCTACCATGATATAAATATAACATTTATCGTAAGGTCTTCATAAGATTATTAGTTTTGAAAATTTGGGAGGGAAAAGACGCTTTACAATAAAAAACAAAGTGTATCAAAAGAAAATTAGTTAAAAAAAAATGGTAATAACTGTTTTTGGTTTTTGTTCTTTTTAATATAACACACAAATGAAAGCCAATTTAATTTTTGTTTTCCTCCATCTTTTAAACTCTTGCCTTACGCGAAAAAAAAAAAAATATATATATATATATACACACACTCACTTGCTTTTGGTGTTTGAGTAGTTATTTTTAACAAAAAGAGTCTCCTACAAAAACATTTACTGAAACTCTAACACACAAACCACTTTTAATGAAAATTATGACCATACTCCCTTTGCATAAAAATGTATTGCATAATTTCTCTTTAATTTTAGTATTACTTAAGTAAATATTTCATAGATTTTTTGATAACCATACAAATAAATCAACTTTTGTACATTGATATTTCAATACAAATGAAAAGATATTTTTATTTTTCTTCTTTTAGATAACTCCCCCATCTTTGGTCCAAACTCAAGTTGAAGGTGGTTCAACATTGTTCAATCTTGATTATTTTGGGGAACAAGTGAGTATTTTATATATATACACACACATACATACACACACAGTAACTATACAAGCTAATGTTGTTTAGAAACTTAAACCCACTTAGAAAATGTTTATCTAAAAATTCAAATTATATATTAGTTACACAGATACTATATTATATTTAGTCTAACTTTCCATTTATCTGATAATAGCTCTATTAAAGTACACATCACCAATCAACACAAATTCAGCAAATACAATAACACAAAAATATTGTATTAATATACACTGAAAAAAGATGACTACAAATATTTGAAGCTATAACCATAAGAATTAAACATATTAATATCATTTAATTTAGGAACATAGTAAATATATTCAATTTTTTAAAAAAATGCAAAAATGCATCCCAAACCAAAGATTGTGTGATATTTGAAACTAAACCTAACTCATAAATTTCAAGCTCTAAACATATTTAAAAAGAAAATCTTTGTTTGATAGTGTATGAAAACCAAAAAGAACCCATAATTTAAATTTATGTATATCACACATTAATAATAAATACCAATTTTTTCCTCACTTGTAATACAACACTCAGTTTCATGCACCGTGCAATCTTCAGGTGCTGTTTTAAAACTGGTTCTTACATAATTTGTATTTTGATACATATACTGGACTATAATGACAGATGTGCATTTTGGTGCAGTGGATATCAGCTTGGAATGAGAAACTGGAGAGCTGAGTTCAAATTACAGTTGAATTTGTTGCATTCACTTACACGCAAATACCCTTGGAAAAAAGTATTATTCCATCGTTTCTCTCTCTAACTATGGGTTAAATAGCAGGACAAATTCAGTTCTCTAGCCTTGGTTTGCAATCGGTCTACTGCAGAAAATAATGGCAACCTACTGCGAGAAAATCTTCTGCCCTGACAGTCATGTATCTTTGGAGACATGATCACCCAAACCTGTATCATATATGGCACTTAACTGACTGATTGGACTATGATAATAGTAAACCTGTCCATATTATGGTGTTTGTTTTTTTTGTTTTTTGTTTTTTTTTTTAAGTAAAAATAAAATATTCTAAAGTACTTTAGAAGTGAGGGAATAATATAAAATAAATGGGAAATTTGGCACATTTATTGATAACAAAAAACAACTCATTTTGAAATTTGAAAGATTTTATATATATATATATATATATATATATATATATATATATATATTGTTTAATACTTAGTTTTTGGTCCTAATAGGATTAGACCAGTACACATTTGTATTAAAAAGTGTTCGATACAATTATATTGTAGAACTTTTGAATATTTTCCATTTTCAAACAAGTTATTTCACTACCCAGGTTTCTATCATGAGTGGTGTCTTCAGGCGATTTTTAATAACTGATTTTACCTTTTACTGTTTTTCGTTTTAAGAATGCTCTTGTAACGGTGTTTTATTTGAACATTCACATGGCAGGGAATTTATGAACGCGCATTGTTTAAATTAAAATGAATTATGACATTTTCATCCATGGTTGTATGAACCTAAGAGGTATTTCTTAGTGTGGATGCATTTAGCCATAATTTCTGTTCTTTCATTTAACAATCCGTCTTTATTTGGGTATGTCATAATTTCTAATTTTTCTTCTTGGCACAGTCTACATATTTGTCCACCGTTGTAAGGCGTGCCTGTTTTTACAATGCTCTACGTGATGTCTTGGTCTTTTTCATATTTTTATTTCAATTTCCAGACATGGTTAGCCAATTTTGTATTGTTTTTTAATTTTTCTATTTTTTTTATATATATAAAATAAAAGGTTATGGTCATATCACGTTGAATACACCAGTTCTCGCTTGATCACCAAAGTTAAGCAACATTGAGCCTGGTCAGTACTTAGATGGGTGACCGCTTTGGAATACCAGGTGCTGTAAGCGTTTATTGACAGATGTGCGTTGTGGTGCAGTGGATGTTGGCTCGGAAAAGGAAATCGGTGAGGCGAGTTCCAATTTCAGTCAAACGCTCTGCATTCACTTACTCACTGGTACTTTTGGAAAAGGTATTAATCCGTCCCTTCCCTCCATTTATGGGTTAAATATCTGAGGTCTGCTGTTTATGCAATCCGTGGCGAACTTCTGCACCGATTGTTTGTTATCAACAGTTCCAAAAAGTGTGGATGGTACTACACAAGCCTTCATCACTCAAAACAATTCTTTGTGTGGCAGTCTAACTGTGTTAGATACTCATACGTCAAAATCGACGGGAGAGTCCATAATAATAACATAATAAAATAAAAACATATATTTTAAGCATCCCTTGTCTGTGTGATGTGGTGCAGTGGATATCAGCTTGAAATGAAAAATCAAAGGGCTGAGTTTCAATTCTATTTGAATCCATTTTATTCACTTACGTGCAAATACCTTTGAGAGAGGTATTAATCCATCTCTTCTCCCTCCAGCTATGGGTTAATAGCAAGACATATTGGGTTCTATAACCTTGGTTGGCAACTAGACTGCAGCAGAAAGTAATGGCAATCTACTGCATGAAAATATTCTGCCCAGTCAGTCATGTCTCTATTGAGACATGATTGCCCAAGCATATATCACGTATAGCACTTAACTGACTGACTATGTGTGAGAGGTGATGAAAGGTTCTTGGCCTTACTGACTTTCCAAAGTCTAACCACGCATTAAATATTTTTTCTGAATTCCTACTTGTTAAAGGCAAGAACTTTGCAGTATCTTTTGTATAAATATGTTTGTCTCCATTTATAAAATAGTAAAATCATAACTATTATAAGTTTGTAAATTAAAATTTTAGTTTAAGTATTTGTAAATTAGTACAAAAAAATACTTTTATCTTTAATCAGACAAATAAGAGAATATGATAGAAACTACATTTTCTTTGCCAATGAAAGCAACAGTATTTATTTATTATAGTAATAATAATATTCATTATAATGACGACAGTATTTTGTCATTATAATAAAACAGTACTTAGTGATTTTAATAACAACAACAGTATTTATTCATCATAACAACAACAGTATTTATTCATCATAACAACAACAGTATTTATTCATCATAACAACAACAGTCTCTAGTCATCATAACAACAACAGTCTCTAGTCATCATAACAACAACAACAGTCTCTAGTCATCATAACAACAACAACAGTCTCTAGTCATCATAACAACAACAACAGTCTCTAGTCATCATAACAACAACAACAGTCTCTAGTCATCATAATAACAACAACAGTCTCTAGTCATCATAATAACAACAACAGTCTCTAGTCATCATAACAACAACAACAGTCTCTAGTCATCATAATAACAACAACAGTCTCTAGTCATCATAATAACAACAACAGTCTCTAGTCATCATAATAACAACAACAGTCTCTAGTCATCATAATAACAACAACAGTCTCTAGTCATCATAATAACAACAACAGTCTCTAGTCATCATAATAACAACAACAGTCTCTAGTCATCATAATAACAACAACAGTCTCTAGTCATCATAATAACAACAACAGTCTCTAGTCATCATAATAACAACAACAGTCTCTGAGTCATCATAATAACAACAACAGTCTCTAGTCATCATAATAACAACAACAGTCTCTAGTCATCATAATAACAACAACAGTCTCTAGTCATCATAATAACAACAACAGTCTCTAGTCATCATAATAACAACAACAGTCTCTAGTCATCATAATAACAACAACAGTCTCTAGTCATCATAATAACAACAACAAGTCTCTAGTCATCATAATAACAACAACAGTCTCTAGTCATCATAATAACAACAACAGTCTCTAGTCATCATAATAACAACAACAGTCTCTAGTCATCATAATAACAACAACAGTCTCTAGTCATCATAATAACAACAACAGTCTCTAGTCATCATAATAACAACAACAGTCTCTAGTCATCATAATAACAACAACAGTCTCTAGTCATCATAATAACAACAACAGTCTCTAGTCATCATAATAACAACAACAGTCTCTAGTCATCATAATAACAACAACAGTCTCTAGTCATCATAATAACAACAACAGTCTCTAGTCATCATAATAACAACAACAGTCTCTAGTCATCATAATAACAACAACAGTCTCTAGTCATCATAATAACAACAACAGTCTCTAGTCATCATAATAACAACAACAGTCTCTAGTCATCATAATAACAACAACAGTCTCTAGTCATCATAATAACAACAACAGTCTCTAGTCATCATAATAACAACAACAGTCTCTAGTCATCATAATAACAACAACAGTCTCTAGTCATCATAATAACAACAACAGTCTCTAGTCATCATAATAACAACAACAGTCTCTAGTCATCATAATAACAACAACAGTCTCTAGTCATCATAATAACAACAACAGTCTCTAGTCATCATAATAACAACAACAGTCTCTAGTCATGATGGTAATAATAACTACAATATTCATGATAGAAATACTTTTTTTTCTAGGCCTACTTGACACAATCATCTCAACTCTATCTGGAAACATGCATTCCTGCCTTGGGTGATACTTTCTGTATTGCTTCATCATTCCGTGCGGAGCAATCTCGGACGAGACGACATTTAGCAGAGTGAGTTATCTCCCTTTCCCATTTTTTCAATTTTTTTTCTCAAAATATTTTCTTAGTATTATGTTGTGTTGCAGCTCAAACCAGACACTATGTGTGCTGACTATCCTGAGTATGGCAATAAACTACATCCAGCAATAAGGTCTCTGATTGAGAGATTTTGAAGAGCATGGAATCACCCCTTCATTGCAGTTTTTCCCAGGTCCATCCTAACCTGGAGTGTTAGCATCTGTTAGGGCTCCAGCTGCAGCTATGAACAAATAGTGAACCCCCCAAACTAGGGTCAAAATACTATGAAACTATAAAAATTGATATTTTTTTTTAACAAATGGAAATAATTTTCTTTCCTTTTTTTTTTTTTTTTTTTTTTTTTTTTTGAGTGGTCTGGCCAAAAGTGATCACAGCACAAGACAAGTTGATGACTGAAAATTTCAATAATTACAGGAAGCAAGCTGAGGTTAGCTACTGAGAAGGAAGAGAGAGATTAGTGATGTCCATATGTTATGGTAGTATGAGATGAGACATGGAGGAGTTGAAGTAAAAAAAAGTGTTTGACTACTCGAAAAGGGGCTGAACAACCCCAAATTAGGAAAACCACTTGAATAAAGGTATGCCGAAAAACATAATAAACTGTAAACCTACAAATCTTATCGACATTAAATGATCTATTGAGGTTGATATGCCATATAACAAAATAAACCATAAACCAGGTTCATCGACAGGTTTGAAATTCTAATGTATATTACCTGAGGAAGTCCAGAGTACAACAGCTGAAATGTTGTGCACATGACACTAAAGACGATGACAACAGTCTGAATAATGTAAATAGTTACAACACCTCATCTCAGAAATATAGACAGATGTAGAATAATGATAGCTTATAAAACAAGTACATATTTATCTTCTTTCAATGTAAACAAATTCAGAAGATATTTAAGCAGGTTTAACAATCTTGATATAATGTTACCTGAAATGATGAATAATTAAAGATGTAAACTCCACCAACTTTTAAACTTTCCCATTGAAGTGATATGTGGTATAATGAATAGAGACGAGGACTGGGAACGGAGCACATGTGTATTTTTTATTGCGGGGTAGTTACAAGAGTACGAGCTATATCTCGTTTCGTACTAAGTCTGCATGCATAGACTTAGCATTGTTTTCGTATCATAACACCCATTACCAGAGTGTATTTTTTGTTTTTTGTAAGCAGGAAATCTGTAGAAAATATTTCAAATATGTCAATACCCATAATTCAGTCATGAATATTAATTGAATAAATTGAACATTATATGGGGAAATTTCAGATCAAATTTAGGCTAATAACTATACATTTTTTAATATTTCAAAGTCTTTTCTTTTGCTTTCAAGAAATCTCTAGTTCTGTCTTTTTTGTTACTTTTTCAGATATTCCCATGTGGAAGCAGAATGTCCATTTATATCATTTGATGATTTACTTGACCGTTTAGAACTCCTCGTCGTTGATGTTGTTGATCGAGTCTTGAAGTCCCCATTGGGTCACATTGTTAAAGAGCTAAATCCTGTAAGTTATTTTATTACTTGTCTTTTACTAATTTTACAGATTAAATGTAATTCATTAAAATTTTGGCAATTTGTCTAAGCAGATTCATTCTACCATTCCTGTATAGAAAGGAAGCTAAGACACCGCTGAAAAAAAAAATATATGTATATATATATATATTTTTTTTTTTTTTTTTTTTAATCACATCACCCCAAGCAAGGCGGTAAGGCCACTGGTGTGCAGGGGGCTACGAAAGAGTGAATAGATTGGAAAAGAGAAAGCCGGAAACCACATCCTAAACAGGGAACAAGGGATGAGCCTCTACACCTATTCAATAGACGAGGGTGGAGTGTGAACCGGGTGATTTTTTTTTTTTTTATATATGAGAGTTTTGTAATTTGCTTGAAGCATTGTGTATATAAGGTGTATGGGTAGGTATTTGAAAGCTATCACAATGTGTTTAGTATAATAAAGGAAGGTAAAGAAAGTGTTAGGCATTACCTATTATTATTCTTTAATATTTTGAGATCAGAGTCTCATCTTCACAATGATAGGAGAGCTTGGTTTCCTGTTATCCACTGTTGGACCTGCCTTTAAACGTAAACAAATGATCCTTTCGCTGCTGCTGCAGCTGTGGTTAATTGTAGTGAGTATGTGTGTGTGTGTGTACACCTGTAAGTGGGTTAGTTCATGTATATGTGTGTTTATGGTTTATATAAGTGGTAGTAGGGTATGGCTTTTATGCCTCTTTTTTAAAGATGTGATGATATATGTGTCTGCTTTAATTTATGGTTTGTGTGTGTTAGCCGGTGGCAGGGTTTAGCATTTTCACATCTCTGTCAGAATGGTAGTAGGCGCCATTTTATGACCTGATGTTATGTTTATCTGCTTTAATTAGAGTTGTGTTTATTGCTACATTTTTTCTCCTTTCCAGTATTTGTTCTTGTGTGATCTCAAGTATGTGTGAGCATGAGTGTATTGTGTGTTTATGTGGATATACTTCTTGTATTTTTTTTTTCATTTCTGTGATCATTTTATATATACATATATCTACATACCTTTTCTTTGTATTATCTATATATATATATATATATATATATATATATATATATATATATCCCCAACCAGGGCTCACGATTAATGTCATCCTAGAGACTATAGAACATTTATTTGGGATATCTAGTTACGTTTTTTGGTGGGGTAATACAAAAATTTGTAATTAAACTTCTATTAAACTTATTGTAAAACCAACTTTTTTTTCTTTTTAGTGGTGTTAAAGCCACTAAGATGCAAGGGGTTACTGAGAGTGGAAAAAAAAACTGAGAAAACATCAGAAAGCTCTTGGGCTTTTTACATGATGAATATCTTAATCATTTCACCCCAAGCAAGGCAATAAAACCACTAAGATACAAGAGGTTACTGAGAAAACATAAGTAAGGAAAGAAGACAATGAAAAGAAGAGGACTTGAGGAAACAGATGATGATGATGATTGACATTGAATTTAAATTTTTGAAGATCATAAGAGAGCAAGAAGCTGGAAGGAAGTTCTGTAAGTGAGGGGAAAAAACATTAAACTTATGCTTAGCAATTTCAAGAGTAAAATGATGAGACCTAGCTGCCAAACTAGTACTGCACTTGTGAATTTGACATGCCAAAGAGAAAAGCTCATCAGAACAATTTATAGAAAAGGTACAGGGAAACTATTTTGAGTGACGCCAAGATACTGGGTCAGAACAAATGACATTGCAGATTCTTTGAATTTTATCAAGAATCTCTAGATATGTAGAAGCACCAGTCCAGATGTGGCAGCAATATTCAGTGCATAAACAAATGGTAGATTCTGGTGAGAAAAATTGTCTAGCACGAAATCGTGAACCGACTTTCTTAGCAGCAGATTTAGCAGTTGATTCAATATAATTGTTCCACTTCATATATGTAGAAAACATCAGAATGAGACAGCACATGATGTTAGCATCAGAAATGCTTATGGAAAGCAAGAGAATATCTTCTTATATGATTAAAAGAGAATGATTTCATTTTGGATGTGTTTAAATTAACTAGTAATTTCTTGCTTCATTAACTAACAGATTGTAGGTCATTTTAAAGATCAGCTGCTAATTTGACCTTATCAAACTGATAAGACCTACTGGTAAGACAGGAGTAAGTACTTGTCTCATCAAGGAAGGCTGTTAATAAATATTAGGAACAAAATAGTTCCAAGGATAGAACACTAAGTGAAATTTGCATCAATGCTAAAAGATCTAGAAGAGTGGTCATTCAAGATAACATTCATTTTGTAATTTGATAAATAAAAAGATTTGGCCCAAAACACCATAACTTTTCAACTCCTGAAGAAGACCAGTGTGTCAAACCCTGTCAAATGTCTATGAAATATCTAAGACATCAACATTTCATTATTCTTATTTAATACTTAGAGTTGATTAGACCTTCCAGTATTTTGTCAAAAAAATGGTAGAAGCCTAATATGTTGATAGTTTGAAGAATCAAATAGTTTATCAGATTTTTTTTTTTAAATAGGAATTGCATAAGTAACAGCAAGTCAAAATCTGTTTTTTTATTGTGAGTACTTAAAATGTGGTAATATTCTTTGTACAGAAAATGAATGCATAGAACACAATTCTTAAAAGTATGAAAAAAGTTACACTGAAAAATGAAAATTAATGGGTCATAGCATTTACATTTGTCTATACTTCTAAAATTAAGTATTGTATCTATTCACACTATTTACATTGTTCGGACTGTTGTGCTCATCTTTATTGTTATATCCACAGTTTTTCAACTGTTGCAGGCTCCAGCCAGTAGAGAAAATAAAGGGTTCAGTTTGAAATTCCAATGTATAATTACCTGAGGTACGCTGGAGCATACAACAATCAAAACATTTTGAATATGACAATAAAGATGAGGATAACAGTTTGAACAATGTAATAGTGTAAATAATAATATTTACATGTGAAATTATTTAAAGTGATTTAACTGGAACATTTATATGAAAAAAAAAAAGGATTTTTATCAAAATTAGAGTAAAATTTAACTAATTTTTGTATTTCCTTACTCATTTTTAAATCTTTAATATTTTAGCTTTTTTAATTTTTATGATGACCTGCACTACTTTAATTTTGGAAGTCAGTCAGTTAAGTGCCGTGCGTGAAACACGCTTGGGCGATCATGTCTCGAAAGAGACATGACTGACTGGGCAGAAGATTATCCCGCAGTAGGTTGCCATTGCTTTCTGCGGTAGACTGGTTGCCGACCAAGGCTATAGAACCCAATCTGTCCTGTTATTTAACCCATAACTGGAAGGAAGAGATGGATTAATACCTTTCCTAAGGGTATTTGCGCGTAAGTGAATGCAATGAATTCAACTGGAATTCGAACTCGGCTCCCCGATTTCTTGTTCCGAGCCGATATCCACTGCCTCAGAAACTACAGTTGAAAGATTGAATGGTTCAAAATTAATATTTATTCCTTAAATATCTTAATGGTTTTATTTTTATTATGCTGTTAATAACTTGTAAATTAAGTTAAAAATAAAATAGCATTTTAATTTTGGGACAGTTTTAAATTTTGGGGGTGTACAATTGTTTTTACTGAAAAGCCTGGAGCCTTGTCCCTAATCATCTCATGTTAAGCACTATTAGAGACTGTTTATGTAGGTATAAAATAAAATTGCTCCAATGTTAACCTTTTCTTTTACAGGACTTTGAACCACCCAAACGTCCATTTAAACGAATGGACTACAAAGATGCCATTGAATACTTGAGAGAACACAACATCACCAAAGATGACGGAACTTTCTATGAATTTGGAGAAGTAAGTAAATTGATGCAATTATTTTTCCTTCTTTTATGTGTTGCGTCTCTTCAGATATGGGTGATCATGGCTCTCCACAAATTCCTATCCTCTGAAGTTCTTAGCAATGCCTGTCTTTTTACTCTCTCTCTCTCCCCCAATTGCTGTGCTGCTATTCATTTATATAAGCTCTTTAGATAGGTTACTTGCTATTTCCCTCTTCAATGTCCTGTCAGTATCAAATTTTCTAAGCACCCTTTCTTCATTGTGTTCCAGAAATTAGGACAATCTCTTTCTGATTTTAAATATAAGCTATTTTTGGTGGATCTGAATTAGACTACCACCATCTTTAAATTTGTTGTTTTTATTTATTTTTTTTTTACTTTTTTCAGCGCAGTCTTATCAGTTATTACATAAAGTTTCCGATTATAAAAAAAATTGCAATATTTAAACAATTTTAGTGGGGGCTCATTTTCACATACAACGCTATAGTAAATCGCTCCTCCATTTTGAAACCACATTCGCATTGGGGTCGCTTTGTTTTTGTTTTTTTTTGGGACGAGTTGTTCTTGTTTTTGTCTTTTTCAAGTTTTCTTCTGTTCTTACAATGACACCTTCCTCGGAAACTCCAAGAATGGTTTTATTCAAAAATTTCGCAAAGGATTCAGTTGTTGAATTATGTGCAAGCAAAAAAGTTAATTGCACAGGATCAATTTATTATAAGGTTGTATGAAAAACTGAGCTCCCCCTAAAATTGTTGAAATTTTTACAAATTTTTTTTTGTCAATCGGAAAGTTTAGAGTTTAATTGATAAGATTGCACTGAAAAAAGTAAAAAAAAATTGATAATCAGCCAATTTACAGGTGGTGGTAGTAATGTACTGGCGAGTGGTTCCAAAATAGAGGATTGATTTACTATAACATTGTATGAAAAACTAAGCTCCCTTAAAATTGTTGAAATATTGACATTTTCCAAATTTTTTTTTGATTATTGGAAACTTTATGTAATAACCAATAAGACTGTACTGAAAAATTTTTTTAAAAAATGTAAAACAACAAATTTAAAGGTGGTGGTAGTCTCCTTCAGGTCTGCTCAATTTTTTTGTTTTCATCTTCCTGAAAAATTTCTTATTGCTCACATGTTGAGTCTATAGTATTCTCAGTTATACGTTTGTGAACCCACGTCTTTGTTATATCAAGTTTCTTTTTCATCTGATACTGCAAAGCAATTCAGCACTCTTTTGTTTTAACACCTCTTGATTAAAAATTAAAAATAAGTCAGTATTGAAGTTGTATTCACAAATTTGATGTGTGTTGTATTGCAGTAGATATCGACTTGGAATGAGAAATCAAAGAGCTGAGTTTGTTTTCCAGTTAAATTCATTGCATTCACTTATGCACAAATACTCTTGAGAAAGGTATTAATCTGTCTCTTCTTCCTTCAGCTGTAGGTTAAACATAGGTGCCTCCATTACATAACAAAAAATCCAGCATAAAAAAGGTTTAAAAGGTTCAAAACTTAATAAAACGAACTTTTTCTATCCAAAATGTTTATAATATTATGATGAGGAAAGATCAAAGTAAATTTTATTTATTTTATAAAATTTTTTAATCCCTTTTAACATGTTCAAAATTTTGGCAGAAAATTTTGTTTTGATTTGGTGTTAGCGTTGTCGAAAATATTACGACTATTTTACAATTGATTACGTAGTTTTTTTTTACGTCACTCACTTTTTCGGTGACACATTAATTTGGAAATTCTCACAAAAATCAAATATTTGTCAGATTTTAATGAAACTTTCAGTACTCATTCACAAATTAATAAAATTATTTTTGAAATTATTACTTTTTTAAAATATTGCTGAAAAAAAATTTTTTTTAACTCTGTTACCCCCCTTCAAGTAAATTCATGAAATTTTCTGGTATTTTCTGTTTTATTAGTTAAATGCAGAACTCATTGAGAAATATAAATCATGTATTTTTTTTTTATTTAAAATTGATTCACTATACGAAAATCTGCTCCAAAGAGAAATATAAAAAATGCAATTAAACTTTGATATAATTTAATTTGCTAAGCTTTTAATTGCTTTTAATTAAATAATAAAAATTAAGGACATTATAGTCTGAAGAAAAAAATTTTTTTGATTACCAATAAAATTTTAAAAGAATTGTTTTCATTTTTTTCTTTTATTATACATAATTCATAAAGTTTTTAAAATATTTTTAAGAACTGAATCGTTTTTTTTTTATTAGTTAAGAATTGATAATTATACTGCCTATAAAAAAAAAATTAAAAATTAAAATTTTTCACCACATATATTTTTAAAAAGAAAAAAAAAATTATTTGTGCAAATACGTTCAAAGTTATAATGTACGATGTTCAAATTTATAAAGTACAGTGTTCCATATGGGTCAAAATGATTTTATAAGTTAACAAGCGTTCTGGGTTATTACCCGTTAGCAAAACATAGAAGAACGCAAGTTCAATCTTACGATATTTTATTATCTACGTTTCTAAAGTTTTTATTTATTCAGACAGCATATTCAAATGTCTAAACTAAAATTCTATAAAATATTATATTATATAAGTGCTGAAATTATTATGTTAAATTTTTAATTTCACTATTTAGTTAAACCCCCCCCCACCACCACCACCACCACCACCACCACCAAAAAAAAATTTAAAAATTTTTTATCACGATTGATTACCAGACATTGCATGTCTGTCAACATCCGGTAGCTGTCATCTGTCAGCACCTCCATGACTTACATAACAAAAAATGTGGCTACCATATTTAATTTTTTTTTTATTGTAAAATTCTGGGATTAAGCAATTATTAATTGATTGAAAACAGATAAAGGTAAGTTTTAATATTAAAATTTGACTTAATTAACATGCCAGCACGGTATATTTTATTTTTTCAAGATTTTTAAAAACAGAAATTTGGCTACTGTTTACGTAATGAGTCAATCAATCAACAATGGCGGTATTTTAAAAAAAAAACTGATAAAATTTTAAAATTTTAGATTTAAATCTATAATTTCGGTTAAAAATACACCAGTATGTTTTTTGCTTACTAGAATTATTAAATTTAATCTCTTGGCTTTCAATTAAAGCTAATTTTAAAGCTTGAAGATAACTTATTTATTTTTAAAATTTCAATTTAAATTTAAGTATAGAAAAATTGGAATCCAGTGGAGGTACCTAGTTAAACAGCAGTAAAGATTGGGTTCTATAGCCTTGGTTGGCAACCAGTCTACCACAGAAAGTAATGGCAACCTACTGCAGGAAAATATTCTGCCTAGTCAGTTGTGTTTCTTTTGAGACTTGATTGCCTAGGCGTGTATCATGTATGGCACTTAACTGACTAATTCACAAATTGTTTTGTATAGTGCATTAATAGGTTCCTAAAAAAAACCTATTAATATATTTTTTTTGTAGTAAGGTTCACCCTGTACAAGGTCCAAGAGTCACTCATGGTAGAGGGTTATGTTAAGAAATAGTTTATATGGATAGGAGAGGAAGTTAATGGTTGACTCTATACTTGAACAGGTTAAGATTGTAATGATTGGGGGAAACATCCTCTTGGGAGTCTTTTCCACAGTGCAGTAGTTCGTGGGAAGAAGTTGTTTGAGTGGAACTTACTTCTTGCTGATTAAATACAGAGGGAATGTGGGTGGTTTTCTACTATGTAAGGGGCATATCAGATTTTAGGTATGAAGGTTAAACCTGATGAAATCAGAAAATGCAGTTCATCCGAGCATTTTCCACAGTAGTAACAGCAGAGAAGTGAGAGACTCACCATATCTCACTTGTGTGAGAAATGTTGGAAGATAGATTCGTTTTCTCCAACAAAATCTCTAAGACATTTTGAACTCTATTAAGGCTGGAAAACGATGTATGGGCAGCTCCCGCCCAAATATGACAACAGTACACCATTTTTGTCCTGGTCTGGTTCTTATAAAATTAAAGAATAGCTGTAATATAATAATCTGGCCCCAGCTGAAGAAGGCCGATGAAGCGTGGGCGTTCCCGGTTGATGAAAAGTAGCGGATGTCATTTTGACCCTATTTCCGGCAGAGCGGAAATAGACAGGGTCTCTGAGAATTTACGTAGGCGTCGCGTAGGCGTCGCGTGATCAAGAAAAAACCGGAAGAAACAATTTCCGGTTTTGGAAGATATATAAAGACTGCGAAAAACACAGTCTTAGAATCAGTTTTGAGTCTCCAGCCTCGACAGTAGAAGAGAAGTCGAGTCCCAGTCAGCCTCGACAGGAGTCAGGCTCGACAGGCAGTCTAGGCAGAGAGCCAGACAAGACCAGAAGTCTCGAGAAATCGAAGAAGAAGCTAGACGAATTAAGGAGAGAGGCACACTCACGTCGAACCCCATCGTCACCCCTGTCAACCTTGGAAGAGCGCTCTCTCACTCTTTGTTCCTAGGCGACACGGTCCAGCGTTCGGTTAATAAAAATATTAATATATTTTTATATATACCCCCGTGTTTGTCTGTTTATTGGTATACAACAGACTATGGGGAGTCAGGTACTTACTAGAATGGTACAGAGTGCCTGTATCTTTAGCAATGGACTGTGTATAGGAGTTCCACTTGAAGTCGATTATGAGTTTGAAGCCCAATATCCTCTCATGGCAAAGGGCCTCCTCGAGAGGACATCCATTCTTTCACTGGCAATAGTTTGGGGCTCTTATCAGGATGATTGAGTGTAACCAGCTAGTTTGGGAAGTTAGTGTTAGATTGGAAGAGGATTAGTTGCTAATCTCTTATCGTCAAGAGTCTGAGGTGTGCTCATATATTGTCATTGGAGTAAGTGTTTGCAAATGATTGAAGTATTTTTAGATAGACCATTTATGTAAATCAGAAAGGGGGTTTATTCAAGAAGTGACTCCTGAGGGATGCCTGCACTGGCCGCCAGTCAGCCATCTATCTCTTAGGAAGAATTTTTATAATAGAGAAATATTTTCCAGTGATTCTTGGAGAGCTTGGGTAGCAAACATTTGTGCCACACCTTGTTAAAAGTCTTTGATATATCTAATGCTATGGTCCTTGCAAAGTGTATGTTGTCAAGGGCCTCACTAATTCTGTGTGTGATGGTCATTAGAACACCAGCAGTGGATTGGGCTGATTAAAACCAATACTGCTCATTGCGCAAGAGGTCATTCCTATCCAGGTGCTTGACAAACTTCTTGTTAATTAAGACCTTGAAAAGCTTATTGATGATACTGAAGAAACTAATGGATCTATACTGGGGGTGGGAGGATCAGTCACCTACATTCTTGAAGACTGTGCATATGAATGCCACCTTCCACAAGATCGGGGATAATTGTGGGTTGATATTCTTAAGGATTACCACTGGGATTTTATCTGGGCCAGTGTTTTTTGATAAGTCTAGAAACTTCTCTTACTGAAATGATTATATTATTGAGATTGTATTCATTGAGGTGTTAAAAATTAGGAAGGGCATTGCCTTTGTCATCTAACATTAGTTTGGGGCAAATATTAAGATGATGAGCTTTGCTTTTTCTGTCAAGGAGGATATGACTTTATGGCCATTTATAATAGTAGGTACAGCAACTTTTTCTCTTCATAATTTGGTTGATAATCTTCTAGAATTCACAAGATTCAATTTGTTTCTTTTCAACCTTAGTCTGGGCAGCTCATGCATAGCTGGATTTTGTATTTTCCAGAAGTCTCTTACAGCAATAATTACAAGCAGTTCTGAAAGAAGTAAGAGTCAGACTACACCACTCCTTGTGATAGATTTTAAAGTAGTGGTTCTGGTGAGCCATTTTCTATCCAAAATGTTTATAATATTATGAAGAGGAAAGATCAAAGTAAATTTTATTTATTTTATAAAACTTTTTAATCCCTTTTAACATGTTCAAAATTTTGGCAGAAAATTTTGTTTTGATTTGGCGTTAGCATTGTCGAAAATATTACGACTATTTTACAATTGATTACATAATTTTTCTATGGCTGCAGCACATTCAGGGCTGAACCAAGGCTGACTTTCTGCGTGTTGCTGGAATTTTTTTTTTAGGTATAAAACGCTCCATTCCAAAAAGGGTCTATTCAGAGATTAAGGCAGCAGTTTTGGGAGCAATGTGTTAAAAGAAAATTTGAGAGGAATTTCTGTCATATTGGATCAAAAGCTGTCCCAATCTGCCTTTGCATAGTGAAAAACTGTTCTATGGAATAGTAAATCACTACAATACAATATTTATTATTTACCATTTTATCTAAATCTAAACTTAAATGGAACTTTGTCTGTGTGTGTCCGTTACCTATAGACTCCAAAACAGCTGAACTGATTTTCTTGAAAATTTACACAGTTGTAATATAAGCGTCTGCGAGTGTTCTTAGCTAGGTTTTGTGTCGAGGTACCCCCCCCCCGGATAAATATCGAAAATCGATAATCAAAAAAATCGGGTTATAAAAGGAGTGGTCCGATTTTAATCAAATTTGATACACTCATAGACAAAAACATAAGAAACGATATTCAGAAGTTTCAAGGTTGCAATTCTTACAATAGTGCAGAAAATCGATAATATATATAAAAGGTATGATGTTTGTGTGTGTGTCTGTTTATCTGCCTGTATGTCTGTATTTTTTCAGCCCTTTTATTTTAGTTTTTTCTTCTGGTTTAGCTCTAAGTAGGTATAATTGTAGTTCTTAGTCTCAGCCTTGATACCATTTACTCAGCGGACTTATTTAACCTTCAAAATTCAGTTTACGACGAAAAAAACTTATTTGATATCGGTACCAGAAAATCAAAATTTGACTTACATCCATTCATTTTTCAGTCTATGGTTTCACTTTAACTGGAAACAACTATTGCTTTTTAGTCTTTCGTGCCAACGTCCAAAGAGTCTGAGCTCCAGGACCATGGATTAGTTTTAAAGCTTTCATTACACCTGAGCAATGCCAGGCTATACTGCTAGTAATGAAATAAATTTGAACATAAATCTTTCTATTTTAAAATTATAAATAATTACAAAATTATTAAAATATGTAACCCAACTACAATACAATATCTATTATTTGCCATTTTATAAATTTCTATGAAGACATTTTTTTTTTTTTTTTCATAATTTTATAAAAATATCAATGAACTACAGAATAGGAAAATTTAAATAAACTTGAAATCTTCTGAACATAATACATTTTCAGATTACTCTTTGTTTTAATTTTCCAAATTCTTCATAGTTGTGATGTAGGATCGAGGATGACTAATCCATGAAGAAGGACTTATACCTGTGCTTTATTGATTATGTGAAGGCATTTGACAAAATACGCCACAAAGAATTGATGGAGATGCTCGGCAGCCTTGACATATTTGGGAAAGATTTAAGAGTAATCAAGAGTCTTTACTGGCAGCAAACCGCTTGTATACGGACAGGTAATGATTTCAGCAGATATACAAAGATAGAAAGGGGCGTAAGACAAGGATGTGTCTTTTCACCAGATCTGTTCAACTTGTACAGCGAGAATATTTTGAGGACCCTAGAAGTTATGCCAGGATTTGTCATTGGAGGCCACAATTTAAACAACCTAAGGTACACAGATGATACAGTGCTGATAGCAGACACGGAAAGGAAACTACAAGACCTCCTACAGAAGGTAGATGAAGAGTGATAAGAAAGAACTACAAATAAACTGCAAGAAAACCGAATGTATGGTTATCAGTAAAAAGAGCAGCCCAATATGCCAAATACAAGTTGGGGATACTAAAATCAAGCAGGTACAAAAATTTAAATACCTGGGAAGTGTTATAACGGAAGACGGAAAGTGCAACACAGAGATCCGAAGGTGAATTGGCATGGCAAAGGAAGCATTCCAGAAATTGAGTAAAGTATTAAGAAACAGGACAATTTTGCTAGAAACTAGGAAGGGAGTACTGGATTGCTATGTGTTGTCAGTTCTTCAATATGGCAGTAAATGCTGGACAATATCATCAAAGATGAAGGAAAAACTTGAAGCAACTGAAATGTGGTTCTACAGAAGGATGCTGCAAATATCATGGATCAAGCATGTGAGCAATGATGAGGTCCTAGAAATGATGAAAGCAAAAAGGAAATTAATACTGAGCATCAGGAAGAGACAGCTGAAGTTTCTGGGACATACAATGAGGAAGGAGGTCTTGGAGAACCTGATACTACCAGGCCAGATTGTGGGAAAAAAGAGACAGGGGGAAGCAATGAATAACATATTTGAAGGACCTAATCGGGTGGATGATGGAATGAGGGTTGCATGGTGTAACAGGAGGTGTGCTAATAGGCACCAGGTATAGGGAGACGTGGAAAGCCATAATCACCTATGTCCTGTAGGGACAGGGCACATAGAAGAAGAAGAATCCATAAAAAGCCAAGGCCTTAAAATGCCAGCAATTATACGTTACTCTCTTTGCTACTTTTTTAAAAAAATAACTTTTAAATCATTACTTATTTTTAAAAAAGTACCAGTTAAATAACCAATCTAATAAGTAAATAGTGCTTAACATCTTTGTTGTCAATTCTTAAGAATAAAGAAAATACATAGCTCTACTTCTATATGTTTGGGTTTAATTAAGTCCAATTATCCCTTTAGAAAACAGTAAACATTGACAAGAGTGTCAAAAGTGTATACAATCTAGGTACCGCCAATAAATCGCTGCTCATTTTCAATACCTCAATTTAAATTTCATTTTTAAAAATAAAAATGTTTTCTTGAAGCTTTAATTGAAAGCTAAGAGATTAAATTTACTAATTACAGTAAACAAAATACCCTGATTTAGTTCAAACCAAAATTATATTGATCGGAATCAAAAATTTAACTGCTGAAAAAAATTTTTTTTAAATATACCGCCACTATTGATTGATCGACACATTACGTAAACAGTAGCCAAATTTCTGTTTTAAAAATCTTGTAAAAAAAAAAATATACCTCCTTGACATGTTATTTAAGTCGATTTTTAAAATTGAAACTTACCTTTATCTGATTTCAAACAAGTAGTAAGTGCTTACTGCCTGGAAATTTATGATATAAACTTCTCTTTAACTATGGTTGCCCTCTTTATCTGCGTTATCTTAGGTGACAAATGATGTGTTGACAAGCAGTAGGTGTCAATAACATTTGGATGGCGACCGAAAGTGACAAAAGATTTATAGCCATGCTTTCTGAATAAACAAAAATATGCTTTGTGAATAAATAAAAATTTAAGTTTCTTTTAAAATAATTTAATAAGAAAGAATGAAATTAAAATAACTGAACTAAGTTATATGATGTTATTTATTAATATTTTTCTGAAATATTAAATATTTTTATGTTTAAATATTACATATTTTTCTGAAATTATTTATTAATATGCTTTCTGAAAAATTTTTAAAAATTAAATTTCTTTTAGAATAATTTTAATTTAATAAAAAAGAATGAAATTAGAATCAAAGTGTGGTTTGTGTCATTTTTGATGTAAGGGGAATTCATCCAAACACTTAACTTCTAAAAACAATACAACCTCTTCGGAAAATTGTTATGACCCCTGTGGAACACCGTACTTAATAAAAATTACCATATTTACACACAAATTTTTTTTTTCTTAATTATTTTAAAAATAAAATTGGTGAACGATTTTTATTAAACTTTTCAATTTTCGATAGGCAATATAATAATCAGTTCTTAAGTAAAAAAGAAATTAAACAACGTTTCTATAAAAGGTTTTTAAAATATTTGTAACACTTTTATGAATTATTATAATAAAAAATAAAAACAACTATTTCAAAATTTTCTTAGTAAACAAAAAGTTTTTTTTTCTTCAGACTATAATGTTCTAAATAATTATTATTTATTCTAGCAATTAAAAGTTTATCAAATTAAATTATATCAGAGTATTATTGCATTTTTATCTTACTCTTCGGAGCAGATTTTCGGTCAGGTTGTTCATTTTAAAATAAAAAACATAGATGATTTATATGCCCCAATAAGTCCTGCATTTAACTAATAAAAAATTTTTTTACAGCTAATTAAAATTTATTAAAATTTCATGGATTTATGTAGAGTGGGGTAAAAGAGTTAAAAAATATATATATTTTCACCAAGATATTTAAAAAAAAAAATAATAATTTCAAAAATAATTTCATTCATTTGTGAATGAGTACTGAAAATTTCATTCAAATCTGACTATTATTTGATTTTTGCGAGAATTTCCAAATTAATGTGTTTGTCACCGGGAAAAAAAGTGGGTTGTGTCATCGTTACGTTACCCATTGTAAAACAGTTGTAAACCTTTTTTTAGCTGCTAACTCAAATAAAAACAAAATTTTCTAACAAAATTTCAAAAATGCTGGCAAGGATTAAAAATTTTTTAAAAATAATTAAAAATTGCTTTGATCTTTCCTCTTAATAATAATATAAATATTTTGATGGAAAAAGTTTGTTTTATTAAGTTTATAAACTTTTTTACTCATACTATGCTGTTTTTTTAGCGATTAATTGGAGGTACCTAAATAATACTAATAGTGGCATCAAGGGAATAACTTTTTTCAACACATCATTTTTTACAGATACAAAGTTTAAAAATTACTAATATTTTAAATCTTTACTGATTTTTCAACAATAATAGCATGACATAACATGCTAATAGACAAAGAAACAAGCAAGATTATAATTTGATGATATTAAAAAGCTTAGTTTTTTTTGTTTTTTTTTTTTGCAGGACATTCCCGAAGCTCCTGAAAGGAAGATGACTGATCAAATCAATGAACCAATTCTTTTATGCCGCTTTCCTGCAGAAATCAAGTCTTTTTACATGCAACGCTGTAAAGATGATAACCGTGTCACGGAATCAGTATGTATATATAGTTTTTGTTTCTTTATATCGGGAACTGGTGCTCAGAAAAAAAAATGAGATATAAAGAACATTTTCTGTTCAGAAATAAAAAAAAAATTTAATATTTTATTTGCCTCTTCTAGATGCTTTGGTTTTCTCCATTAACTCTAAGTTTTTGTTCAAGTATTGAACTCACAACTCTTTGGTCAAGTCATTGGATCCAACCAATGTTTTTATACACTGGATCATCATTGTATAAATTTTGGGGACTTATAAACCTAATGTCTCAGTAAACATGGTGAATATGGCAATAAAGATGAGGATATCAGTCCAAACAACTTGTGGTGCAGTGGATATTGAATCAAAACGACAAATCAGGGAGCCGAGTTCGAATTCCAGTTGAATTCTTTGCATTCACTTACACACAAATACCCTTGAGAAAGGTATTAATTCATCTTTTCTCTCCAGTTATGGGAGACAGATTGGGTTCTATAGCTCTGGCTGGCAACCAGTCTACCGCAGAAAGCAATGACAACCTACTGCAGGATAATCTTCTGCCCATCACTAATGTCTCTTTCGAGACATGATCGCCCAAGCGTGTATCACGTATGGCACTCAACTGACTGATTGCAATAAACTCATTTGTTAATGCCATGCCATGATCTTTTCAGGTAATCATGGTTCTCTGCAGATTCCTGTCTTGTCTTAATTATCTGTGAATTGTCACAAGTTCTTGAGAAAGATAGTGAGTGTTTTTTTTTCTCCATTACTCTCTCTAGTAAACTCAGTTAAGTACCATATGTGATACACGCTTGGGTGATCATGTTTTTTTCGAGACATGACTGACTGGGCAGAAGATTTTCCCATAGTATATTGCCATTACTTTCTGCAATAGACTGGTTGCCAACCAAGGTTATAGAACCCAATCTGCTCTGCTATTTAACCCTTAAGTGGAGGGGGAAATGATGGATTAATACCTTTCCCAATTGTATTTGCATGTAAGTGAATGTAACGAATTCAACTGAAATTAGAACTTGGCTCTCAGATTTCTCCTGAACCAATATTCACTGCACCACTGCTCATTCACCTAAATTAAACACTAAAAAAATCCAATTTAACTATTGATAACAGATTTATAAATAATAAAATCTGTTAAATTTAAACCCATAACTGTCAAGTTTCAAAGGCGCCTGGTAAGAAAGGGTGCTATCTCAAAAACTACTCATTTTAATGTAGTTTTTTCCAAAAAGAATTAACCCTCACTGGGATTAAAATATTAATCAAGTGTACAAGATTTATAAGGTTCAGCTTTAAAATGGTACACAGACCTTTTCAGGATTTGGGGTCAGCTCACAATTAACCATATCTTTCTTTAAAAATGTGACATTTTTTCCATTTCCATTTTGTTACGAGGGTGCATTTCTATATAAAAAAAAATATTAATAAAGTTAACAAAAAGGTTAAAATTTGTATTAAGGGATTCTACTGAGTCCTACTTGTTAATACAAAAAAGTTTTCATTCATGAAGTAGTTGTAAAATAGAGAAATTAGGAATAGAATGTTTGGAAGATTCTAGATCATTCCAGTATATTTGAGAAAAATCTAGATGATTCGAGAAATATGCTAATTAGGTGCTAGCCTCTATAAAAATGGGTTTTTGAAGTTATGTCAGTTGTGAAAAAGGAATTTCCGGTATTTCAACTCCAGCTTTTGATTTGTGGATTATTATGTCCAGCCGAAAGAATCTCTATGAAAAGTTACCAACTAACAAAAACCCAAAAAGAGGAGCTCCTGGAACTAAACTGGTAAATAGTTTTTGAATATTTTCATTGATCAAACTAAAAATTATTCTATATATGCATATAATTATGGATTTCTAGTATTAGCACATACATTACTTTGCTAGCCATAACAAAAATCCTTGATTTACACTTTCTTCTTCTCCTTTGTGACTCTTCACCAGTAGACGTAGTGTTGCGGGGTCAAGTCCTGGAGGAAGTCGACTCTGCAAACTTGAATTTTAGATTAGTGTGAAACAGCCAAGACAATGAGGAGACAAAGGTAGAGGTAAAAACAATAACAACTTT
Source organism: Ascarosepion bandense (assembly GCA_037127315.1). Lineage (NCBI taxonomy): Eukaryota > Metazoa > Mollusca > Cephalopoda > Sepiida > Sepiidae > Ascarosepion > Ascarosepion bandense. Next base: position 359,610 of record JBBBDQ010002001.1, on the reverse strand, counting down.
GGTTTTATTTACGTGAGTCGATACAAGACATAGTTCGGGTTCGTTTCAGGTCCGAAGGGTGGTAGCCTCTAAGGAGCTGGTGCGGCAAGCAGTGAGACCTCGTCCAGTGCTGGGTCGAGCAGTGGCGTTCGTTGCGGTAGCTAGTCGGCTGGAGATGCTGGATGAGTCGCCTGGCTGGTTTGGGACGTTCCATCTTTGGGTCTAGGTCGAAATGACAAGCATGAAGGCGAGCTCGTGCCAGTGGAGGATACCTGACGAAGGGCAGAGTCCCTAAACAGGGCTGAGTCAAGCAATGGTCATCGCGGGTGCAAGATTGTACCGAAGGGTAATGGAATCCCTAAACAGGGCCGAGTCAAAGTAGGGTCGTCGCGGCTGCAACTCCGAGTGGCCGATTCAACTGCCGAAGCAGGATCAGGACCAGAAGCTCGTGTGATGGCCTCGATGGCTGATCTACCACCGGAAAGCAGGATCAATGCCAGAAGCATGTGTAGTGGCCTCGATGGCTGATCTACCACCGGAAAGCAGAATCAATACCAGAAGCAAGTGTAACGGCTAGATGCGACCGCCGGGAGGCAGGATCAGAACCTAGGGTGTTATGCTAAGACAACTCCCAAATTTCTGGGCGCAGCAAGGCTGGTGACAAGCGAAGAGTTGTTCGGTCACTGCTCCCAGATCGGTAGGAGTAGAAAAGCGCCAAATATTAATTGCTCCCTACGTCGTTTGGTGTTTTGGGGAGCACAGCCTAATTCCATGTGTATTTCGATGGTTTTAGGCTAGTGCGTATTTGCAGAATTGATCTGTGTCACACGTGTAGTTAAATTTTCTTGAATTTTCTTTACGGCGGGCCTTAAGGGTCTGCCATTTGTTGGTCAAGGTCAGAGAAAGGCTACTAGCTGCTGTTGCTATGGTAGTTTGGGGTCAGGAGGTGGCTAGTAGCTGCTGCTGCTGTTATGATCGTATCTTTTTGGAAGCGGCTGTTTGGGGCCACGACACTAGTACAGTCTAAACCTCTACGTTTTCTGTTTCAAATGCCACAGTTGTATCTTTGTATATATGTTATTTTGTGTTTTTTTGGAAAATTAAATATTTGTTTGTGATTTAGCTCTGTGTTTTGGTAAATCATTTTCTTTTCTTTTGTTACAACTTCTAACATGTAACAATCTTCTGAAAAAATCTGAAGGGATAATTTTTTTTTTTTTTTTTTTTTTTAGGTTGATCTCTTGATGCCAAATGTTGGAGAGATTATTGGTGGTTCCATGAGGATGTACAATTTGGATGAATTGATGAAAGGTTATGAAAGGGAAGGCATTGACCCAACACCTTATTATTGGTATACTGACCAGGTAAACAGAGAAAACTGTTTTAACTTTTATTTTAGTATTTGTCATCATATTTTTCAAGACATTATATTTATTATCATTAATATTTTTCTCTTGCTGAAGATGTATTAATCTTGGCAATACTGTCTGTTACTTTTTGCCTTGACCAAACACTGTTTTTTACATTTGCTACACCGTCTGTTCTTTTTCCTTTGAAAACACACTCAGTTTAATTTTTCTCCAGGCATATACAGGGTTTTATTACTTCCTCAGCCGCACATCATGTTCCTTTTGTTCTTTGGCTAGGCACTTTGTTCTGTTTCTCATAAGTCTGTTCAGCCTACTTGTAAATGTTTTTTGTGCCAAAATATTTTATTTTTAAATTTGTTCTTTATGGGGAACTACCATTCCCATTTTTATTTGAGCACATTTTAATCAAAGAAATTTGATAACAAAATAATTTTAATGATTCTTCAGAAGTAAATTTTATTCTTATTTGGAAATGTGTTGTTTGTATTTCTCTCTCTCTCTCACACACATACACTCACACATATCTATCTACCTATATATATATATATATATATATATATATATATATATATTGCTCTAAAAAGAAAGGACGTCATACTTATCCCAAAACCCGAGGAACCTTTCAGCCAACACTTTTTCAAGGGCTTCGTTGGCAATAATTAGTGTTGGCTGGAAGGTTCCTCATAGGGCAGAAGATTATCCCGCAGTAGGTTGCCATTGCTTTCTGCTGTAGACTGGTTGCCAGACAAGGCTATAGAACCCAATCTGTCCTGTCATTTAACCCATAACTGGAAGGAAGAGACAGATTAATACCTTTCCCAAGGGTATTTGCACGTAAGTGAATGCAATGAATTCAACTGGAATTTGAACTCAGCTCTCCGATTTCTTGTTCCAAGCCGATATCCACTGGACCACCACGCTGTTGCTATATCTGGTCAGGTGTTCCTGCTATCAATATAATCACTCCTGATTTGGCAACCTGCCTTCAGTCACTTTCTTACTGACATTATGTGGCTTTCCTCTGTCTTTTCTACACGTATTTTCATGGCAACTGTTCTGATAATCTTTTTTTTTCCTGGTCCCCCAACCACATGTATTTACATGTGCTACTAGATTGGCATCAAGATCCCACACTTTTACCATCGAAATAGTTAAATGCAACCATCTCTTCTACTCTAACAGTTTCTTTTCTCACACGTCTCATTTGTAAAATTCCCTTATTTGCTTGCTTTCCTGAGAGCTACAATCTCCAAAAGTTTGAATCGAACATCAATTGCCATCTTCTATCTCCTTGATTCCCATCCAGCTTTTATCCTTTCTTCAACATTCCCTGTACATTTTTTTTTCCCTTCTCATGGTAACTCCCTGCACATCAGTGACACATTTCTGTTTTGTTTGTGGGGAAATGATTATTTAAAAAAACAATGTGTTAACTATGTAGCCCTATGAGGAAATTGAGTTACCTTCCTTGTTTTATAATCAGTTTCAGATGATACCACTGTGGTGATACCGACCGAACAAAAGCGATGAACCGGATGCGCACAACGATTTTTATTCATTTGCCTTTTAGTTGTGAGAGAGTACACATCTGGTTCATCACTTTTGCTTGGTCAGTATCACCACACCACCATTGTTCTAATTTAATTTTCCAGACTGAAAAATCAATCTTTCCTTTTTTTTTTTTTTTTTTTTTTATATCTGCATAATTTTGATAGTTTTCTTTTGTGAGGTAAATTTAATTATTTCTGTTTTTCCAGCGTAAATATGGAACATCTCCCCATGGTGGTTATGGACTTGGGTTGGAACGTTTCCTATGTTGGTTGCTTAACAGGTACCATATCCGTGATGTTTGTCTCTACCCACGTTTCATTGAACGATGCAGACCTTAGAGAACTTTAGAACTCCAACTGCTCAATTTTCTCACCATTTTACAAATGTCAAAAAACTGTGCTTATCAATTTTAAATGATTATTTGATTGCTCATTACTGACATGACCAATATATATGAGTTTCAGCTTGTATCTGTCCTTAGTAAAAAAAAAAAAAATTTATATATATATTGATAATTTTTTTTTTATTTTAATTACTTTGGTTCTAATAAAGATGGCTGCCTTCAGATTTTAATGAAGTTACTTCTGGATAAATTGAATAAAGTTTTATTTAAAAAAATTATCTTTTGTCTGTTTCATTGAAAAACGTTTACTTGTTTATCACTTCTTATAAAGGACCCTTTAACTTTTTCTATCAAAGCTTTGCTTTACAAGTGTTTTTTTTTTTTTTTTTTTTTTTTTTTTTTTAAGGGAAATGCTCACAATTAGCAGAGTTCAATATTATTTCCTGACCTGGCATTCCTACCACCATACCTGTAACTTGTATCTTTTCTATAAATATTTTCATGGTAATTGTTTTGATGAGTTTTTCTTATTTGGGTTTCATTTTTAAATACTGTTATCCCTCCCACCTCTCCAGGTAAATTGGACATATGGTAACTATGACTTCATAGAGACTTGAGGTATTATGGTGACTGTAGTAAGAATGGCAAGTAAGAATGTGTTGTTTTGGTGTAAGGAATTTTATGGTATGTTTGGGTCAGTAATTGTGGCTCGCTAAGATGAGACACATTGAAGTACAGCCCTTCTCATTTCTCCTTTTGGTCATGTGCCACATTTTTATATTTGTAAAATAAATATTGCTTTCCTCTGTGGTACTAGTTTGGCAGCTAGGGCTCATCATTTTACTGCTGAAATTACAGTCTAGCTAAGTTCTATGCTAATAGTTTCTTCTTTCACACTTCTCAATTGTGGAACTCATCCAGCTTTTTGCCTTCCTATCAGCTACAATATTCAAAAATTTAAATACAATGTCATTCATTATCTTCTCTCTCCTTAAATTCTGTTCTTTTATTGTCCTCTCTTTTCAATAATGGTTTCCTCAGATTCTGTTGCAATCCTAAAAGTTTACTGCATAAGTAAGCACCAAAATGGATGTTGGGAATAATAGTATATCAACAAATACAAGACTTGCACGCTGCGGGAATTAGATACACTGCTAATCAGTGTAATCACTCTCCTCTACTTCAATAGTGTCTACGTATTTAAGAGGATAGGAACACCCCATTCCTGTATATAAGTAAGTATACAACAGGTTCTATCACTCAGTAAACTCCTTGTATCTTAGTGATTTATCACCTTGATGAGTTGAAGTGATTGACAAAAAGATATGAGCTTGCGGCCATATCACGTTGAATGCACCGGTTCTCACTCGATCACCGAAGTTAAGCAATGTTGAGCCTGGTCAGTACTTAGATGGGTGACCGCTTGGGAATACTAGGTGCTGTAAGCATTTAGTGACGGATGTGCGTTGTGGTGCAGTGGATATTGGCTCGGGAAGAAAAATCGGTGAGCCAAGTTCGAATTCCAGTTGAATAGCCTGCATTCACTTAAGCACTGGTACCCTCGGGAAAGGTATTAATCCATCCCTTCCCTCCAGTTATGGGTTAAATAATAAGGGTAGAACTTGGGGACCCTGCCCTTAAAAACAAATCCCAATGAATCTTGATACTCGAAAAAGAAAAAAGTATTCAGTCAGTTAAGTGCCGTACGTGATACACACGTGAGCGATCATGTCTCGAAAGAGACATGACTGACTGGGCAGAATATTATCCCGCAGTAGGTTGCCATTGCTTTCTGCGGTAGACTGGTTACCAGCCAAGGCTATAGAACCCAATCTGTCCTGTTATTTAACCCATAACTGGAAGGAAGAGATGGATTAATACCTTACCCAAGGGTATTTGCGCATAAGTGAATGCAATGAATTCAACTGCAATTCGAACTCGGCTTCCTGATTTCTTATTCTGAGCCGATATCCACTGCTCCACAACGCACATTTATGTTTACACAGATAGCTAAAAAAAGGTGGGAGGAAATATTTATTGGATTATGGTAGTGTACGGTAGGGGTCATGGTGGACCTGGCAACAGCAATTATGAAGTGGTTCCATGCTTCTTAAAACTTCTAATCTCCCAATCAGAGGCCTTGCTGCTGGAGATAGTTTATCGTCATACCCAGAACCACCACATTTGAAAGAATTAGAAGATCTAACAAACATTTAAAGGAAGATAAAAGGGTTTCGTTTCTATTGATAAATGTAAATTTATTTAACAAGAACAATTAACATCAATTTTTGTTATTCATGAAATAATGCTTATTTGAAAGTTCTTCACAACGCTTTACTTGAATATGTGTGTTTTAAAGTTCATTTTTTTTTTTTTAAAGCAAAATGGATTTGTGAAGAAAAGACAAGTCTATTTTGCTGTACATACAATTGTAGTTGGTGAAATGATATCCCTGTACCTCTTTCTTTTTGTGTTGCTGATATGCAAATAAGGAAAAGGAGAATCAATTAATGTTGTCTGGACTTGGCATCTCGTCAGACAGCTAGTAACTATGATTTTCTTTGTTGTTAGTACACGAGGAAGAAGGAGAATGAATGCAGTGCAAAAGAAAAGGTGAGAGTAAGAAAATGCAGGTCATCTGATCTTGATGTCCAGTGATAATCCTTTGCTCTGAAAAGAAAAGGAAAAATTCATGCATTTTTGTGTTTTTGGAAAATAGAATCAGATCAGCTTTTAAGATTTTTTTCTAATTCCTGATCGGTTAATAAATGAGAGATTGTATCCATTTTGTTTTCCACAGCATTTGCACATAGTAAAATTTGATGAACTAATTGTCTTATGGGATGTGCGTTGTGGCGCAGTGGATATTGGCTCGGAACGAGAAAGCAGGGAGCCGAGTTCGAATTCCAGTTGAATTCATTGCATTCACTTAGGCACAAATATCCTTAGGAAAGGTATTAATCTATCTCTTCCTTCCAGTTATGGGTTAAATAACAGGACAGATTGGGTTCTATATCCTTGGTCGGCAACCAGTCTACCGCAGAAAGCAATGGCAGGATAATCTGCAGGATAATCTGCCCAGTCAGTCATGACTCTTTTGAGACATGATTGCCCAAGTGTGTATCACGTATGGCACTTAACTGACTGACTGACTGAAAAGATATAGGGGTGTGTAAGCTCGGAATTTCTATGCATTCAAATATTACAAAATCTGATAATAGTTCATTGTAATTATTAATATTAATATTAATTAATTATCACAGAGAGCAGTGTAGTTAAACACTTGCTGCATTCAGAACTGCTCATGACTGCTGCAAGAGAGTTCTAAAAAATACAAAGTGTAGCTATGCTTGAGCATAGTTGCATCCTGAGTTCTGAAAGATCTCTAACCAAATTCTGAATAGAGGCAAAGCATTAGTGCCTATTATAAATGACCCCAAGATCATCTCGTCTTCCTCAGAGGAAGCTCTTCACCTTAATCTTTGCCTCAAATTCAACATCAGATGACAAAGTCCTTCCTTTTCCCGATTTCCTTTGTCTGATCATCTGTCTTCAAGAATGCGAGTGAGTGCTCACCCCCCTCACTGTATAGACCCATCAGTCTTCTCAGCATCATTAACAAACTCTTTGGAGCTATAATCAACAAGGTTGTTGGTCATCTAAATAGGCCCAACCTCTTGAACAACAAAGAGTACAGATTTTGATTGGCCCAGTTGATGACAGATGTGCTAACTCCCAGAGTTAGTGCGGCACTAGACAACAAATACATCTCAAGGATGATCGGATTAGATATTTCAAAGGCCTTTGACAAGATGTGATATAAGAAGTCACTGCTAAAGCTCTCTAGTGATGGAATTACTGGAGGGGTCATCTGAGTTGTAAAATCCTTTCTAATAGGTAGGCGCCTGAGTGGCAAGTCCTCTGAGTCCCAAGTGATCAATGCAGGCATTCTCCAAGATTCGCTTCTTAAGGAAGCTGATATTAGCAGAATTGCTTGAACCAACATGCAAATGGTATGGTGGATGTGCAATATCAGTCTTAGGGATAGAAAATCATCAGAGAAGTTTTAATTTCTTAATAGTTGCCTTACGTAAACATAGCGTGAATCGCTGACGAAAAATAAAAAATGAAATTTTAATTGAAATTTCGAATGTGTTAGAAAGGATTTCAAAATTAAAAAAAAATAATAACAAAATTTGATCTTTCCTTTTAATAATAGCATAAACATCTTGGTGATAAAACTTTGTTTAATTAAGTTTGAGCCCTTTTAAAACCATCATATGCTGTTTTTTTTTTTGTTTTGTTTTTTTGTTTTTTTTTTTGACAATTGAGTGGAGGTACCTAAATTCTCAATGGTTTTCTTTAAAAAAAAAAGTTACTTGTATAATTTGTTTTTCCAGGTGTGATTGAAAGAAGTATGTGTATATTTTTTCTTTCTTTCAAATGTTCGTTTTTACTTTTCCTAAGCGGATGGGGAGGAAACATAGGACAATATTTTTCCAAGTCAGCTTTAATTAAACAATGTTTACAATGAAAGCCAAGAGTTCAATAATGTCATTGTAAGGTAAAGTAACTTGTGAATCTTCAGTGGCATACTTTTGAGTCGTAAAAGAATCAGATTTCCTTTTTCATTGCCAGGGGCAAGTAAAGCAATCGCCCAATTAAGTTTTTAAGTGGGCAGTTTGGAAAAGAACCATCAAAAAAACTCCATTCAACCCATGCCAGAATGGAAATGAATGTTAAATGATGATGATATCCAACCCTCTTCCTACTGTTCATTTGTTAATATGATGATACAAACTGATGATACAACAGTATATGGTTATACTTCCAAAACCAAATGATTAGAGCTTGGCAGCTGATCTCTCCTCTAACCTAGCTTTAACAGCTTGGTGGGGGGGAAAAACTAGCTAGATATTTCAAAAGCCTTTGACAAAGTGTGATATAAAGAGTCACTGCTCAAGCTCTCTAGTGATGAAATCATTGGAAGGGTCATCTCAAAAACCAAATTAGTGACCTTCTATCATTGCCATTTGAACTCAGAATTGAATGTTTTCTCGGTAGGCCCCATTCTTTAAGTGTCTATTGGGACTGAAACTCAACCTATATCTCAATAGGAACTCATACATACAGTCCACACATGCAGAGAAACATATGCACATATGCGTAAACACAAACTCATTCTATATGCATAAACAAAATCACAAGCAAACGGACAATTATTCATAGATATTCTCTCTCTCTTTCTCTCTCTCACACACATGTACACAGACACACATAAACAGAAAACACATATGTATACACTATTAACATAATTAAAATAACACAGAGAAAAATATATATAAAAGAAAATGTCAATATGTATTTATAAAAGAAATAGTTCACCATTTTGGTAACACAATGCTTAAGACAGATGCATCGTGAAAGGGTGATGAGGCCGTGTAAAGATATTTGTACTACATCCGCGTGAGGAATAAGTACATGCATTTTTTGTGAACAGTAAGCAAACAAATATCCAGATATAGATCTTCTACTTCTTCTATGTACCATATCCCTTTCAAATTGGCAGCTGATCTCTTCTCTGGCCTTGCTCTAACAGTTCAGATGGTGAGGGAAATCTAGTTGGTTACATTCAATGCCTTGAAAATCAAATTAGTTGCATTCCATCATTGCCAATCAGACACTGAACTGTCAACAATCACGATGATTGGATGTTCTCGCAGGGAGGCCCATATCTTGAGCAGCTAGTGGGACTTAAACTTAAACCAGACCTCAAGTAGAACTTGTACATACAGTCCACCACTAAAGATGATTAAAAAATAGTCAGTTCCATGTACTACTCTCACAGGGAGGCCCATGTCTTGAGCACCTATTGGAACTTGAACTCAACCCAGATCTCAAGTAGAATTTGTACATACAGTCCACCACTAAAGGCATATACCCTATTTTTCCTGCTATCCTCTACCTTTACAAAAGGCATATCTGACCAAAAATGGCATATTGCTGCCATATTTTTTTTTTTTTAATCATTTCACCCCGAGCAAGGCAGAAACGCCACTGATGTGCAGGGGGTTACATAAATGTAGAAAGATTAATTAGAAAAGAGTGAGGAGTACAAGCTAGTTAGAAAGGAACAATAGAAAGCTGAGAAAGCAGGTGCAATGACAGATACATGGGCGGAGAGAACGTGAAGATTATACAGGGGAGGGGAGAGAGCTAGAGTCCAGTGGTTAGTAGGTGAGTATTAACTTTGCTTTTAAATTTCTGGAGGTCGTAGCCGTCAGGAAAGCAAGAATACGGGAGTGAGTTCCACAGGCGGGAAGTGCGAGAGAGGAAGCTGCAGGAGTAGAATTGTCGTCTGCGTTTGGCTAACCTGACTGTGAATGGGTGGGACCCAGTTGCCAGTCTGGTTGCACGGGTAAACACCTGTAGAGGAGGCATCAGTGACTTAAGCTCATCCGAGCAGAGGCCATGAAAGTATTTATAGAAGAGACAGAGGGAGGCCACATTTCGACGATGGGAAAGTGGCTGCAGACGAGTCGCCAGATCAGTACCTATCACATTACAGACTCTCCTTTGTAGCTTGTCAAGAACACTGAGGAGAACGGCAGGGGCACCTGACCATAAATGGCAGCAGTACTCCATGCACGGATGGATGGTTGACTTGTATATATGCAGGATGGATTCAGGTGGAAAAAACATCCTGGATCGACATAGTGACCCAATCTTCTTAGCAGTAGATTTTGCTATGGATTCAATATAGTGCTTCCATTTGAAGTCTGAGGACAGGGTAAGTCCGAGGAGGCGTAGTGTATTACTCTCCGGGAGAATCATCTGGTCCATGCTTATGGGAGGCAGAAGAGGTTGCCTGTAATGGTTGACAGACAACAGCTTGGTCTTAGAGGAATTGAAGTTGACAGGCCACTTCTTGCCCCAGTTCACCACAGAGTGTAGATCCCGCTCAAGGTCAGCAGCGAGATTATGTCTGTCCGCCACGACAGGTTTCTTACTGGAGCGGAAGTATATTGTAGTGTCATCTGCGTAGATGCCTACTTGGGACTTGATCTCATCTGGTAGGTCGTTGATGAAAATAAGGAAGAGCGTCGGGCCCAGGATAGAGCCTTGTGGGACACCGGCATTCGTGCTGTAGGACGAAGAGGCACGCCCATTCAGAACGACCTTCATTTTGCGGTTATTTAAGAAAGATTGGATTAGGTCAAGCAGGCGACCGGTAATACCATAACCGCGTAGTTTGCATAGGAGGCCAGGGTGCCAAACCCGGTCGAAAGCCTTGGAGATGTCCAGAGCAACCGCGCGAGCCTCGTCAGACTCATCAAGGGCCTGTAGCATGTACTCCGTTACAGTTGTTAGCAGGTCGGCTGTGGACCTGTCAAATCGGAATCCATATTGCCTGTCGGAGAACAGTTTGTGGGCGGTGAGATGATGAACTATTTCAGCATTGATTATAGCCTCGAACATTTTCCCGAATATTGGTAGAAGACTGATAGGGCGATAGTTGGATGGGTCCGAGGGTTCACCACAGTTCTTAAAGACAGGAACGACTGAGGAAAATTTCCAGCATGCAGGAAAGCAGGAAGCAGAAAGGCAGTAGTTAAACAGTTTAGAGAGGACAGGGGAAAGCTCAGGGGCACACCTCTTAAGGACTATCACCGGGATTCCATCGTCTCCACACGCCTTATGGAGGTCGAGTTTTGAAATTACTCTGGATACTATTGTCGGGGTAATATATACTTCGTGCAGTTTGGCCTCAGTTCTAATAGGGAAGTCGGGTGGGTGCACTCCGGACGAGTCGAATGTGGAGTTGGATGAGAATCTGCGGGCAAAGCACTCAGCTTTCTCCGCAGATGACGTGAGAACATCAAATCCATGGATTAAAGGAGGTATTGAGGATTTCCTATTGTTGAGCACTCGTTTACAAATCCTCCAATAGTCCTTGGAGCCGAACTTGCGGTCAGCTATGTGCTGTCGCATTCTCTCAGCAAACAACTGTTTGGCGTCATTTAGGGTTCTCTTGCACTCACTGCGAGCAGATGTGAACAGGCGCCTATTGTGATCAGTTGGCTGTCTCCAGAATAGACGGAAGTAATGGTTCCTGTGGGCAATGGCGGCTGAGCAGGCCGGAGAGAACCACGGAGAGGAGTGAGGTTTTAAGCAATACTTCCTGGTGGGTATGAAGGCATCAATGCCAGCTTTCACCCATGACGAGACCTCAGAGGCACAGTCATCAACTGATAGGTCAAACACTTTTCCCCAAGGGACGTCGCAGAGGAAATCGCGAAAGGCATCCCAGTCAGCTTTTTGGTAGAGGTAGGAGGTTCTATAAGTACGGGGATCCTGGGGGGAGTGAGATTGGAAAGAAATACTGAGGGAGACTACAGCGTGGTCTGAGTTGCCGAGAGGGCAAAGCTGCGAGACTTGACAGGCGTCGGGCGCAGAGGTGAAACATATATCTAGCAGTGAGGAATGACCCGAGGGTGTGCTTGGGAAGCGAGTGGGGAAGTCCACCACTTGCGTAAGGGATTGGGAAATAGCAAAGTTCATGGCGTGAGTGCCCGCCGAATCAGTAACAGCGTTTTCAAGCCACTCAGAGTGATGGGCATTGAGGTCTCCAAATACAAATATGTGGGCAAATGGGTGATAGGAAATAGCCTTATCTATGTCGTCGGCAATGCTATCTAGTAGGGAGCAGTCAGGAGAGGAGGGAGAACGGTAAAGGAAGAATAGGTAGCTAACCGAACTGAGGAGAGACAAGCGGAGACATATGTATTGGTGGTCGGTAGATTCGAGTGAAGTCACCCTAGTTATGGGGAGGTGTTCGCTGACATAAACACCCAGCCCATGCATGTGGACAGTGGAATCCTTCCTTAAAAGGGGAAGATAACCAGGGATGAAGAGGTCAGAGGAGGGAATAGCTGAGTTGAGGTTAGTTTCGCAGAGCGCGAGGATGTCAGGGGACTTTTCATGCAGAAACGCTTCTACACTAGCAAAGTTAGTACGAATGCCTCGGATATTAGTGAAGGAGAGGTTAATGGGCTTAGGTGGTTTGGATTTAACTGGTTTAGGGTCATTTCTGATTTGTTTCGTCATGTTTTTTGTTTATAGAAAGGGACCTAGGGTAGAGGACACAGGCGGTCATTACCCACGATCTGTGCTGGGAGGGAGACTGGCTAGGGCTGCAACAAGGTGTGGCCTCGGGGTTGCCCACCGAAAGCGCTTGCAGGGACACCTATCCATGCGCGACATGGCACTACAAGAACCCCGATATTATACAACTGTTGATCAGAGCAGCCGCTCTTGACGCTACGCAAGAGTTAGGGCTCCTAACTACCAGTCGGAAGCAGCAACCAGGAAACTGCCAACCCGGTACCCTCACAGTGATGAGCCATTGCCACCAACCGGCCAGATCGCAGGAAACTCACGGAAGCACCAGTACCAAGGTCTGAGGAGAGAAAAGAGAAAACCGGAAACCACATCCTAAACAGGAAACAAGGAACGAGCCTCTACTCCAGTTCAATAGACGTGGGAGGAGTATAGACCGGGCGATAGTGTGACCTATCTACTCCTATTAAAAAAAAAAAAAAACAAACGAACACGAACAACCTTTGAAAAAACACAAACTTACAAAAGTGGAGTTAACTAAGTTTTAACTTAGTTAAAGTCCAGATGAACTCCAAAAAGGGGGAAAAAAAAACACAGATATATATAAAAAAAATAACAAAAAACAAAAACAAACGAAAAATACCTCACAGTTTAACACAGGAAATTTGAATTAAAGATTCATTCTTCAATTCTTGCTTTTCCCAAAAATCAACATCGAGTTAAGCTGCTAAGTAAATTCCCATTCAAAGAACATCACATGGCATTGAGGTGTAATGGCTGCTGATACCTTGGCCAAAGTAGCTTCGCATAACAGAATAAATAAAAATTTCAAACTTTTTTTTTTACCCTCCCAAATTAAGCATGAACACCAAAAAGGGGGGGGAAAAAAACAAAAAACACAGATATATAACAAAAAACAAAAACAAACGAAAAATACCTCACAGTTTAACACAGGAAATTTGAATTAAAGTTTCATTCTTCAATTCTTGCTTTTCCCAAAAATCAACATCGAGTTAAGCTGCTAAGTAAATTCCCATTCAAAGAACATCACATGGCATTGAGGTGTAATGGCTGCTGATACCTTGGCCAAAGTAGCTTCGCATAACAGAATAAATAAAAATTTCAAACTTTTTTTTCCCCTCCCAAATTAAGCATGAACACCAAAAAGTGGGGGGGGGAACACAGATATATAACAAAAAACAAAAACAAACGAAAAATACCTCACAGTTTAACACAGGAAATTTGAATTAAAGATTCATTCTTCAATTCTTGCTTTTCCCAAAAATCAACATCGAGTTAAGCTGCTAAGTAAATTCCCATTCAAAGAACATCACATGGCATTGAGGTGTAATGGCTGCTGATACCTTGGCCAAAGTAGCTTCGCATAACAGAATAAATAAAAATTTCAAACTTTTTTTTCCCCTCCCAAATTAAGCATGAACACCAAAAAGGGGGGGGGGAACACAGATATATAACAAAAAACAAAAACAAACGAAAAATACCTCACAGTTTAACACAGGAAATTTGAATTAAAGATTCATTCTTCAATTCTTGCTTTTCCCAAAAATCAACATCGAGTTAAGCTGCTAAGTAAATTCCCATTCAAAGAACATCACATGGCATTGAGGTGTAATGGCTGCTGATACCTTGGCCAAAGTAGCTTCGCATAACAGAATAAATAAAAATTTCAAACTTTTTTTTCCCCTCCCAAATTAAGCATGAACACCAAAAAGGGGGAAAAAAAAACAAAAAACAAAACACAGATATATAACAAAAAACAAAAACAAACGAAAAATACCTCACAGTTTAACACAGGAAATTTGAATTAAAGATTCATTCTTCAATTCTTGCTTTTCCCAAAAATCAACATCGAGTTAAGCTGCTAAGTAAATTCCCATTCAAAGAACATCACATATATGAGTGTAAACTACCCAGTCTTCACTTTCCATTCTAGAGCCCAAAAGCATCTCTGTGTCTTTGTGGGTAACAAAATTATCTTCAACACTACAAACCTCTTTCTCATAGCAAGATATTGCAAGCCTCTTGCTGCTCTACTGTTATTTCCACAGAAAGTGGTCAATGGAACTACATTCTTTAGTTCTAACCTTCACAGCAAAGACCCACCAAGCCACAAACATGGTAGCAAACCACCCTCATTTTCTTCATATCCTCTCAGTGAGATATAAGTTCCTCTTTAATTTTCACAAACCATTGCATTTGGAACTGATTCCTAAAGGGTTGCTTTCCCAATGACTACAATGCTCTGAAATGTATCAGAATGTCAACGAATGTAAACGTTACGGAAATTAATGAAGATTAACGAAATGGTTATAAACAAACCGACAATTTGAAATTATTTGTTTAATTTAGATTTAAGTAGATATTGTTTATAATCAAACAGTATATATATATTTATTTCTACCGACCTGATTATTTATGGTAAATCTTTGTTACGAAAATGTGTGTCATTCGATACATTTCTGAACAAATATGGTTATTTGCGTTAATTGAAAATTGTGTTATATAGGCTTGATTTGACTTTGTTTAGACAGTTGGTCATTCGTGGTCTAGAGGTCTAAGACACGCCAGATCAATTGGTGGCTTCCCCTATGTGGATAGGTGTCACAGGTTCGAATCCTGTCGAATGACACACATTTTCGTAACAAACATTTATCATAAATAATCAGGCCAGTAGAAATAAATATATATACTGTTTGATTATAAACAGAATATCTACTTAAATACAAGTATTGATTAAAAATAATGTTCAAACAAATAATTTCAAATTGTCAGTTTGTTTATAATCATTTCATTATATATATATATATATATATATATATATATATATATATATATATATATATATATATTATAAGGAAGTAAAACAATGAGTAGATTTTCCATTCTGGAGTAAAACAAGAATCTGTAAGTCATTCTATAAGATCTGCCCTCTGTGCCTAAATGAAAAACTCCAGATTTTAAGGTTCCCTAAAAATAAAGTACTACTGAATTGTAGAGATGAATTGACAGTTTTATATATACATTGTGGTGATACCAGGGACCGAATATTTGCCCTCAGAGGTCCAGATAGCAAATGACCAAAACTGGTCTTTGCGCATCTGGGCTCCACGCAGATATTCCGGTGGAAAACCAAAAATAAATAAATATCAAATTCCTATTACGGACTCTTTTCGCGAGCCGACGTGAATTTTGTTTATCGTTCAATGAGAAGCCCAGAATTAAATCCAGGTGTAAATTCCCAAATGACTCGTTCGGAGCCCCGAAGACGAAATAAAAGGCTGACACAGTTGAGAAAATACGAGCATAATTAACACGTCCCTTGACCCCGTCAAGCAATCGAATTATGTTTGCCACTCCTTTCTCTCTCATCTTCTTCTTCTTCTTCTTCACTGTTCACTGAGCCATTTAATAACTGACTGGTACCCGAATGAACTGAGCGGAGACTTCATAGATACTCCTAACAAACAAACGCTCACACATACATACGCACAAACTCTTTTCGGCAATGACTGCTATGAGCATTTTAACGACGTTTGTACCAACCAAAAGATATTACTTTTATTTGTAAAAAATACTTAATTGTTATATATATATATATATATATATATATATATATATATATATATATATATATGTTGTTTCTATGCACAATTTAATTTTCTTGTTTCATACCCACCACCCTATAGTGGGCTATCTACTAACAAGGCCAAATTCAATTAATATATTTCAGCACGCAAATACACTTCACTATAACGGATAACCCACTATAACATCAAAAATATTTTTTCTAAAATTTAATGAATTATAACTGTTCATTTATAACATATGCTTTAATATAGCTTAAAAATTAAAAAGTATTTTACTAAAATAAATGTCTCACACAAAATTATTTGGTTTTCTTAACTTCAACATACCTCAGTATACCATATTTATTTAATTCTAATTCTGAACTGAACAATCCAGTCCCTTAAAAAAAAAAAACTAAAATCTAATCTGTTGTTAAAAATTATTGTCTACCCATTTAAATAATGTATGGTCCCACTATGTATCTTACCCATACAAAATTAAAAAGTGTCATGCCTTGACATCAGGCTACTCTGTTTCCTTTTTTTGTGACCCAAATCTTAAACTTCATAGTTCAATTTAATTCTCCTTATTTTCCATATTTTTGGTACAATTTGGCTTTTGTTTTTAATTTTCCATATATGTTTAAAATGCATTGTGTGTAGTTTCTTTGTTTCCAGGGTCCTTCAATGTTTCCTCCTATGTCTATCTTTTCTTTGTTATCTGCTGATTTTACAGTAGCTTGGTATTGTTCTGCAGGCAGCTGTCATTTAAAGACATTCATTCTTTACTTTGCAGTTACTCTGGCAGTTTGCTGGTTGTTTTCCTGATTTTTTTTTTTTTTTTTTATTTGTTTCATGTTTCCAGTGCAGCTGTACCTGGTTTTTCCTGTGTTTTTGTTGAATATCTTGTAAGGAGTGCTTGATAGGGGGAAGTGTTTGTGTATGAGTTTCATTAATATTTTTGCTATGTTTTTTTTTATGTTTTTATTGTACAGTTTTAACTATATGATGCTCCTTATTTTGTTGTTTTATTTTTGTGCTGTTTGGTGTGATTATGAGTGTTGCAAAAAATCCACTATCTTTTCAGGGCTGTTTCATAATCTTTCCTAGAAGAATTGTCAGATAACTTGCGATAGAGTTGGTGATCTGCTTAATTATTAATGGTGTGTGGTTAGAAGATGTGTGTATATAGAATGGTTTGTCATTATATATATATATGATGTCTGATAAGAAAGTATTGGGACTGTGAAACTGCTTGACACAGATTGACCTTGAACCCTGTCACATATACACACATTTCATAAAATAAATAGCCAATGGATTTAACAACAAAATGGACATTAGAATGTGTGATACAAAGTTAAAGATTTCAAGATTTCATGACCATATATTCCTCCAAATTTATGAAAAACCATTTTGCGCAATGGAAAAACAGAGAACATGAAGTATATCGGGATAATGATGAAGAAACGCACGTATTATTTTTAAAGAATAAAGATAAGGAATTTATTCACAAATTTACATATTTGAAGTTATCTGTAACTTATTTTGGAACAAGTAATCAAACATTAAAGGTTTGTAGTTCTGATAAATTTTCAAGAAGATAAAATGTTCATATTAAATCGGACAAGAAGTAATATTCCGAAATGCTTAAAACAAATTGAGGGTTTGTTTCTTGCATAATTTGTAAAATACATCTATTTGATACTTCAGTACACATCATCAGTGATGTTTCTAGCTGAGGTTCATTAGGGATTTCAGGTCTTTCAACATCATACCCACTCTTTCTGGTGACCCAGCCAATACTGATCAGGAATCGACTTGTGTACTTCTTGTCAGCTACAACTTTTCCCATGCTCTAAAATGCACACCATACGACTCTTCTTGGAAATTTATTGTCCAATCACAGATGACTTCCGGTTCACCAGCAGCGTACACTCTTCCATAAAAAAGGAAGGAAACAAAGCCTCAATTTACTGTCTATCTATGATCATGAACAAAGCAACATGTATAGATTGAAGTGGAAAGTGCAGATTTGGTTCCCCTCCCCAAGACACATACGCTCACACGCACACACAGAGAAATGCACTCTAACATCACATTCTGCTTACACTTATTCCCACTTTCTATTAATATTTTGTTAATCAGACAATTAAAAAAATACTGTAACCCTGGCAGGGGGAAAACAGGTGCTGGATCCTAGTCAATGATCACCCGTAGGTAACAATAGTTCGAAGTACCCTAATTCTGTCTCCTAGTCAAGCCTCCATTATCAGATGTAGTTTTAGGTCATACCCAGGACCCCTCCCCCCAAAAAAAATAAAATTAAAAATTAAAAAAAAAAGAAGAAAAAATTATACAAATAAATAAATTTTTTTTAATGTAAATGTACACTACGTTTTCTTTTCATTTCTTTACTGACTGCCACTCACTTGATCTCTTCAACCAAAGCCATTTCGAAGCCTCTTCTGCTGCCAATGTAACTGAGCAAATAGCTTTGTTTTTTGCCAAATTTGTTTTACCTAATTTTGGCAACATCTTACATAGAGACTGCCCAGCAAAGCCTCTGCAACCGATTTCAATCAGTTCATACTGGGCTCGCCAACCGCGTCTTCTACAATCCTCTACGATCAGTAAATATTTTGCAAGCTTCCTTGCGTGGGCTTCGTCCATATTTTCTTCCCATGGGACTATTAATTCTAACATGATGACTTGCTTGGTGTTTTTTGACTAAATAACCATGTCTGGACGAAGCTTAGTTTGCATTATTTCCACTGGAAATTTAAGCTGCTTGCCTATATCAACTCTCAATTCCCAGTCCTGCTCAGAGCTGAGGAGAGGTGTTTTCTTCTACTGCTTTGTCTTTACTTTTCCCCGACTCTGACAAAATTGATCATCTTATTTGGTTCATATTTATTTCCTTTTAAACTCCTTGATACTATTGCTGCAAGGAAATCTTAAAACTTTATCATGGCGCCACCGGTACCTCCTCTCGCTAAGTGCCTTGAGGCAACCGCTTAATATGTGTTGGAAGGATCCTCTTTTCTGGCACAATGGACAAAGTGGAAACTCACTCTTTCCCCACGTGTGGATGTTTGCCGGGCTAGGCAGTGTATCATATACTGTCTGCACTAGGAAGCTTGTTGTGGCAAAATAAACTTAAAACAGCAACTGAATTGTGTCTCTCCCAGCTGGTATTCTAAGCAAGTCTTTCCTTCTTGAGCTCTGTCTCAAAATCTCACTGACAGACGTTTCAGCCAGTAACTGTGAACAGTCTGTTTTTTATTCCCCCTCACTGGGAAAAATTCATTGCTTTTATATCTGTCCATGTACCCATAATCCATTTGCGTCTTCCTGTTATCCCATAATGCATTGCACATTTTTAGTGCATAAAAATGCAACGCAAGTCCCCCCTCATTCTTTTGCATTATCTGGCCGAGGACGGATTACATCGGAGCGGTAAGTGCTTTTTCTTTTAACTTCATTTTAGCTACAGTAGTTTAACACGCTAAGCAAATACAGGCTCTCTTTTGGCAGGGACAAGGCAAGTCGCAAACAGTAGTGCTGAATCCCAGGTTGTATCTCATGTCTACCACACTTGTGTTACTGGGAATGGTGTACCAGAGATCTGTCCATGATATCTTTCTTTTTTGCTAAATTATGCCATCTCATTGAGGCCTCCTGTTGACCTAAAGTCACCATTTTGCTTGTTCTAATTTCATCCACACCCGCTCTCACTTTTGATTGAAAATAGAATTTATTCCTTTCCCTCCCTCGTTGATTGGAACAGTAACCTAGGCCTGGTCTCTCCATTGCTACTGTTCCTATTAGTGTTTTTAGTCTCAGTCCTTGCTCTGCTATACTGAGCTTGTGTAATACCTTCCACTTTCTCCCAGTCTGAGCCTTAATACCAGTTTCTGCAACTTTAGGATCCTTTGAATCTCTGTACTGAGTTACCATCCTCGTCTTTGCCACTTTAAGCTCTTCCACTAATCCTCTGAAGGGAAGTTGCAATGCGTTGGAAACTTCATACAGAGCTGCACTGCTTAAACTTCTCGGTAGGCCAGACTATCTTAAGTATCTACTCACTTTCTTCTCGCTTACGGCCATATCACGTTGAATACATCGGTTCTCGCTCGATCACCGAAGTTAAGCAATGTTGAGCCTGGTCAGTACTTAGATGGGTGACCACTTGGAAATACCAGGCGCTGTAAGCATTTAGTGACGGATGTACGTTGTGGTGCAGTGGATATCGGCTCGGAAGAGAAATCGGTGAGCCGAGTTCGAATTCTAGTTGAATACCCTGCATTCACTTAAGCACTAGTACCCTTGGGAAAGGTATTAATCCATCCCTTCCCTCCAGTTATGGGTTAAATAACAAGGGTAGGACTTGGGGACCCTGCCCTTAAAAACAAATCCCAATGAACCTTGATACTTGAAAAGAAAAACTTATTACTAGACACAAAAACTTATATAAAAACAACAATAAATTGTTGAAAGAAAAAAGTATTACCAGCAATAAAAAAAATTAGTTGGAAATAAATGACCTGCCGAGGTTGATATGCCATAAAACAAAACAAGTAAGCAACCAACATTTTTCTCTATTTTTTCAACTGTTGTCAAGGCCACTTTATATAACATTAGTGGCTACAAAATCTTGGACAGAATGATATTTTGGTATATCCATGACTTTGTTGTGTTGCTTCGTTTTGGTATAATTAGAAGATAACACAAACTTGAATTAATAATGTTTATTTTTGGTAAAAAACTTTAGGCTTTTACATCAAGTTACAACCTTTAAATTTTGTGTGGATACAGGAGCAGACTAGCTAAATTCTCTTCACTGTGGGATGCTAGTAGTAAACGAGCCTATCCCTTCTGGACTCTAGTGGTCAACTGACTAGCGTCTTCCCCTTTACAAATTTCCTACACAAAACTACTGTCCTTCACTCCTACTTCTTACTCCTACTCCTACCAAAAGAAACGGTTCCTTATTTTGCCGCCCAATTTTGAATTCTTGGCGTCAGTGTGTCTATCTTTTTCTATTTTTAGAACACTCGCCATTTTATAAATCATAACAACTTAAAACGGCTTGGTAGACCTGATTTATCCACTTTATTTAACATTGCTTCAAAGTCTGAAAAACATTTCTGAGTAGCATTATCTTTTAAATTCGCACTTAAAATTTTTCCCAGACACTTGACAGGTTTTTCTTTTAATGACGGGATAATAGTTCCTGAAATTTTGAAACAGAACTTTTCTATCAAAATCCCTCTTTTCAATACTAATGACCCCAATTGTATCAGTTTAAGATTCATTCTTGCCCATACCATTATCGTTTCTAAACATTTCAAAATCCACCAGCATCCAGGGACTGTGGATGTAGTAACTGTCAGGTCGTCCATATATGCACGAATTGGAGGTTGTCGTACTCCGTTTCTCATCACTGGACCTCGACACTCAATCTCTGCTGAATTTACTAATATATTTATTAAGGTAAACAAGATCACTGATATAGTGCATCCAGATATAATTCCCCTTTCTAGCCGATGACAATCAGAAGATATCAAATCAGTTATAAAGGTTATATGATATGAATAAAAAGATATATTTTTAGGCACTTAGCTTAGGAGCTGAATAAAGTTCTTTGAATTGCCCCAGCTCTCATTAGAGGCTGACAATGTATCAATGTGTAATTTGACATCAGCATTATTCAGGCACTTGAGACTCTGCTTTTATCTCTTTCTTCCACTTGATTCAACTTTCTCTGCCTATTTCTATCAAGAAGTGATTTGACATGGTTACTTTTTCTCTGTTTGTAAGCTGCTCCCTTTTCATTGGTCAAAGTAAATTTTTACATAGGCTTGTTAAACTTTGTTTTGGTCTTTTCTTCTATTGGTCAAATTGTCACACACAGGCTTGCCAATTTGAAAGCAGTGAAGAAAACAGTTATTTTTATTTCATATTCACTACATCATATCCACTATCAGTGGATAGTATCAAACCAGTTGATAATGGAAATACAATCAACAAAGCAATTGCAATCCCTGAAATGAGTTGACAAGACTGGTTTTCCTTAACAAGGATTTAATCAACAAAACATTTCCTGACTAAGCAATTCGTCAACTGACGAATGCAAGTAAGGGAAGTAATTACACTAACAAAATGCCAAGGGCAGATAATTATAGTACATTCTCCCCCTCCTTTTTTTTTTTTTTTTTTTTTTTTACGGTTCATCGTACCTCTTTGGCTTACGAATTTCCCGTTGGGATCGTCTGGGTATATCAGGAGTTCTTGACATTACTTGAGGAGGAATAATATTTAAATCACTTGGAGAAGATACAATTTCTGAGTTAATGATAGTTTGTGAATCGTTACTATCTACTTTTTCCTTGGGAGATTCATTAGTGGGTGTAGAATCATTTAGGTCTTTCTGGATATCATCTACAACATTCTCGCTTTGTAATGAGATCCTTGCTGGTGCTAGGTCGCTTACAGAGACTGTAGATTCGCGACCATTGGTGAATCTTATGTGTGCATATTGGGGATTTGCTTCGAGTAACTCTACTTCGTCAACCAATGGTTCGTACTTACTCGCTCGGACATGGCGACGCAAAAGAACAGGCCCTGGCTTAGATAGCCAAGTGGGTAAGGAATGGCCGCTGGGAATTCGCCGTTGATATGAGAAGAGTCTTTCATGTGGTGTGGCATTAGTAGCGGTACAAAGAAGAGATCTTATGGAGTGTAGCACTTCAGGCAAAACCGTTTCCCACTGCGATTCCTTGAGATTTCTTGAGGCTAGGGCTAATAATGTGTGTTTCCATATAATCCCGTTATACCTTTCACACTGACCGTTTCCTTGGGGGTGATAAGGCGTTGTCCGGCTAGTAGCAATCCCGAGATTGGTGAGATATTCACGTACTTCCTTTGATAAGAAGGATGCACCCTTATCCGAATGGATGTAGGATGGCATGCCAAATACTATGAATATTTGACTTAGACCCTGTATTACAGAGTCTGAATTAGTGCTTGTACATGCGAAAGCAAAAGGGAAACGTGAGTACTCATCTATAACCGTTAATAGGTAACGGTTTTTCGAAGTTGAAGGAAGGGGCCCCTTAAAGTCAATGCTGAGTCGTTCCATTGGTTGTGTAGCTTTGACTAGGCGTCCAGCTTCTGGTGTATAGAAGCGTGGTTTCCATCTGGCACACACTGCACATGCTGCACACACTCTCTTAACCTCTTCAATAGAGTACGGAAGATTCCTTACTTTAACAAAATGAGCTAACCTGGTTATACCCGGATGACAAAGATGTTCGTGTATTTCATGCAATCTTCCCATGTTGTCGAGTGCATTGCACTGGACACGCGAGAGCGTATCGGCTGGAATATTGTTTTTCCCTGGTCGGTACATGATATCGTACTCGTAACACCCCAATTCCATTCTCCATCTTTCGATCTTGCTGTTCTTGATCTTTCCATGCCTTCTTGCATCAAACATGAAATTCACAGCTTGTTGATCTGTGACTATCACAAAACGTCGTGCTGATAGATAATGTGACCACTTTTTAACTGCCTCTACTATTGCACAAGCCTCCTTTTCTACGGAAGAGTGTTTTCGTTCTGTAGTCGTAAGTGTGCGTGAAAAGAATGCTACTGGACGGTTTGCTTGATTGAGAGTGGCTACAATAGCAGTATCAGAGGCATCGGTTTCTACTACAAGAGGTATCTTTTCGTCGACTGAGTGCAATAAGGCCTTTTCAATTTCCTCTTTGAAGATTTCAAATGTTTTTATCGATTCTGGATCAAGGGGGAATGAATTAGCTGTTATTAAGGGTCTAATCTTATCAGAGAATTTGGGTATCCACTGGGAGTAGTAAGAGAATAATCCAAGCACTCGACGCAGAGAGGTTTTGTTCTGAGGAATAGGTAACTCTCTTAATGGCCGTAGACGTTCTGCATCAGGTCTAAGTAAGCCCTGTGATATACTATAGCCGAGAAAATCAATGGATGTTTTAGAGAACACGGACTTCTCTTCATTGAGAGTGAGGTTATACTGGGTAATAATCTTTTTTAATTTTTCTAAGTTCTCATCATGGTCTTGCTGATTTTTCCCGACTACGACAATGTTGTCTACATAGGCATACACTCCCGTTAGATTATTTTCCTTAATAATCTTGTCTATTATCCTTTGGAAACATGCAACACCATTGGTCACTCCAAAAGGAATTCTACAAAATTGGTAAAGTTTACCGTTAGCTTCAAATGCTGTATAAGGCTTATCTTCTTCTTTTATTGGTATCTGGTGATATGCACTCTTCAGATCCAATGAGCTATAAACTTTAAATTTTGATATTTCCTGGGCTAAGTCATCCATTCTTGGTAATGGATAAGCATCCAATCTAGTAAATCTGTTAATTGTTCTACTATAATCGACTACTAGTCTCTTTCTTTGACGTTCATTTGTTACTATTAAAACCTGAGCCCTCCAAGGGGAAGTACTTTCCTGAATTACACCCTCTCTGATCATTTTCTCAATCTCAGTCTGTATGAAACGTCTGTCACCCTCTCCACACCTTTTAGATTTAGTTGTAATAGGTTTACAGTCTGGATCAATGTTGGAAAATAAAGATGGTGTGTCCACTAATGCCGAGGGCACACTACAGGAGATAGGATGAGAGATTTCAAGATCTTTCTTAGAGCCACCGAATGCAAAAGATATAGTGGAATGTTGTGACATGAAATCTTGGCCAAGAATAATATCAGAGCAGAGGTTGGGTAGAACTGAAAGTTTTACATTTGGATACCACTCACCCAGAAGGTTCAAATCCACCGTACACTGTCCTTTGATAGAAGCTTTAAGTGATGATGACGCCATGGACACGTTACCAGTAGCAGGTTTTATTTGTATTTTGTGTTTCCTCACATAACTGAGGGAGATAAAGGATCCTGAGCTCCCCGTATCCATTAGCGCCGTACCGGCGCCATTTTTCCCGACCAATACGTATAATGCAGCCTGTTTTAGGGATCCTAAGGAGGCAGACGTAGTGTTGGATATCAACATTGTCGCGAGTCTGTGAGAGCATGTTGCAGCAGATGTCGTATTTGGGTTCGAACGGCACATTTTTGAGAAATGGCCTTCATTTTTACATTTAAAACAGGTAGCGTTTCTTGCTGCACACACACTTCTGTTATGACGAGGTCCTCCACAAAAAAAACACGTATACTTGGTGTTAGCCGAAGCTGCACAACAAGCATTAATGGGGACCGTTGACTGGACACCGGTACAGTTATTTTCCTGAGAAACTGCACCCACAATTGGTGTTTGAGTGTATGTATATGCTTCTGAATTTTTCTGAGCTGCATGGAGCGCTCTAGCTTGGTCGATAGCTATATTTAAATGCAGTGTTTTGTTTTCAAGTAGCCGTTGTCGAATAACGTTTGAACGTAAACCTGTGATGAATGCATCTCTGACACAGTCGTCTCGGTTTTGAATCACAGGAAGGCTGATGTTCATTCCCTTACAGAGAAGACCCTCTTTCATTTCACCGTAAGTAATTAATTAGTTATAATTTGTATTTTGCGTTTAAATAAATATCGTTCTTTTATTTGAACGAGTAACAATCTTTTCTCATTTTTTTTTATTCAAACGGTGACCCAAGGAATATTTCCTCAACAGTTTTTTTATAGCACCAATTCCACTACTATTTTTTTTTTTTTTTTTTTTGCTCAGACCTTAAAATTTTTCATATTTTAAACAGAGAGGAAGTGTGATCAGTATTGGAGATAGATAGAACATTTATAGAAAGCGTGGCCATGGGGAACAACACTGCATGGTGGCTGTCAGTTTCAACGTTTCAGTGTCATTATTCAATAAGTGCATTAGCCATTAATGTAAATTCTTATGTTTAAAAAGTTATTATTAATAAGAAATTTTTTAAAATATTCGTGGTTAAGGAAAATTAAATTAATTCAATAAATGGCAAATTTTAAAAAAATCATCCTCAATTACAAAATCCGTCTTCTTAAACGTTTTACTAAAAAAAGTAAATAGAAGTGAAATTTACAAATTAATTACAAGTTTAGCAGTTTTATTGACATTTTAAAAATTAGCTTACTACAGGAAAAAAAAAAAAGAAAAAAAAAAGAAGAAAATTAAGCTAGAAGAATGTGTTGCCACAATCTTTCACATGGACAGGGTCTGCATTTCTTGAAAATCAAGATTTGAAAATAAATGGCTTTTCCTGACTTCGAATCACGACTCCTGGTACCGGTGACATTCCCGTATCGCTTCACGACTTTAAAAATTAATCCTTTTTTTTTATTTATTTATAATTCCTGAGAAATTGCTAAATAAAAGCATTAAATCATAACAACGACAATTAAAAAAGATATTATTGTCAAATTCTTAATCACGGAAACATACGTTTTCAGCCGAATAATAGCAAGATAGAAGTTTTGTCAAACGAGGCTCAACTTTTGTTTATCGATTTTAAAGGAAACATTGTCTTGCCTCATCAATGGCAGCAAAGTTTTAGGAAATTTTAGAAAACAATGAAATATCCTCATCGAAATAATCAGGTAAGTTTGTATTTATTAATGAACATTAACAATATGCTGCTTTTAAGAATTAGTTTCTTTAATGTCGTCTGCCATTTGTTGACCAGACAACACAGATATTTTAAAGTTTTGTTGAAACGAGATGAAGAGTCTAGTTTAGTATGAATTTTCTGTGAAAATTTCTCTTTTACAGCAATTAACTTTAGGATAGATCATTAAATTATTTAAATGTCAACACAAAAAGGAAATATATATATTTTATCCATTAATAAATTTCTGTACATTTGTTTTTCAGTCAGTGAACAAACATTGGTTGAAAAATGTTAAAATTCTTCCTCGTAAAAATGAAAAAATATTAATTTAATATTAAATGATAAAAAATATTTATTATTAAATAATTATAAAAATTATTTTTTGTGATCATTTCTTTTTTTCCTTTTTGTGTCTTTTAAAGTTTTATTGTTTAACCAACAAACGAAACATATTTCCTAATATTAAGCAATTGACACGAATTTCGTAATGAAGGAAAAACACGAAAGACGAGAGAAATATATTCATCTTTCGACAATATTTGTAAATTCTCATTTTTTCTACAAAAGATTCAAAGGTCACTGATTATCAAAATATCTTGGACACCAAAAGAAAACAAACAAACAAAAAAAAGTTTTTTTTTTATTTTAATAAACGTTTTTCTAGGATAAATCAATAAAATCTTGATTTGTCTTTTGATGGCTCCCACACTTCAAAAATATAAAAATAAGACAATCTATTTTACTTACTGTGTAATGCTGACCATAAAATATTTTTTAAGTCTCCACAGAGTAGGTATACTTAGACTACATTTCATTCAAAGTTAGAATCCTGATGGTTAAAAATCATGTACACAAGTGTCTCTCTCTCTCTCTCTCTCTCTCTCTATATATATATATATATATATATATATATATATATATATATAACATCTGCAGACTGTCCTGTTTCACTGTATCACAGATATTCAGTGGGGTTAGGTTAACTATATGCCTCAAGCTGAAATTGAAACCTGACTGATTTGTCAGCAGTTGAAGATTCACCCACCAGACTATTATGTCAGAGAAATGCAGATTTAATAGCTTGTAATATTTTAAATGTAAATATGCCAGCAGTTGAGTGTTCTATTTTGTAACCACGCCGAATGAGTGTTCAACATGGTAACCAGTGAACTTAGCATAAAGCTGTAAATTAACTGCTGTTTATGAAATTTTCCCCTCCATAAAGTGCTTAATTGGCTAGTAAGCGCATAAATAAATCATCTGCAGACAGGCCTGTTTCGCTGTATCACAGCTCATCAGTGTAGCTAGATTAACCGTATGCCTCAGTCCGAGACTGAAGCTTGAATGATTTGTCAGCAGTCAGAGATTCACCTACCAGGCTCTTAGCACACATTAGCGGAAGGCAGATTTTATAGCGTGTTTGTGGTGCAGTGGATATCGGCTCGGAACGAGAAATCATTGAGCCGAGTTCAAATTCCAGTTGAATTCCTTGCATTAACTTACGCGGAAATACCCTTGGGAAAGGTATTAATCCGTTTCGTCCATCCAGTTATAGGTTAAATAACAGGATGAATTGGGTTCTATAGCCTTGGTTGACAACTGGTCTACTACAGAAAGTAATAGCAACCTACTGTGGGATAATCTTCTGTATCACATATGGCACTTAACTGAATGTTTTATGAAATGTAAATATGCCAGCAATTGCAAGTGTTCTATCTTGTAACTGCATCGGATATATATATATATATATATGAGAGAGAGAGGGGGGTGGTCCAAAAGTATGTGGAATAGGTTTGTGTATCAGTTATATTATTCCAATGGTGTCCATTATTTCCATCAAGATGGTGCCCCTCCACATCATTCAAGAGCATTTCATAAGTATCTTGATGAAACATTTTCTGAGAAATGGATTGTCTGAAGAGATTCAAATGACTGGCCATATTCTTCAGACTTGGCCCTAATGGATTTCTTCTTTTCAGAAGTACCCAAGGACAAAGTTTTTAGTCAAAAACAAAAAAGTGTTAGTGATTTGAAAAACTACATAAGAGATGCATTTCAAGAAGCATGAGATGTAGACTTCAAAGCTGGGTAAATTGTGACGGACAACAGTTTGAGCACCTGTGTTGATAAAATTTAGGTGCTTTTGTATTATTGTATGCAATAAAATTTAATTGTCAATGTAATAATTGTATTAGTAAATATAATTGTATATGTAATCTCAAATGTTATCATTTACTGTCTATCTACTTTTGGACCACCCAGGATATATAAGTCTCCAAAAATACACCACTGATGTCACTCATCATAGTGTAGTGGATATAGGTATTGGTTATACATGTGTTAATGTGGTTGTATGTTCAATCACTGGATCGGGTAACGAAACACTGCTTTCACCACCTTATTCATTAATAACTGGCATCACAAAATAACACAATAATCAACAGATATATCCCAGTCAGAGAGTATTTGGCCAAAATGGGTATAGATCGTTCTCATTCTGCTGCACCTGTAGATTAAATTAAGGCATCAATACAAAATTAATTGCAGATTATCTGGATTGACAAGCACCTGATGATAGCACAGAGAGCACAATGACTGAAATGTTATGATAACAACAGTAAAGATGAGGACAATAATCCTCATGTAAATCCCAGAAATTCAGACAGAAAAATACTTAAAATCCATTTTAACATTACCTACAATGATAAAACGTTATTTTACTTATTTTAGTTGTTAAGTAATTGTTTCTCTTCATATACTACTTGTGTGATTTTTTCTGTTTCTGCTATGATGCATATTGCAGTCTTCCTTGATTACTGATCCTACCCTCACAAATACAATGGTAGACTGGCTTCACTGCAACCTATGTTTCACTCAACCAGGAAATGGCATCCAGTTCTCATTGACCAACTGTGGGCATGTGTATTGTGAAAAATGTCTCTCTGAAGGTAAAGACTCTCTTCAAAGTGTTATATAAAAGTTTAGGAAGCTTAAGGTATATTAATCCTTTTTTAGTCACATGGGGTGTTTTGTTACCCCAACATTTCTAAAATACTCATAATACTCTTAGTTGGTAACTTGTTTTTTTTTTTTTGCTCCTTCCCACTTTTCTGACTCAGTGAGGATGTGTAGCACTCAGTGTGGAATGGTTGTTGCTCAGTTGTTGTGGAGGTAGACATCAGGGGACTATTTTAAAAAATCTAGGGTGACTAATGCAGAGTTACATAGTTACTTTGAAAAAAAAAACAAGTTTATTTATTTTGTAGTAGAATAACTTCGTAATATGTAAAATATCTGGTAAGACACACAGAACTTGATAGATGTGCAGATTGATCAGTTGTTTCAAACTTTCCACAAACATTTGTTTTGCAATTTATATTACATTTTCTTACCTAAAATCTATTTTCATCTTTTTAAGAAATATTTTTTCAGAAATTTTGTCGTATAGTAATTGGACAAATATCATTAAATAATTGTTTTTGCATTGAATTACTAAATTACTAATTTATAAATTTGTGGGATAATTTTTGGATAGTTAACTTAGAATTCGTAAGCTATTAAAGTTGAATCAAAATGACAAACTGTTTTTAGCTATAAATTTTGTGTAAAGTCAAATAAAAATAATACGGGGCAAAGACATTCATTGTTGGCAGGAAAATTGTTCTTTTTGGGACCACTTAAAAACCACTCATTTCTTTAATAAGTCTTCATTGTTTAAGTAAATACAACTCACTATACTGATTTTTGATGTAATAAAAAAAAAAGAAAAACACACTGGAAATTTTGAATAACTTGAGAGTTAATAATGGAATATAACCAAGTGAAAATTTGTGGAGTCAGATACAGATATGCACCTACTTTCAGACATGCATAGATAAATACTGTATATTTCTGCATATAAGACAACTATTAAATCCCAAAAATCACCTTTAAAACTTGGATGTCATCTTATACTACAATTCTAAAAAAGAACCCTTAAATTTTGAGTAATGTTTGTCAGTAGGCTAACCTCGGCCTTGGTGTGATCAACAATAACATACATGAAAAGATTCACATTATCAAATAAACTGATAACAAAAGTAATAAAACCATTTTTACCTCGTATATTCTTCTTCTATGTGCCTTGTCCTTTCAGGACGTAGGTGATCATGGCTTGCCACGTCTCCCTATCCCTGGTGGCTCTTAGCATGCTTTCTCCTGTTACTCCACGCAACCTTCATTTCATCATCCACCTAATCAGGTTCTTCAAATATGTTATCTGCTGCTTTCCCCTGTCTCTTTTTCCCTCTATCTGGCCTGTTAGTATCAGGTTCTCCAAGCCCTCCTTCCACATTGCATGTCACAGGAACTTTAGCTGTCTCTTCCTGATGCTCAGTATTAATTTCCTTTTCATTTCCATCCTTTCCAAAACCTCATCATTGCTCACATGCTCGATTCATGATATTTGCAGCATCCTTCTCTAGAATTACATTTCAGCTGCTTCAAGTTTTTCCTTCATCTTCAATGATATTGTCCAGCATTCATAGCCATATTGAAGAACTGACATCACATATTAATCCAGTACTCTCTTCTTTGTTTCTAGCAAAATTGTCCTGTTTCTTAATACTCTACTCAACTTCTGGAATGCTTCCTTTGCCATGCCAATTCGCCTTCGGATCTCTGTGTCACACTTTCCATCTTCTGTTAGAACACTTCCCAGATATTTAAATTTTTGTACCTGCTTGATTTTAGTATCCCCAACCTATATTTGGCATATTGGGCTGCCCTTTTTACTGATGACCATTCATTCGGTTTTCTTGCAATTTATTTGTAGTCCTTTCTTGTCACTCTCTTTAGCTACCTTCTGTAGGAGGTCTTGTAGTTTCCTTTCCGTGTCTGCTATCAGCACTGTATCATCTACGTACCTTATGTTGTTTAAATTGTGGCCTCCGATGACGAATCCTGGCATAACTTCTAGGGTCCTCAGAATAGTCTCATTGTACAAGTGGAATAGATTCGGTGAAAAGACACATCCTTGTTTTACACTCCTTTCTATCTTTGTATATCTGCTGAATTCATTTCCTGTCCGTATGCAGGCAGTTTGCTGCCAGTAGAGATTCTTGATTACTCTTAAGTTTTTCCCAAATATGTTGAGGCTGCTGAGCATTTCCATCAATTCTTTGTGGCGTATTTTGTCAAACACTTCATATATTACTGGCATAATTTTGTAAGAAATTGTCTATTCGAAGAATAATTCCATATCAATGAAATCAACTTGTATCAATTCAAGCTCAGCTAAGAAAATGTAAACATTGAGTTATGATTGTGTTCACGGCAACCTTTATCTTTCACTAAACTTTCAATAATCATCATGGTAGTGTTAATTACAGTAGTAATAACATTTGGGATATCAATATTCATTTCTCATTGAAAATTCATTATCATTTTGATATTAAATAAAAAACACAATTTAGGATTATATACAACTTTTATTTTTCAAATAAAAATCCTTTTACCATAATTGCATTTAAAACTTATAAGGTTTTAACTGTTCAGATATAGGAAAAGAAAAGGAAGAAGAATCAGTATTTGCAAGAGATCATGTGATGAAACATAAACAAAATAATGCTTTTCTCTTTTAGGGGACATTTGTAAGATAAAAATGATATAGAATCTGTTTTGTCATTTTGTTTATTTTAAATTTTTAAAGATACAGTAACAACATTTTCAATAACATTTTTATATAATCAATAAGCAGTCATCTTATACCACAGGTATAGAATAAATTCAAGAAAATTTGTTATATTTTTTGACCTCATCTTATCTAATTACCTTATACATGGAAATATATGGTAATCATTATACCAATTTGTAAAGCTTGCTGTAAATATGATGATCACTGTTTAGTTAAAAACTTACATGATAATATTTCATTTAAAAATACTAAATAAAAATAATATGAATGACTTGTTATTTGTGAAAATAGCACTTTCAGTTTTAGTTCAGTGAATGTAGAGATTTATCAGTTTATTCTAGGTTCTGGTTTGAGTTTTATTACAATTCAACAAAAAAAACAAACTGTTAGATCAGTGGTGTAGATAGTCTGTGCTGCCTGTGGCACCCTATGAGTTTATGCAAAAAATACAAAATATTGCACAGTGACTTCCTCTTATATTAACTATTAACAGGCCCAAAAAAACAAAAATAAAGCAACACATACCCTCAAACAAACTTCTGTCAAGGAAAATAACTGAAATTTATATGATAACAATCAAGATGTGTTTCCCACATAATGTGGTGGTGTGGTATTAAAAGAATTCACCCTGGGTTTGTTGACAGGTTTCATTGTCAGTAATGATAGAACAGCCCTGAATATATTACTGGATAATGTTTATTGTTCAGCCAAGATAACAATTGCTAAAATACATATGCCATACTTTAAGTTACTCAAAATTAAAAAGGGACCTTCAACTATAGTGTCCTGACATTAAAACCACTTTTATTTTAATACAGACCCAAAAGTGCCGCCCACTTAAAAGTGTCAGTTGAAACTGACTGGCCTTCCTCTTGTCTTCTTCTAGATACAATACTGAGTCTGATTTTTCTTTTTTTTTTAATCATATCACCCCAAGCAAGGCGGTAATGCCACTGATGTGCAGGGGGCTACATAAGAGTGAGAAGATTAGAAAAGAGAAAACCAGAAACCGCAACCTAAACAGAAAACAAGGGATAAGCCTCTTCACCTGTTCAACAGATGTGGGTGGAGTGTGAACCGGGCGATAGTTTAGTCTATCTACTCCAATTGAAAAAAAAAAAACAGTGAGAAGATTAGAAAAGAGAAAAACCGGAAACCGCGTCCTAAACAGGAAACAAGGGATGAGCCTCTTCACCTGTTCAATGAATAAATTCTAATAATACTAACCTGATGATTTTTGTAGTTTTAGCAACAGAATCTCCATGTTTTAAATGGAAGAATAATTTTATCTTTGAATATTCCCAGGCACCAAGGAAAATTGTAAAATGTGTAAGGCAGTTTGTAGCAGCATTTTACTTACTGGAAAGGTTAGTATACTTAACATTTTTTGTGTTTGATATATTTTTTTTGCTATTGAGATGGATTCACTTGATATGTTTAACAGACTGTTATTTTACAAAACAAAAGGTAATATGGTATTTACTAATTGCAACTTGATAAGGCGCAAGGCTACAAATACCAGATACTCACAGCTGGTCAGACTTACTACAATAACATTAGCTTGAAAACCAATTCTTCTCAGCAAGGTGTTCCTAAAAACTAGTAGATAAAATATCAAGGAGAAAAATATATCATTAAATGGAATAATAATTTAAAATCAGAATTTTTTCAGTGGAAAAATTATTTTTAATAAATATTTAAAAATTATGCACACTTTTTGTTTGTCTTAATATGAATTTCTGGATTTATGAATTTCTCAAAACATTTGTAAAAGGAAATTTGCATATGTGTGTTAATACATTCAGATTTAGGATAGCTAATAATCTGTTGTGGAAGTGCGTTGTGGTGCAGTGGATATCGGCTCAGAACAAGAAATCAGAGAGCCGAGTTCAAATTCCAGTTGAATTTGTTGCATTCACTTATGTGCAAATACCCTTGGGAAAAGTATGAATCCATTGTTTTTCCCTCCAGCTATTGGTTAAATAGCAGGACAGATTGGATTCTATAGCCTTGATTGGCAAGCAATCTACTGCAGAAAGTAATGGTAACCTACTGCAGGAAAATCTTCTGCTCAGTCAATCATATCTCTTTTGAGACATGATCGCCCAAGTGTGTATTGCGTATGGCACTTAACTGACTGACTGACTGAAATATCTGTTACATAACCACAGAGTGTTGTGTCTTATAAAAACATGTTCTCAGTTCTGAGTCAAACTCATTCAAACTTTCATTTGAATGTATTGGAGACTATAAGTCTTTACAGTCATCCCCCATCAGTAAATAGGAGTGACGTCTAGGTCTCTGTGTAATTTGTCTGTGTTCTCTATTAGGTTATGTCATACTAATATTGTAAATGTTTCTAACCATTTATAGTTTATTAAATTTTAGACATTTGAATAGCTATATTCATTATATCAATGAAATTAAACCTTACCTGTAACAGTAATCTTTCTTTTTATAGTATATAAGACTTTTTTTTAATTCTTGGTGAAATTTTTAAAACTGCTCTAATGAAAACAGTTCTGGTCAAATCAGCTTCAATCAGAAAGAATGATCTAAATCCAACTTAGACCAACAAATATTATTTTATTTGCAACTGTTACTGAATTCACAGTAATATGGAGTTATTAAACAATTCAAAAGACATTGAAGGACTTCTACATGTACTAAATGTTATTCATGCTGAGAAATTCAAGTGTTCTAAATCAAATTTTGTGTCCATTGGAAACCTTTTGATCTATGAGTAGTTGATCCCAATGTGCTGGGCTTACCCTGTGAGATACCAAAATAAGCTGTACAAATCTTATTTTGGTATCTTGTAGATGTTGAAATATTTTTTGGTGATCCAAAAGTTTGTACTAAATTCATTGACAGTTGATCTAGAAGGTAACTTCATAGTCACCAAGTGCAGAACCAGGCCTCATAGGACAATAATGGGTACGTCAATGTAAACAATGAAATGAATCCAGCTGAATTTAAAATATACACACAAAATAAGCAAATGACCTGATGGGGAGGACAGATTCCCTTATATCATTATGAGAGGATGATTGAATGCTACAATTATTTTATGAGAAATTTAATTTCATATTCTTATCAGATGTTAGTTTTTATTTACAAATATCAAGTTTGAAATTGTATTTGTCATTGATATGTGTACAAAAACCTTTTTTTTACAAAAGATTTCTTTTAAGGAAAAAAAAGAAAAAATGTATATATATTTGTGTTTTATTTTAAGCATATATTTTAAATAATAGCAATTGTTTGTCTGGTAAAATATTTTTTAATATTTTTACTTAAAGAGCAAGTGGATATATACATATTTTAAACATGCAATTGTTTGTTAGTTTCAAACTTGACATTTGTAAATAAATGACTAAATCCAGATAGGTCTGTAAAAATCAGCAATTAATTTGACACTGTATCAAATGGTTTAATTGAGTTTTATTACAATTTAACAAAGAAAACAATACTGTATCAATATGAACAGAACCCCATTTCTAAAATACTAAAAAATCAATATTTTGTATTCTGACAAATATAGTTTGAGAATGAAATAATGAATGCAAATCTACAAAAAATTATACTCTAGAAAATTCTTCCTTATTTTTATGAGGGACCAATCTTTTTAAGTAGTGCTCTCTTTCTTATCTATTAGTATTCATACTATCTGCTTTTTTGCTGTTTTTGTCTTTATTTGAACCTCTTCTGAAGTAAAATATACAATATTTTGTTCATTCATCTTTTTTATCTAGATGAAGCCTGATGTTGAAGTATTTTTTGGTGATCCTACTGAACTAATAAAAAAGCAGAACAAACAATTGATACAGGTCAGCTATTTTTTTCATTGGATTAATTTATCATCATTGTATGCCTTGTGTTAACTGAATGAATAATATATATCTGCTTGCAATATTACATTAGTCAATCTAGAAATTTGCTGCTTTTACTAGTACCAGACAATGTTACATTCTTAGTGGTGGTACTTAGTTTTTTTTGTTTTTTTTTAATCATGTCACCTCAAGCAAGGCATTCCACTGCTACTATAGCACAGGAGGTTACACAGGGTGATAGATGAGTTAGAATGTACATAGGGGGAGAGTTGGAGAGAATGGGCGGGTTAGTGTGTTAGGAGGTGTCTATTGACCTTACATTTAAACTCTTGGAGGTTATAGCTGTCGGGGAAGCAAGCATGCGGAAGGGAATTCCACAGGCGGGAAGTGTGAGAAAAGAAGCTGTTGGAGTAGAAATTGCGGTTACATTTCATCGGTTTCACTGTAAAAGGGTGGGACCTAGTTGCCAATCTAGTATCTTGTGCAAACTCACACCTAGGGGGCACCAGTGATTTAAGTTCATCAGAGCAGAAGCCATATAGAATTGAGTGATTGTCAGGTATTTATCTAGTAATATTTACACTTAATAATCAGTATAGCTAGTGTGTCCATTCCAGAAGCTTCTCAAAAAGCTACACAAAAAGGGGATTGACATATGCATCTCTTAAATTTCCAAAAGAGACCCATAAATATAAAATTTAAATTCTGATCAGAAATTTGCATATGTCAAAAAAAAAAAAACTGAGATGTGGCAAACACCTCAGTCAGTCAGTTAAGTGCCATACGTGATAAACACTTGGGCGATCATGTCTCGAAAGAGACATGACTGACTGGGCAGAAGATTATCCCACAGTAGGTTACCATTGCTTTCTGCGGTAGACTGGTTGCCGACCAAGGCTATAGAACCCAATCTGTCCTGTTATTTGACTCATAGCTAGAGGGGCAAGAAAGGTAGTATATTATTAAGTAGTAATTAGTCGGGGATCAGTTTATTACTTCACATCAGTATCAAACCGATCACCCACTTTATGCCCAGTAGAAGTTTTGTTTTCAACTATTATATTCAGTCAGTCAGTTAAGTGCCATACGTGATACACGCTTGGGCGATCATGTCTCGAAAGAGACATGACTGACTGGGCAGAAGATTATCCCGCAGTGGGTTGCCATTGCTTTCTGCGGTAGAATGGTTGCCGACCAAGGCTATAGAACCCAATCTGTCCTGTTATTTAACCCATAACTGGAAGGAATAGACAGATTAATACCTTTCCCAAGGGTATTTGTGCATAAGTGAATGCAATGAATTCGGCTGGAATTTGAACTCGGCTCCCCAATTTCTCGTTCCGAGCCGATATCCAATGCACCACAACGCACATCCTGCACCACAACGACGAGGTATAAAAAAAAGAATTTTCGACCAATTACTGATGGTTTGAGTAAATTAAAAAATTTTGACCCCTAAAAACTTTTTGCTACAATCAACTTAGAAATGCTAGCTTGTCTGTAAAAATCTGTACCAGGTAACTTCCTTTACCTTAAAAAGAGGCACATTCCTGGATATGATAAGCTACATTTGGCAGCAAGGCCTCTGATGAAGACATTTTGAGGAACGTGGAACCACTTCATAATTGCTGTTGTTCCCAGGTCCACTCTGACCCAGAGTAGTAGTACCTGTTACAGTGTCTCAGCTATAGGCTAATAGTTAAACCTCAAACTGGATTCAAAACACTATGAAAGTATAAAAATAAATTTTTATACTAAAACTACCTGCAATACATTTTTTAAAAAAACATGAATATTACCAGCAATGCATTTTTGAAAAAAATTAGTAGCAATAAATTTGACTCTTGTCAAAAACCCTCTTTACAAAAATATGTCACTGAAACCTGATTTACAAACTGATTTCTCATAAAGAATACATATGCTATTCATATAAACATATCCTAAAAAACTTTTCAGAATTAAATAAGACATTTAGGTTGATATGCCATAAAATAAATCAAATAAATAAACCGAAAAGTGGTACAAGATCAAACGATTCATCAATCACTGCATGTCAGCTCAATACACTTGCACTTACTTTTTATCATGTAAATTATGCAGAATGAAATTTACTAAAATGTATCAATTTTCCTTACATCAGTCAGTCATTAAGTGCCATCCGTGATACATGCTTGGGCAATCATGTCTCAAAAGAGACATGACTGACTGGGCAGAAGATTTTCCCGCAATAGGTTGCTATAACTTTCTGCAGCAGATTGCTTGCCAACCAAGGCTATAGAATCCAATCTGTCTTGCAGTTTAACCCATAGCTAGAGGGAAGAAATGGATTAATACCTTTCTCAAGGGCATCTGTGCATAAGTGAATACAATGAATTCAACTGGAATTTGAACTCGGCTCTCTGATTTCTCATTCTGAGACGTTATCAACTACACCACAATGCACATCCTAAAATTGTTAAAGTAAAGTAAAATTGTAAAGTAAAATTGTAAAGGGTAAAACTGATAGGGCATTCTTGTCACTTGAAAATATAGGTGACTCAGAGAATGGATATTAAAAACAGGTGCGTAGAAATTATTATTTGGGTAACGATGTCAATGGACCCTTGTCAACTTGTTTTGGGCGAAGACAGTTCAAAAAGGTTAATGCCTATTGTTTTAAGAAAAAAATCCCTAAATTGTTTTGTGAGAACAAGAAAATTTTTGAGAAAGAAAATTCAGTTAAGTTCAGCCCAGAAAAGGGGTATGGGGAGATGACATCATAAGATCGAGAGAGATTCCATTGGTCCTGTGAACAAGCCCCAAAAGGGGGAGATGACTAACAATTGACGTCATGGAAAGAAGACAGATTCCATTGGCTAAAACACAGGCAACAACGAGTAGCAGCTAACCTCAGGATTTTATTGGTTGCCGAGACGGGGGATTAGACACCCAGCGACTGTCGGGCCCCACACCATGGCATGTGCATAAATACAGGGTCCTGAGGGACCAAAATCAGTTGGAGTTGGATCGGAGGAGAGTCCAAAGTTGGAGTTTGAGTTGGCGTTCGAGTTCAGTTCCAGTTACCGGCCTAAAAATGTAATGACAAAGATAGGCGCCATGTTGTTGGGCACCAACCGCAGAGCCTGCCAGCCACCCAGCCAAAGTTACAAAAAGAAGAGAAGTGATTTTGCAGTCAAAGTTTTAAGTTGGAGTTGGAGTTGGATCGGAGGAGAGTCCGAAGTTGGCCTTGAGTTGGCGTCGAGTTGGCGTCGAGTTGGCTCGGAGAAAGTCCCAAAAATGTAACGACGAAGATAGGCGCCATGTTGTTGGCCGCCAACTGCAGAGCCTGCCGGCCAACCAGAGATAAAGACACACAAGAGATTTTGCAGTTAAAGTTTTGAGTTGCAGAGAGTGACAGAAGTTGAAGTCGGAATGACAGAGATCGACAGAAGAGGCCTGATGCCAGCTAACCAGAGTTAAAGACAGAACAGAATTTTTGAGTAGTTGCAGCTCGAATGGCAGAGAGTTCGATTTCCCGGTCCAGAAACGTAATGACCAAAGACAGTTCCCAAACGAAGAAGTAAAGAGACAGATGATTGCCATGCCATTGGGTGCCGACCGTAGAGAAGCCTGTCACCAATCAACCAACCAGAGTTAAGAGACAGACAAGAAGAGAATTTTCAGACAAGTCTGAAATTGCTAACTGAAAGAGAATAACCCAGCACTTCGGCAATTTCCGTAACATTCTGGAAAACAAGCAACAAGTTGACTAGACTTATATAACGAACTTAGACTTCTGTTTGAAGCAGTGAGCTGCGACCAGCCAGATTCCTTGTTATTGCTTAGGAGAATAATTTGATTTACCTAAGAAACGTCCGTTCCGTTACCAGTTGATAGAAGCAGGGATGGGAAATTATCCCAGAAGAGCATATTGTGTATATTCCACTTAATTTGGTGGTGGCATATTTGGTGCTGTTTAGACCAAGAGACTATTGTGTATAATCTGTATATAAAGACGTATTTTGCAACACTTCAGTCGTTGGTCCACTTATTTTCCTTTGTGTTACAATTCTTTCTTTTATTACTTAATTATGTGCACACTTCCCGGCTTGGTTTAGTTCGGCAGGGAGACAGCTAGTGGAAACTCACGTGACTGCCTTGTGATTAATCAACACAACGTGGGACAAGGGAGAAAACCGTGACAGTCAATCAACGACCAGCTGGCTGGATTGAAACCAACAGCGATGAGGGGCCAGGGAGGTGTCATATATATATATATATATACACATTTTTTCTTTTTTTTCCTTAAAAGAAATCTTTTGTAAGAAAAGGTTTTCGTACACAGATATCAATGACATAAACACAATTTCAAACTTGATATTTGTAAATATAAACTGTTCCTTAGGAAAAATCAGAAAATCAACTTAAAGTCAAAAAGTTACAAAACAATTTTCTAAATCCTAAAAGGTAAAATAAAAACAAATACTGTTAAAACAAATTTCTGGCACTTCTGTTGCCTGGCCCACTTCATTACAGTTTCTTGTCTTATTTCAGAATATTCCAGATACACTGCATGAAAAAATATTTTCAATGTTTTATATTGTAACACATCTTTATCAATCCAACTTCATGTGAATATGTCAAGGTTAAGAATCACTTGCAGGCTTTGCAAGTCTTCAACTTTAAAATTATTATGATTAAGTTGCAAGCAGGGTTGAGGCAGCACACATTAATAACAGTTGCTTTGTTCAAGAACCATTTATATTTTGATATTGAATAAAAGGTCATATCTTATCAAAATCTATAAAATAGGTATCTCCACAGATTTGTAATACCTAAGAATTAAAATGAACTTTTAAAAATGAAAAATCTTTGAAGCTTTTATTTTAGTTTTAATTTCAAGCTGATAGATTAAATTTAATATTTCCAGTAAGCAAAATACTATGCTGTATTTCAAGATTTATTTAATTCAAATTGATTGGAAGGAGTTTCCATTTTGAAATTTCTAAAATGTTTGAATTTTATGTCATTTTTAGCAAACTTGCTATAAATTTATAAATCTCTTTATTAAAAAATCTTCCAAAAAGTAAAGTATACTTTTCTGAAAATTTATTTGAGGAATATTAGCTGATTTAAAGTATAATTGATTTGAAATGAATATTATTTACTTTAAATCATCTTATACCAATCAATACTATTTTACATTTTATAATAATTGTTATAAACAAAAATTTGGATTATCAATGGGATTGTCTCTTAGTGGTGTGATGGTACATATTTTCTTAGAATTTCTCAAATCAGGTCCTTTTTAAAGTATTTTACCTAAACAACATAATTTCAATATATTGATGATTCTCTATTAATATTATCCAATGATACTGATATACCTGATCTTGTAGACAAATTAAACAAAGTCAAACATGCAGTAGAATTTACATAAAAAATGGAAGAAGACAGTACTTTACCTTTCCTAGATATCATGCTACACCACGTTAACAGTAGCTTAAAATTTAGTGCCCACTGAAAATCAACTAATAAAAATGATCTAATAAATTTCTATTCCCATCATAACAACAAAATAAAATCCAGAATAATCATCAAATTCTACTTGAAAACACTCAGAATTTGCAGTCCTCAATATTTACACAATGAGGAAAAATACAGAGAAAATACTTTTATGTTCCTCTAATATTCTATTTCATATTCAATGCTAAACAAAAGACTCATAGAATATTTTAAAATAGAAAAGTTGTCCATCCAGATTAACTCAACCGATCAAAAAGAAATATTGCTCTACCCACTTACTCTATTACAACTACAATTGAAAAGAATTTATGTAAACTCAACATAAAATTTGTCACAACTACATCTGAAACAATAAAAGACTTGATCAACAAAAAACAAAACAAGCTTAAACTTGAAGGAGGAATTTATTCAATTACCTGTAATGATTGCCACAAAGAATACATAAGAAAAACCTCAAGAAATTTAAATAAAATATAATCTAAACACAAAAGGAATATTTTACAAAACTACACATTTGTAGAAGATGAAGCGTCCATTACTAATTTAAGTTTACGAGTCGACTCGACGTAACATGGGGGCATGAAATAAAACAGGCAATAAGAAAGACGAGTAGGTTAAGGTAACAAGAAAAACAATATATTAACAAAGGTTACATAGGGTTGACTGCATGCATAAAATTAAGGAAAGAGAAGTTCTTTCCCTGGTGAGAAATAAAAAACTTTGCGCCCCTAATTGCTACCCGCAATTAGTGCGCGTGTGTTTTTGTGAGTTAGGGAAACATGTCTGCTCTTGCCCGGGACAAAATCCTAACTAGCGTACCATGTGATGTTCCCCGCGACGTTCCCCGCTTTTATTGGCATCGTTTACGCGGGGACTAAGTTATCACGTGAACGCTGAGTGACCGTGTGTGTGTGGGTGTGGGTGTCAATGTATCAAGCCCCATACATTAAATGCATTAGTTACTCACCATAACAAGACTGACCACCATTTTGATAAAAAAATGCTACTCTAAGTAAAAGAGAAAACAATTTACGAAAATAAAAATGTTTTGAAAGTGCTTTAATATATATCTCATTTATTAAAACACTTTAAAGCACTGTCATTCACTAAAAATTGGCATCAGATTCTTTTGTTTAACCATTCTTAGCAGATTTTGTATTATTGCAATGTGGGATATTTAACAACAAAAGTGACGGAAACAAAAAGAATGTAAATAAAATCAGCTAGATTATATACCCCAAGCACACTTTTTTCTTTTAATTAAATTTACCCCTAGCAAGGCAGTAAAGCCACTAAGACACAAGGGGTTATGGGCATAAAAGAATTAGAA
The DNA here is from genome assembly GCA_037127315.1 of Ascarosepion bandense. NCBI lineage: Eukaryota > Metazoa > Mollusca > Cephalopoda > Sepiida > Sepiidae > Ascarosepion > Ascarosepion bandense. The sequence goes on along the minus strand of JBBBDQ010002001.1, from coordinate 316,726 downwards.
AAGAGAAACTAAACTGTAAAAACAATAGAAGAGTAATCAAGAAGACAGTAGATAATGATTGACACTGCATTTAAATTTTTGAAGATCAAACTTGGCTGAAAAGCATGGAGCTGGAAGAGAGTTCCACAAGCAAGAAGTGTGATAGAAGAAACTGTTAGTATAGAACTTATGGTTACATCTAGTCAATTCAACTGTAAATTGATGAGACTCTGTTGCCAATCTAGTATTGTACTTAAATTCATAAGGTCTAGGTACCATAGTAAAGAGCTTATCCAAACAATTACCATGAAAGTATTTATAGAAAAGGTACAGGGAAGCAACTGTAGGAAAGTGACTGAAGCTGAGATGCCAGGTCAGGACCAATAATATTGATGATTCTTCTTTGGATTTTATGAAGAGTCTCTAAATAAATAACAAGAATACCAGGCTATAAGTGGCAGCAATATTCTAAGCATGGATGAATGGTATAGTTATAGATATATAAGATTTTTCTTAGGTGAAAAAAATTGTCTAGCACGATACAGTGAATCAACTTTCTTAGCAGCTGATCTAGCAATAGATTCAATATAGTTTTTCCACTTCATGTCAGCGAAAAATATTAGCCTTGAAGAGCACAACAAGTCACTCTTCTGGAGGTTAACATCAGCCATACTGATGGAAGACAAAAAAGGGTCTCTCAGGTGATTAATAAAGAGCAGTTTTGTTTGGAAGGTGTTGAAATTAACAAGCCATTTTTTGCCCTGGTTGACAAGGGACCAAGTCTTTTAGATCAGCCACCAATTTATGAACAAAGTGGGACCAAGGATAAAGCCCTGAGAGACACTTGCATTTGTACAAAAGGATTTAGAAGAGTGGCCATTCAGGATAACTTTCATTTCATAATCTGATAAGAAAGACTGAATCACTTTAAAAATTTGTCTGGTGATTTATAAAAAGAAAACATTTTTAGATTTAAATTTTCCAGTGTTTTTTTGTTTGTTTGCATATATAGTTGCATCAACATAAACAAACTTGGTGCAATTAAGTCCTGATAGATGAAATACATCACACAAAATGTTTTCCATTTTGTCATACATATTTCCCCAAAAATATATCTATATATATATTTTATTAATTCAAATGTAAGCATTGCTAATAAAAAATTCATGTGTGCATATTTTTTTCTCACTCATCTGTAATCAGAGCAAATAAAAATTTTATCTGTGATATCGCAGGTTGCATAGATGTACATTGCAGTGCAGTGGATACCGGCTTGGAATGAGAAATCAGTCAAGTTTGAATTCCGGTTGGATTTGTTGCTTTCATTTACATGCAAATACCCTTGGGATTGGGTTCTATAGCCTTGGTTAGCAACGAGTGTAACTCACTCAGAGGATAAAGAGGTTTGCATAGAGTCAACACTCCTACCTGTAAAAAAGACAAGTTACAGAAGCCTCGACAATCTCCCTGTTGATGGTGAGGGGTCATTCATAGCCTATGCTCTACTAGAAGCAATGGGCTTTTGGGTTTAGGATCACAGGTTGCATATAATAAAATCACTCATAATTGTACTCAACATTTCCTTTGAAATATACAAGCAATACCATTCATTACAAACTAATACAATAAAGTAATGCTCATGTTAAAAGGGAATAATACATAACCAACAAGTAGAGTATTAATCTTTTACTAAATATCAAAAGAGATTTCTAAACAAATTCATTAAAATTGTAACCTTATACAGGGTGCAATGACTAAATTGTCTAAGTTATGAAAAAATGAAAACACTGATATTTCATTTTAACAGATATATTTACCAAAATTATACAAAATAATTTTGAAATACTAAAGCTATTCCAGTCAATGGTTTGCTGATGTATTAGACAAGAAACTCCTTCCACCACTTTAAAAGAACGGAGGCTTATGGCCACATCATGTTGAAAACTGGTTTGCATACAATCACTGAAGTTAAGCAACACCTGTCAGTAACTAGATAGTGACTGCTTGGGAATACCAGGTACTATAAGCTTGACGTTGTAGGTGGTATAATGGATAATGGCTCCGAATTGTTAATAGGAGAGCCAAGTTCCAATTCCAGTTGGGTTCGTTATATTCACTTATGCACAAATACCCTTGGGAAAGATATGAATCCACTTCTTTTTTTCTCTAACTATGGGTTAATTAGTGAGACTTGTGTCAGTAAACCATTATTATCTTCAAAAGTAAAATAAAATTGCACAAAAAATATGTAGATGTTGGCATTAAATAACCCATAGAGGTTGATATGCTGCTAAACAAAAACAACCAACAGCAGGCATAAATTGTCAGCATTTAGAGCATTTAAATAGTTTTGGCAAAAAAGATACCCAATGTTTTAGTGTTCCATCATGATAATGCATGACTTCATAAAGCACAGATGGCAGCTGAAAAGATTAAAGATGTCAGAAGTGAACAAAATTCCAAACTCTCCCTATTCTGTAGATCTTGTTCTATCTGATTACCACACTTTGTAGAAATGACAAAATCATTTTGATTCATTAATTCATAAAATGCATGAAAAAATGAAAACCTCTCTCTCTCTCTCTCTTTCTCCATTGTCTAAAAGTTTTTTTACGAAAACTGTATTATGAATTATTTACAGTCTGTCTAATCTCCTTGTCTTTGTTGTTTGTATCTCAATTTTTTGGCCATTCTACCCTTCAACTTTATTCAGATCTTTTGATCCAGGTAAACTTCAGAGAATTTTAAACTGAACCACTTATTTAATTCTATAGAGATAAGGTATTCTCATTCCACTTTCCAATGTTGAGGAATATCTCATTTTGCTAGTCCTGTTTCCACTGAGTCTTAGACTGTACTACCCAGCCCAGGGATTGAACTCACAATTACTATGCCACCAAATTCACTATCACTAGGATATTGTCCTATATTATGAGTCATGTTAGTTATTGAAAGGAGATTATTGATTATTGATTTAGAGCATTTAAATAGTTTTGGCAAAAAGATACTATAATTAATAAATTCTAATTTAACAAATTAATTTTATTTAATAAATTCTAATTTAACAAATTAAATTTTTTTTTTATTTAAATTTGCACTTTACATAGAATGGCCTGATATGTTTAGTTTTATTTTTTTTTTTTTAACAATTTTTATGCCAAAGCAGATATGCCATTCTTTTCTAACCAATGTATTAATAATTTGAATTTATTGAATAGGTGATGGAGTTTCAGAAGAATCACAGGCGCAGATTTGTGACTTATTTGAAAGATAAGGTACATATTTATTTATTGTTTTTGTCAGTCAAAACAAACATTTCACCAAAGAGATTATAATTTTCTATCTCTTTGACCAAAATAGTTCTCTAATTTTTTTTTAATCATTTTATTCCAAAGAGAGCAATAAAGCCACTAAGACACAAGGGATTACTGAGTGAGGAAAAATATGAGAAAACAAAAAACATTAGAGAGAGAACAATAAAAGAACAGGAATTAAGAAGACAAAAGATAATGATTGACATTGCATTTAAATTTTTGGAGATCAAAGTTGACTAGAAGGCAAGAAGCTGGAAGAGAGTTCCACAAGTGAGGAGTGTGACAGAAGAAACTGTTAGCATAGAACATATGGTTGTATGATTCAACTGTAAAATGATGAGACTTTGCAACCAATCTAGTACTGTGCTTAAATTTGTAAACATGAGGTATCGTAAAAGAAAGTTCATCAGAACAATTACCATGAAAATATTTATAGAAAAGGCACAGAAAAACTATGTGACAGTATTGGAAAAGTGACTGAAGCCGAGATATTAGGTCAGGACTGATGGCATTGCATATTTTTTTATTTTATTAATGTTCACCTAAACAAGGAAGAAACCAGAAGAGTTTCACAAGCAAAAATGTGAGAGAAGAAAGTATTAGCATAGAACATACAGAATTAAACATGTCAATAAGTTTTTCCATCTTGACATTAATTTACTCTCAGGTATTTACTCTTGTAATGTGTGTGTGTGTGTGTATATATATATGCACCGGGACTTAGAAATACCCAGGGTGGTGTCTGAGTGCGTGATTAAACCATTTGGAGTGATGCACCCTCAGTCTTTGTTAAGACATGCACCTAGGGGAAGGAAAACCCTGAAAGTAAAACCTGAGGCTTATTGTTCATTGCATTTGTGGCAAACATTTGCACCAATGCTTGTTATCATTATTTCCAAAAAGTGTGGCTGGTTCTGCACATGCCTTCATCACTTAAATCATTGTGTGGTAGTCTCACAACTAAACCATTTCAGTTTCAATTTTAGCTACATTTGAACAAGTTTGAGACACTCATACGTTGAAATCGACGGGAGAGTCCATCATCATATATATATATATATATATATATATATATATATATAATTGACTCTCCCACTAATTTGGATGCACAAAGATCAAATCACCTCATTTAGATTTTATGTTTGTGTTGTATGCAACCCTACAGTCCTGCTAGTGACCTGCATACAAGACCACATATTGTGCAACAGTTAGGATCTTGGGACATAGCAATAGAAATATCTGCTGATGCTTTTTGCTGTTGTCTTTTATTTATTAGCTAGTTAATATGACTGATTTAAAAATTTCTGATAACACTCTGGCATAGATATTTTTAGTTATTTCTATCCAGGGCAACTTGCTTGAAGTTAGTATAAAGCACAGTAAATGCTGAGAGTTTACACTTTAGCTTATCTTTATAACTGACGGTACCTTCACCAGTAGCACAATCTTCAAGTGCTCGTTGAAAACTGATCATTATATAATTTTATTAGCATCAGTACTCAATGTGTGATATTGTATATTCATATATATGTGTGCATGTGTATATACACACACACACACACGCACACACACATCTTTAAGACTTATTAATGGTTAAAACCAAATTACAAAGTAACAACAAAATTCTGGCCAATGTGTAAAAAAATCAGTAAAATTGAAAATTTTTTTTTCTTTATGATAACTTTGAAGCTTACTGTAAAAGTAGGTGGCATAAATTATTAGATATTTTTTCTTTTTTGCTTTAAGTAAATATAAACGATAATGTTTTTATTTTCAATATAAACTTTTTTATAAAACAACATGTTTACTATTTACACTATTTTCATGAGGGCTATTGTCCTCATCTTTTTTGTTGTTTCAGCCATTTTGGTCTTGGCTCTCCTCGGGTGTGTTTTGATCCAAGTAACCTACAGGGATACAGGGAGCTGAATATGAAACCTGAAAGACAAATGACAGCAAGTCTTCAACAGCAGTAGCAGCTGTAACAAAATAGAAAAGCTTCAGTGAGTGCAATCAAGCATGACTTGCAGCAGCACTCATCAGCAGGCAAGTTAGGATTAAGGCTTTAAATTTTCCATGGGACAATGACCTAGTAGATTTGATTAAAGCATTGGTTTGTGAATTCGGTGTCATAGTAATTGTGAGTTGAATCCTTGAGCTTGGCAGTATGTACTTGAACTCAGTGCAAACAGGGTGAAGAATAACTGAACAGTACTAAAAATAAGAACTAGATGAGACATCCCTACATATGGGTAGTGGAAGGAGAGCTGTCTATCACTATAGATTAAATAAAGTGTTCAGTTTGGAATTCCCTGTAGGTTATTTGGATCAATATACACCTGATGAAGACCAGAGGGTACAACAGCCAAAACATTGTGATAACAACAAAGATGAAAACAATAGTCCACATGTAAATATTGTAAATAATGATAACTCCTCATCTGCAATCATTCAGAAAATTTCATAATTTCTTCCTTGACAAATTTTTTTATCTTTCTCAAAAAAATGAACTACTCTCATTGCCTTTTGTAGTTTTCTAGGGAAAATTTCTATTTAAAATAACAAAAAGTATAATTTTACTTATTTTCTTTTATATTCAATGTTAAAATCAATAAACAAAAATATGTTAATTTTGAAAAGAACCCCTGCTGATAGGACAGTTGTCAAAGTACAATTTTTTAATAATTTTAATTAAAACTAAATGTTTCTAATATCATTTTTAAAAAAATAGAGGATAAACATTTTAACTAACCCATTATTATTTTAAAAAATAAGAGAAATGACATACTTGTTAAATAAATATTTTAAGTGTTATGTTATTCAGTTACTTTTCTAACATATTTCTTTCATTCTTTTCCATCTATCTTTTAAATAAATGATTTTTTTCCTGCAAAAGAAAATCAGATGTACCTGTGAGTTATACATTATTATTATAAAAATATAAACTAAACCTTTTGTTAATATTACAAATACCTGATTAGATAAAACTGTTTTTGCCTTTTTTAGGTTTCCGAACAAAAAGTTTATATTTCCCAGGTGAAACAAGCACTCATGGCCCGACAAGAACTACAACGGTTAGTGTCTTGCAGAATTGAGAGAAAAACATTTTTTAGTCAAATTTAACATATATATTTTTGTTGATGTATTTATTTTACATAATGGGCTGAGTCAAAATAATGCTAATGTTTTATTAAAATTATTAGAACCTTGAATAAGTTCACTCTGTTTTCCAGTTTAGTATAGTTTCTGATCGTAACACATCTATAAGGAAGAACTATAAGCAAGCTTGAAATTCAGGGTATGTCATTTTGCCAAGGTGTAAACAACTTTTTTTCATAATGTTAAACATGTCAAAGACAGTGTATTTGCAGAGAATTTTACTGCACTACTTTATTCAAAAGAAATTTGCAACTGAAGCACACAGATTTCTTGTTGAGATTTATAGTGACCATGCTCTCAGAAACATCATGTAGAGATTGATTTAGACTCTTCAAAAATAATGATTTTGATGCTGAAGATAAAGAATGCTCTGGCACACTGAAAAAGTTTGAAGACAAAGAATTAGAGGCATTACTTCATGAAAACATATCAGATACAAGATGAACTTGCAGAGTCATTAGGAGTTGATCACACAACAGTTTTGAAACGTTTGAAAGCATTAGGAATGATTAAAAATCAAGGACATTGAGTGCTGTAAGAGTTGGAGACGAGAGACATCAAATGGTGTCTTGTCACATGTGAACAGCTGCTTCAACAGCAGAAAAAGAAAAGTTTTTGTTTCATATCATGACTGACAATAAAAAGTTAATATACTATGACAACCCTAAGTGTAGAAGAACATAGGGTAAGCCTGACAATGCATTAACATTGGCGGCAAAATTGAATATCTATGGTTTGAAATTTCTGCTCTGCATTTGGTGGGATCAACTGGGTGTAGTTTATTATGAGATGCTCAAACTGACCAAAACCATCATGGAGGTCACTATCAACTACAATTGATGTGTTTACGCTGAGTATTGAAAAAAAAACGGTTGATATACAAGCAGAGACAGAACAAAGTGGTTTTGCAACATGACAACTGTAGGCCACATATTGTAAAATGGGTGAAAACCTACTTGGAAACGGTTAAATGGGAAGTCCTACCCCACCCGCTGTATTCAGCAGACATTGCCTCATCCAATTATTACTTGTTCTGATCAATGGCATATGGCCTGGCTGAGCAACACTTTCATTCTTATGAAGATGCAAAAAAATGGGTCGACTTGTGGTTAGCCTCAAAAGATGTTTTGTTTTTCCAATGTGGAATTCAAATACTGCTAGAAAGACGGAAAAAATTATGGCTAGTGATAGACAATACTTTCTATGACATGTTTCTTACTAATGTTTGTAAATAAATGATTATTTTTCATGAAAAACCAGCGAGCACTTATTCATGGTCCTAATAAAATCAGATTACTTGTTAGATGTTCCAGAGTTGATGAACCAGCAGTATTGACAAGCATATGCAACATTTTTATAATGCCCTCTACAGATTTGAGCTAGTATATGTTGATGGATTCTCACCTCCAACTTCTGATATTTCTAGTTCCCTCTGTTCGCAATGTCCAAATTAACATTCTTGTTACAGCTAGCAACATTAGAAACACCATCCATTTCCCCCCAGAAAAGGAGGGCGACATATTATCATACACGTATGTGAGATCAATGGACACAAGATGTTCAGGAGTGATAGGATCCCAAAAAGGGCACAACTGAGGACAATAGTAGAAGGCATGAAAAGTCATTTTCACTAAACCAAGGTCACATTGACGAAAATCAGGTAAATCCATCCAGCACCCTTTGAATGTCATCATTGAGAGATAACATGTTTCAAATCAATCACCAAGTAAGGAAAAACTCAGGATTACTGAGGTAATTTGCTGCTGGTGTCCAAGACCAAAAACAGTGCGACTTGATTGCCAACAAGCTGAGATGTTCACAGAGAAGATCCTTTGTTGTGACCCCCTCCACTAATTCACGATACAATAGCTTGCGAGGTTGAGAAAGATCAGTGGATTGAGGAATTACTTGCAAGGCTGCTTGACACTCTCATAGGAAACTGGATTGATTCTGGGGCTTACATCGGTGCTCATCCCATGGAAAGGGAGGAGTGATAGTAAGACTATGGAAGGCATCCTTAACACTCCCCTCTAAAATTGAGTTCTTTGTCAATGTGCAGCATAGAAATGCCAACCTTGAGTGTGTCAATGACTCACCAAGTTTGGCATTCCTAGTCCCCCCAAGAAACTTACATCTCTGTTGACCTGATGCTTGCCACCACCCCACAAGAGGGAGGAGAGCAAATGCTCCATCACCTTCCTATGGTCTTCACAGAAAGAGTGAGTAGTAAAGGATGAGGGAAGAGACATATGTAACACTTGCCTCAGCCCTCCCCTTCACAGACAACCACTGTTGAAGCCAAGTTCAGACCACTGCTATTACCTTTGCCTGTATCTCTGACCAATTCCTCTTCAGTGCAAGATCTGGCCCAAACCATACTTCAAGAATTGTTTTCATATTTATTTCTTTATACATTTGTAAATGACAAATATTCCATCAGTTTTAATTGTATTAGTTTTTAAAATGTTTTAAATATAAAATTATTCTTGTAAGTAAACGATCTAATAAATAAGTGCTCTTTTGGTTGTAAATTTTCAAGAACAAAGAAAATTTATAAATCTACTTTCAACATATGTTTAAGTTTTATTAAAATTCAGTGTTTTAGATCAATAAACATTGCTGAGGAGTGAAGGTATTTACAATATTAATGGTGTCAAGGGAAAAAACCATCCTTTTGATATCCTAGTTTGTTTTTTTTTGCAGGCACAAAGGTTAAATTTTGTCGGAAAATGCATACTACCAAGTTGTTTTCATCAAGTTATAATTTACACACGTTGTTTCAATAATCTTTTAGATAAATAAAAGAAAGTTTTATTATTAGTTATGAATTAAAGAATAAATCTAAGAAATCTTTGACATTAATCAGTATTTAATTGCATCAGTTTTGTTTTTCTTTGACAGAGATATCGCAAAGTTGAAGGAAGAGAATCTTTATTTAAAACGTTTGGTCTCAGAGAAAGTGAGTTGATTGAATATTTTTACACATGAATTGCATATCACTTTATCATTTCTATAAAAAAATATTTTTCAACTTCTGCTAAATTACTGTAATTGTCTATTCAGACGATGTTATTTTGTACTTGCTTATATTCCTTAACAGCTTCAACAACTAAATTCACATCCTATTCTTCAGTATTGATGAAAATGCAGTTTTTTTCTTCAAGTTTTTTCAACCTGGAACTTACGAAAAAAATAATTTGTCATCTGTAAAAATTATTTTTTTCTGTAAGTTCCAGGTTGAAAGTTCCAGGTTCTTTCATCATTTACAAAAGAAAAACTATGTGAAAAGCTTTGATAAAATGTTTAACCTTTTAGCTTTCAGTAAACACAAACCTACCCTGTAAATATTGGCTGTCAATGTTCAACCTGCTGTAACCCACCTCGTGTATACTCGTCCATAATGTATGATGACATTATTGAAAATAATGCAAATCACACAAATAGTGAGACTTTGAGAGCTGATATTTATAGGTCAAGATTGAATGTGTTGAATTCTAAAGGATTGAACATATACAAAACAATGTATTAAAATGTAATTAAAAGCCAGATACTTACTATCTGTCTATATTTGTGAGATGAGGTATTGTAACTATTTGCACTATTCAGACTATTGTCCTCATCTTTATTACCATATTCACAATGTTTTGCCCATTGTACACTCTAACTTTCTTCAGCAGATATACTCCTGATCAAAAATTTAAGACCACTTAAAAATCTTTAAAAAGAAATTTTTTTTTTACAGATAGATTTTAAACTCCTCCCACTTAAGGTTACCAATACTACAATCTAAAAGGTTATGGAAACAAAAAGCTACATTCCAAACATTTTATTTAGAAATTGACATTTTTATAAAATGAGGTGATTTACACATGATCAAAATTATAAGACCAGAGACAAAAATTCTACGAAATTGTACAAAAAGTGTATGAAAACATTCAACAACCAAATTTAATAATGAAGTCTACCTCCACTGCTTTTAATGACTTCAAAAATTCTGTCGGGCATGCTAGAAATAAGCATTTCCATTAAGGTGCGGGGGATATTGCTCCAGCTTCTGAAGATGGCTTCACGAAGTTCATTTTTTGTTGAATATTGTTTGCCATTTCGATAAACATCTCTTGTCATCTATCCCCAAACATTTTCAATTGGGTTCAAGTCCGGTGAGCATGCAGGATGTCCCAAGAGATGGACCCCATTTTCTTGTAGAAAGGTCAAGGTCCATCTTGCAGTGTGGATTGCAGCATTATCCTGTTGGAATAACCATCCATCCCCACACAAACGATGGCCCTCCATCATCAAAGATGCTTTTTGTAGCATGTTAACACAAACAGCCACTCTCTGATGACCCTGCATCACCTGGAGCTCCATCGTCCCTCTGTAAGAAAAGGCACCCCATACCATTAAGGACCCTTCACCACTATGATGTGCGGAGAAAATTTCAGGAGGCATGTTTTTGTTATACTAATATCATTGGAAGCCATCAGGACCATCGAGATTGAATTTTTTCTCATCAGAAAACAGGACTTTCTTCCACTTCTCAACGTCCCATGTTTGGGATTCACGACCAAACTTTAAGTGGTCCAACTTGTGACGTGGAAGCAGCCAAGGAATTTGTTTACGCTTTTTATTTACCATGCCTTTTCATCTTAAGTGTCATCTGATGGTTACGGGACTGCAATCAGCATCTGTGACTGCCTTAATTTGACTAGAAGAAAGTCCCCCGTCTTTCATAACAACCTGTCTTATTCTCCTACTCAATGCAGGAGAAATTTTTGGGGGCCTACCAGAGGATTTTGCTTTTCCATAATTCTCACTGTTCTTTAGAAAGTTGCAAATCATAGTTTTACTGTGATTTACCTTAGCTGCGATCGCCCGCTGTGACAAATCTTGCTTATGGAATTCTAGAATTCGAGAACGCTCAAAAATTTTTGAAATTGCTTTCCTTTTCTTTTTCTGAAATAAAATATTCCAAATTGTCAAAAAAAAAAAAAAGTGATGGAGAATGTGCATTTATATGCAAATTTCCACCATATAAATAGCAGTCAGTACAGCTGGTGGATAAACTTGTCCTGAAATTAAAGACTAAACTATTAGGAAAATAGTAGTGAATACTTCTTGTTAATTATAACTTACCACAGTGTTGCCGTGATTGTCAGCCACATGGCCAATTTGCATGGATTTTTTGACAAGTCAATTTGACCTACATCAATCCCTGACATTAATCCTACTAACTTTATGATATGGTCTCTATTGGAAAGTGATATTTCACATATCACATCTCATATTCAAGTATGTCAGACCTGAAAAATGCTCTTATGACATTGGGATAGAATTAGAGCAAAGAGGCAAAATAATGGATAGCGACTCAGACTGAGGAATCAGAGCTGGGTTTAAATTCCAGTCCTATTCATTACATTCACTTACATGCTAATACCCTTGAGAAAGGTATGAATCCATCTCTTTCCCCCTCCACCTATAGGTAAATAGCAGGACAGACTGGGTTCTATAGCTTTAGTTGGCAATCAGTCTACTGCAGTAAGAATTGGCAACCTACATGCAGTTAGAGACCACTTGTGGAGCCAAAATAAGTCCCATGAAACTTAGCAAAGAAGCCAGCTCAACCTGCCAAGGGTGAATGCTGCAACAGACAGACAGAAGAAGTCATGCACTTCAGTTAAGAAGAAATTAAGAACTATGTTGAAAGCAAAGGGTGGCCATTTTGAATTGTAAATATATGTAAAATATTGTCAATAAATATAACAATCTACCTGTAAACTTTCATTGACCAAAACTTAAGCCTTTTTATTTTATGATAAAATGAATAATGAGTAAGTGTTTATGTTACACCTAGTATGGTTTTGCCATCCCTACCACTAAGAGTAAAATAACTGATTATGACATGAACCTGTTTTGATATGTTAGATTGTTAGGGGAAGCTAAATTCATTCCCCTAAAAAGGACAATAAATCAAAATACAGTTGAGTTACTTCCCTTGTTTATCAAGATGAGCGTGGCACTCCTGAATTGTACATGGCAAGCAGCTGACATGTATGAGGAATTTATTGTTTCAATTCATTTAATCCTTGCTGTTCTTAGTGAATGAATAAAGGTTTTATTCTGTGTTAAAATACACTTGTCTTTTATTTTCATTCGTTTTTGTTTATCCCAATATCCTGTGATATAACAAGACTATATTAGTTTTATTTCATAGATCAAAGATATTTATCAATTTAGTTCTTAATAACAAAACTGGTTTCACCTACACAATATGAGTAACATATGTTGATAGGCAAATTTTTAACATTTTTACCTGCTAAAGAAACAGTGTCAAAGGATAGATTTTCCCTTGATACTGTTATTATTCACTCTCACAGCAATTTTTATTGTTTGAAAAAGCTATTTTAATAAAATTCAAATATATAAAACTATATTTATTCATTGTTTTCTTTCTTAAGAATTGACAACAAAAATATTAAACACTAATCTTGTAATGAAACAATCTAATAAATAAATGGGGTTTAACATTTTTGTTGTTAATTCTCGAGAAAAACAAAAATATAAATCCAGACGCTCACAAACTATTTAATGAATTTATATGGTGAGAACAGATGAAAAAATGCCTGGAAAATGTACTTTCAAAATTTATAATGACAGTTATTCATAAATTTTTTCTTGATCACAGACATTTTTATAAATCTAGCTATTCATAGTTATTGATATGATAAGATAAATATTGCATTGCATTTCATTCACATTTTCATAAATTTGTAAATATAAACATATTCTTATGAATAAAAAATCTAATAAATTTAAATGTTTTTTTTGTTGTTAATTCTAAGAAAAAACAAAATGTTTAAATTCAGTTTCATGTGTCTTTGTTTTATAAACATTCTCAAAATAGTGTTTTAAAACAATAAAAATTACTGAGGCATTATACAATAATTGCTGTGTTAAGAATAACTTTTATTTTTTGGATATGCATATTAAACTTTGCCTGATAATGAAAGTGATAAGTATAACATTCTAAAAAAAAGATCTTTGACAATATATTTTAAATGATCTGGAAACGTGAAAAGATCACAATTTATTGTAATTTACTAAGCGCAGCTTAGATGTGGCACAAGGCCGAAAGTATGGGGTACCCAGTGAGGATCGAACTCACTACTTAATTGCAATAGTTCTAGCGAGACAAGCTTGCTAACCATTACACCACCTCGAGGTGCCCAAAGATCACAATTTATTTGATTATTTTAAATTAAAATTGCTTTTTATCTTTTTCAGGGATTGAACGCAAGCAGTCGGTAAGGACAATGTTTCATATTTTATAACAGCACGATTTTATAGTCTGAGATTTCTGAAGCTACAACTTGCTGCATTTGTGTTTTGTCTTTTTGTTTTTTGTTAACAAAATTAATCCAATTTTTATTGATTCATATGAAAATGTTAAATAAAGTTTCGCTTGGGATCATTGAGTAGTTAGGAATTTTGGCAACTTTTAAACTTCATGTTCACAATAAAATGGTGTGTTAAAAGGACAGTTTTTCCCTTGACACTCTATTATTTTCACTCCCTTGGAAATGTTTTATTGTTTTAAAGAGTGATGTCTGGAATTTAATAAAACCCAAACATATGAAATTAAATTTAAATATTTTCTTTGTTCTTTGAGAATTTATAACAAAAATATTTGTAGAGGACGAAGCGTCCATTACTAATTTAGGTTTACGAGTCGACTCGGCGTAACTGGGGTCGTGAAATAAAATAGGCAATAAGAAAGACGAGTAGGCGAAAGTAACAAGAAAAACAATATATTAACAAAGGTTACATAGGGTTGACAGCATGCATAAAATTAAGGAAAGAGAAGTTCTTTCCCTGGTGAGAAATAAAAAATTGCGCCCCTAATTGCTACCCACAATTAGTGCGCGTGTGTTTGTGTGAGTTAGGGAAACATGTCTGCTGCCTGCCCGGGACAAAATCCTAACTAGCGTACCATGCGACGTTCCCCGCTTTTATTGGCACCATTTACGTGGGAACTAAGTTATCACGTGAACGCTGAGTGACCATGTGTGTGTGTGTGTGTGTCAATGTATCAAGCCCCACAAATACCCCCCCCCCTTAGATTGAAACAAATATTAAAAATACTTTTTTCAATATGTCCGTGAATATATTGGTTTGATTACGTTGATGATGATGCTGGTAGTAGTAGTAGTAGTAGTCATGCCAAAAATTACAGAAAAGGCTGGTTGCTGAAAAAAAAAAGGTGGGTGGCACGGACGTGGCTCATAGGTGTGGGGGAAGGTTGCTGGAACGTATGACTGTTTAGACTGATGGTCCGCCATATTGGATCCTCGAAAAGCACATGGTGAAATGGAAGAGCGAGAAAAATTTTTACGTTGAGCAGTGTACATGTAGAGAAAAGTCATTCTCACTTTTGAGTTGAAGTTTGTATAGCGTCGTTAATTGCGAGTGAATTTTGTGAAAGTGAATTTTTTTTGGTTGTCTCTTGTAGGCTGAAGAGAAAAAGAGTCTGAAATGTAGCAGGATTTGCGACGATGTAACCCTGGAAAAATATTCTCGGTGGTTGATATGACTGTTAAAAATCTTCTAATTTATTCCAATGCTCCACGTTGAGTTGCTTGCGTTTGTAAGAATTCCCGTGTTTTGCTGTGTGTGTGGATTTATGTTGGCGTTAGAAGAATTAACAGTTGGGAATAAACTTTGATTTGCAAAGTGGTCGATTGAAGCTTGTGTTGATACCGAGTGTCGACGCGTGTTTGGGAGAACTAAAGAGATATCTGGGTTTAGTGTCGAATTGTTTTTGGATGTCACCGTTATCCAGTATAGGTAATTCAAATTTTTTTTTTCGATCTCTTAGTAGTTCTGGTTGAGTGTGGAAAGGCGTCAGTAAGTTGATGTTGCATTGAATGATAAAAAACGTCTTTAAATCGACGTTGTGCCACTCTTTTTCTAAACAGTCCGGGAGAAATGACAGTTGTGCTGTCTAGTGTGCCATTGTTAAACTGTGCAGAGTTCTATGTGTGGTCACCATATTATGTAGAGTCCTGTGGAAAAAGTTGGGAGCTAACGACGTTGAATAGTAGTTCTTGTTGATAGACGAAGAAGAATTGCTGGGTCCCATTTCCAACGATGCTGGACTGAATTACGTCGAATCGACCCACGTCGGCAGTCACCATTTGTAGAAGAACGAAGTGTCCATTACTAATTTAAGTTTATGAGTCGACTCGGCGTAACTGGGGTTGTGAAATAAAACAGGCAATAAGAAAGACGAGTAGGCGAAAGTAACAAGAAAAACAATATATTAACAAAGGTTACATAGGGTTGACAGCATGCATAAAATTAAGGAAAGAGAAGTTCTTTCCCTGGTGAGAAATAAAAAATTGCGCCCCTAATTGCTACCCGCAATTAGTGCACGTGTGTTTGTGTGAGTTAGGGAAACATGTCTGCTGCCTGCCTGGGACAAAATCCTAACTAGCGTACCACGTGACGTTCCCCACTTTTATCGGCATCGTTTACGTGGGAACTAAGTTATCACGTGAACGCTGAGTGACCATGTGTGTGTGTGTGTGGGTGTCAATGTATCAAGCCCCACAAATTAAACACTATTTATTAGATTGTTTATTTACAAGAATAATTTTATATTTACATGTTAGAAATGCAAACTAACTAATACAATGAAATGCTTATCATTTATCAGTTTATAAAGAAATAAGTATTTGTTTTATAATCCATTGATATTTTTATAAAATTACCAATAAAAACTTGTTTTCATAATTATTTATAAAATGGTAAATAATATTGCACTGTAGACGGTTTACAAATGTGATAATTTATATATATTTTTTATTTTTTAATAAAAAGATTTCTTTTTACATTTCTTTCTTTACAAAATGTAATTAATAAATATCACATTGTACTTGATTCACATATTTTTATAATCTTATAAATGAACATTACTAAGGGAGTGAAGGTAGTATCAAATAATAGCGGTGTCAAGGGGAAAAAATGTCATTTTAATGCATTCATTTTTTATATAACCACAAAAGTTGAAAGTTGCTGGAATTTTTTTTCTGTTTTTTTTTTTTCCAAATATCCAATTTTTACTGACAATTAAGGTTAATTATATTCATTTATTTTAACATTCTAGTATTTTTTTAATGTATGACCAATTATTAAATGAATTTTATGGAATATTTGTAAGTTTTATTTAATAGTTTGCTTTTTTTAAACCAAAAATAGTTTCTTGTAAATCAACTATCCGATAAGTTGAGTAGAGAGAGAAAGAGAGACCAATTTTCATTTTTTTTTTAATAAATTATGTTCACTTATTATGATTCCAGCAAGTTTCTTTTTTCTATACTGTATGCAAATGTATTAAAAGTGTTGTAGCATGGAATAAAGTGATACACAGTGAAATGTAAATAAACTACTTTATTACCAGAGTGGTACGACCAAGAGGTATATACAATATTTAGTCTCTCACAGGAGTTACGAAATCTGTGATAATGACAACCCCCTGTGCTAAATGCACATTGTCTTTTATACGTCCGGGCAACCGGATGTCACATGTTACGAGCCACAACACAACAAAAAGAGAAGGCATTAGTGGTATCAACTTATTTTGACATCCACTTCTGCTCAAACTAAGAATTCATAATAAATTTCTACTTAGCCAGTAGCTAGCTGCAATATGGGAACCAGTAGTAGTAATAGGTAGAGAAAAACAACAATAGCAAAAATAGTAATATGAGTTTTGGTAAAAATGGTTACTGAGACATTAGGTTTATAAGTCCCAAAAATTCACTCACCAATATCACATTGGATAAAAGCATTGGTTGAAGTAATCAAAAAAGTGACTTGACTCAGAGTTGTGAGTTCAATACCTGGTAACAGCAGAAGTGAGCAAAAACTTTGAGAGTTGAGTTACTAAAAGGAATTAGCTGAAACTGAGCTATCCACAAAAGGCATAGCATGAGGAACTAGAACAATCTGCCCCCATGCACTAAATAGAGGGTTCACTTTGAAATTACATTCTCTATCATCTAAAGAAATCTGGAGTATACAATGGCCAAAATGTTGTAAATATGATAATAAAGATGAGGACAACAGTCCGAACAGTCTAAATAGTTACACTACCTCATCTCAGAAATATAGACAAATATTGATGATAGTGCTATGTTACTATAATACAATCATCTCATTTATAGTCGGATACATGAAACAGAAGCAAGTCAATCTTAAAAAAAACTTGATAATATCAGGTTTAATAGATTTTGTTATATTCAAGAATATCATTAACTTTACAAATCTTGTTTTTCTTTATTTTTGCCTGTCAGTTTTAGTTATTGTCAGCTTTCGGCCATATCGTGTTGAAACACTGGTTCTTGTATGATCACTGAAGTTAAACAATGTTGAGCCAGGTTAATACGTAGATAGGTCACTGCTTGGCAATAGCAGGTACTGTAAGTTTGAATGTATGGCTGATGTAATGGATAAAGGTTCAGAATTATGAAACCAGATAACTGAGTTACAATTCCAATCAGGTTTTTTTATATTTACTTACGTGAAAATACCTTTGAGAAAGGTATGGATCCACCTCATCTCCTCCAGCTATGGGCTAATTAGTAGAACCTGTATCAGTAAATCTTTATCTCCAAAGAAAATTCTTACAGTCTAAAAATACTTTTTTTGGCATTAAGTAACCTGTCAGTCAGTTAAGTGTCATACATGATACACGCTATGACAATCATGTCTCAAAAGAAACATGACTGACTGGGCAGAAGATTTTCTCACTTTTCTCACACTAGGTTGCCATTACTTTTTGTGGTAGATTGGTTGTCAACCAAGGCTATAGAACCGAATCCATCCTACTATTTAATCCATAACTGGAGAGAGAAGAGATGGATTAATACCTTTCTGAAGGGTATTTGCATGCAAGTGAATACAACAAATTCAACTGGAATTTGAATTTGGCTGTCCAATTTTTAATTTCTATTTGCTATCCACTACACCACAAGGTACATCCGCATGATTGTAGATGTGCTGACTGAAATAACCTGAAATAAAAGGTTATGATGTAATGAATATGTATACACCTTGGTTCCCCCTCTCTAGAATGTGATTGGCTGGTGTCAGCCATAAATACAGATGAAGGCAAGGACGAATAGAGTGAGTGAGAGAGATCTACCACTCTTCCACCAGATCTATTGGTCTACATTCATAGCTCTACTACGATTGACTACGCCTACGTCTCAGGACACTGCATACGACAATTACGTCTACGTACTAGATTGACCTACCCGGTTACATTTGACTAAACCACTCAACTACCTTGTATTGATATATATCCCTTTCCAGGATATATCAGATTGATAAGCTATAAAAAAATAAATCAATCAATTTATTTTTTGCCTTCTATGTATAGCCAACAATGATTGTAACCATTTTAATTTTTTTTTTCATTAAAATTAATACTTTAATTTATTTCAGGAATTCCACACCAGTCAGAACTGGGTTTCCTTCATACCGAGGTAGATATCAGCTGAGTCATTATCAGATTGTTTGATGTGAAATTGTTGATTTATTAAAGTAAAATAAATTGAAAAATTCATAGAAAACAGTTATTTAATTTATCAACATAGTCAAACCTTGACCTTTACATTTTTCTTAGTAAGTCTTCAATTCTCTTCTAAAAAGATTCATTTGAAGAATACATAAATTCTTTGAATGCTTCTTCATTTTGAGCTCTATCAAGAAAAGTTCTTGCCTGTATAGAAATGATTTAGATTCTTTGAAAAATATCAATCCATAATAGAGGTAGGGTAAAATAAAATCTTTTTGTTCAGTTAACTAAAATTTATTTCGGCATTTTTGCAACTTGATAACATCTATTATCATGCAGCAAAATGAGCACTATTTCAAGCTGGTTTCCATGTTAATAGGAATCGTTTGGCTATGTTCAGGAAGCTATGCTGTATCAAAATACTTTTATTTTGCTACTATTATCTTTCATGAATAACATGGAATTGATAGATGTTTTGGATTCGTCTTGACATCCAGCCATTATGAAGATCTTTTGTTATTATACAAAGCTCATTCTTCATTAAAAGCGATGTTACAATGCAAAAATGGATCAATTTTCTACATATTTTTTTACTTATGCTTTTAAGCAGTTCAAATTGATTCCTTGAAATATGCAGTTTTTAGATCATTTTCCATCACGTCATTCAAATCTTCATCATTTATGATTTTAACTGAACACTCTTCAGACAAATCTTTATCTGTGAATTTTTAAAGCTAACTTTTTAGTATTTCCCCATGAATACCATCATCCCCAATATAGATTCCTTGTAGCTCCACCTCTATTATCAACCTGATTTAATTTGTAAAACAAAAATAAAATAAAAAAGAATTAATTTTAATCTTTCCATGTTTGTTTAAAAAAATATTAATTAAAAAGTAACTTCTAATGAATAATTAATAAATATTTTAAATAAACTGTGACTTAAAAGTATGTTATTTTAAAAAAAAAAGCAATAGAATGTAAAGATTGAAATCAGTAATTTCATGTTGAATGGCTGAATATTATCCTCAAAAACATCAGCTTATCTACTTTCAACTTGAACAAAATGAATTAAGACATATGGAGCAGCTGGTTAGGTACAAAATTTGAAATTCACTTATTAGTGCTGGATTGATTAAGCTTGTAACAATAACCTATAACAAGAAATAAAGAATAGATCAATAGCAATGGTTCTGACAATGACGAATCCTGGCAAGGGTTTTATTTCTCTCAGAATTGTTTCACTGTATAAGTTGAATAGATATGGTGAGAAAAAACATCCTTGTCTTATGCCCCTTTCTATTTTTGTATACCTGCTGAATTAACTTCCTGTTTGTAGGCAAGCAGTTTGCTGCCAATATATATTCTTAATATCCTAATGTCTTTCTGAAAATGTTAAGGTTGTCAAGCATTCTCTATCAAGTCCTTGTGCTGTACTTTGTCAAATACTTTTGCATAGTCTATAAAGCACAGATAGAGGTTCTTCTGCATTTCTATTGCTCTTTCAGATAGCATTCTGAGCATGAATATCGCATTCCTTGTTCCGGTATCTTTAACAAATCCACACAGTTTTTGTTCTATCTCTGGGCCAATTCTATTCATCAGAAGAGTTTTGTTATATGACTCATTAAGCTGATTGTTTGGTGGAGTTTACATTCCTTTGCACCTGGCTTCTTAGGTAGCACTATGAAAATTGATCTGCTTAGGTCCTGGTATATTGCCACTGTTGTAGATTTTGTTTATTATTTCGGAGAGCCTGTCTATGCCAAAGTCCTCTAAGACTTCTATTACAATCCCATATGAAAGTTTAGCTTTTTGTTTACTTAAAAGAACCAGTACAAAGAAAGATTGTTTTACATCATGTCATGAATAAAGATTGTTTTTTTAAACATCAAAAGTCAACAGCTTAAAGAGATTCAGTATATTTTGTTACTTTAAATGTTACTTTTAGTGAATATCCATATTTGAGTAGATGTTTGTTTGTTTGTTTAAAACATATTTATTGGCCTGTGCACTTGTGAAAATTTATTAAAGAAAATATTCATTTGCTAATTTATTGTTTAGTTTTTAATCTAGCTTGTTATTAATTTCACTGTTTAATCCCTCCACTTCTCAAAACAACAAAACAAAAAAGGGATAGTAACTCAAATATATGTACCCACAAAAATAACATATATAAGTAATAAAGAGAGAATGGATGCGATGGGTAAATTGCCGCCATTTTATATTTTTAATTTTGCACTTGTATGTTTGTTTTTTGTTTTTTTGTTGACTGCTCAGTATAGTACAGCCATTTGGGCACAGTCTGTGAGAAAAATAGCACCATAACGCAATTCACTCAACTTGAAATACTGAAATGGTATGCTGTATGACTTTTCATTTGTGCCAGAAGCTGCAATAAAAGTCTGTTTTATGCTTGAATGCAATCTTCAGAACATGAAGCATGAAGCAGGTTGCTGCTGCTTGGTGTTGACCTCAGTATCTACTTATATATATGTATATAAAAGAAAATAATTCAATAATAACATGTATTTAATATTCTCTAATTCAAGTAAATTCTTAAAGCTAGATCATTACACAAGTGTGTCAGAAATATTAATATCTAGTAAAATTCTCTTTACTAGAGATACACAGATTATTTAAGATGAAGATATTTGAATACATTCCAGTAAAATTCATTGGATAGAAAAAAAAATGCTGCTTGTAACAGTTAAATTATGATTTGTTAATTCAGTTGACAAGGTCAGTCTATTTAATGTGTTTTTTGTATTTTTCCAATTTTAAATCAGTTGTTTCACATCCAGATCAAAATTGTGGATAAACTGTCTAAAGTTTATGGTTTTATTCTTCTTTTTTTAGTTTTTATTTGACTACTTTGAATTGTCTTAGGAATTAATGAGAACTAAATATTGTCAGTATCAAAGACAGAAATTTTGTTAGATACACCCTGACATTTTTGTGAACATTACATTTCAAATTTTAAAATAATGTATGGTGTAAAGAAAATCATGTGTGAAATGGTTTCAAATAGTTTGACACACGTGTGCACACACATGCACACAGTAGCAATACTAAGAACTCTTCAAACTTTTTTTTTTTTTTTTTTTTAACCATATCAACCCAAGCAAGGCAGTAACGCCACTGATGTGCAGGGAGCTACGTAAGAGTGAAAAAATTGGAAAAGAGAAAGCCGGAAACCACATCCTAAACAGGGAACAAGGGATGGGCCTCTTCACCTGTTCAATAGACGTGGGTGGAGTGTGAACCGGGTGATAGTTTAGTCTATCTACTCCAATTGAAAAAAGAAAAAAAAGACTGAAAAGATTGGAAAAGAGAAAGCTGGAAACCACATTCTAAACAGGGAACAAGGGATGGGCCTCTTCACCTGTTCAATAGACGTGGGTGGAGTGTGAACCGGGCGCTAGTGTACTTCTATACTTCCATGACTGTCAGTTTCATGCTATACACAATCTTCAGGTTAGGTTGAAGAACAATATAGTTCCTCTTTCATTGTTTTATGGGAGTTAAAATCTGCATACCATATTTATTTCCATGGCCAAAATGAGAATAACTTGTGGGAGTGTATAAAACAGAGCAGCGACCACCCTTCCCACCACTCTTCGTCTTTCTTCTGTCTCTGATCTTTGTCCACAGGTCTTTCTTTTTTTAACCAATTTTCCAGTCTTAAAAACATCTTGTGGATGTCTCTAAAATTCCTCTTCCATAACCCGGAGATATTTTGTTATTCTGAAAAAACCCAAACTATTGTACATTAACACACAAAGAATAGTTTAGTTTTATTTACACAGGTTGTAATCCAGCTTGCATGATTGCTGTTCCCTCTCTTCCTCTCTAAACCTACTTTCCCACACTACTACAAGAATTTTAGGGTGTGGAAAACTGTAACCACTCATTTTCAAATAGGATTGTCTATGCAGCTTTGTTTAAGTGTAGAGACTTACTTATAAAAGTTTCAGCTGTAGTTAATAACAGTGAAAAAAGGATAATTCCTGTAAAAAATGACACAGAATATTTACTTCTCACACAGACATTAAAGAAGTACAGTGAAACATCAAATAACAAGGGAATATTGCATGTTAGCATGACAAATTTTAATTTGACATGGCTACAGCGAATCCGGATGTGCGTTGTGGTAGAGTGGATATCGGCTTGGAACGAGAAACCGGGGAGCCGGGTTCGAATTCCAGTTGAATCCATTAGTATTCACTTACGCGCAAATACCCTTGGGAAAGGTATTAATCCGTCTCTTCCTTCCAGTTATGGGTTAAATAACAGGATAGATTGGGTTCTATAGCCTTGGTCGGCAACCAATCTACCGCAGAAAGCAATGGCAACCGACTGCGGGATAATCTTCTGCCCAGTCAGTCATGTCTCGAAAGAGACATGATCGCCCAAGCGTGTATCAAGTACGGCATTTAACTGACTGACTGACAGCGAATCCTGAACACCCAACACAAGCAACTCTCTCAGTGATACTCCCACCATTTAATTATAGCAATATTAATACATGGATTTTACAGATACAAAAAGTCTTCAAAACCATCAGTAGCACATTACAGTGGGTAAAATTTTGATTAATTGTGATTAATTTACCAATCAACATTGTGGTAGCAGTGACTGGTATCTTGGAAAATATTCTAGAGAATAATCCCTATGATATTCTTAAAGTCACCATATTGAAGCTTGTTAGTAAAACTGAGAAGTGTGATATGTGAAACTTGGAGAGAAGACCTCATCACAACTGATACGACAGATGAAAAGCCTCAGCAGAAGAAATGTTACAGCAGAGAAAATTCTCCAATGGCTAGGTCTAGACAAACTGTCATCTAACATTATCCAAATTTTGAAGTCATTATTGGTTGGCACAACAAGCTCACCGATATAGCTGACAGGGTGCACATGGCCAGCCAGCATAACTCAATATTCATGCACCATGTGATACATGTTCAATTTTGGTTCCAGTATACAACATCTTATTTGAAAATTGAAAAAATACAATAAAAAAATAAGCAAACATCTCTTGTCAATTAAATTTAATAAAACTTTTTTGGATAAATATTTGTTGCTTAAATATATCTTATATATTTGTATATATAACTCTGTTAATGCTCTATCATTATCTCAATATCGATCACTTTATGATAAAAAACCTGCTTGCCTAAAATACCTTTCTACCTGTAAACTACTGAAAAAAACAGCAATTTTGGCACTAAGCATCATCACAATTTAACTATATATATATAGTTAAATTGTGAAAAAAACAGCAATTTTGGCACAATGTAACTAATATATATATATATATAGTTAAATTGTGATGATGCTTAGTGCCAAAATTGCTGTTTTTTCAGTAATTTTTAACTAATAATAATAATAATAATAACTATTTATAAATAATAAATTTGAACTAATAATAATAAATTTTTTAACTAATATATTATGTTCTCATTACAATTGCGCTCTCTAGAGAAGATAATTTTAAAAACAGTTTCCACTTCTGCTATATAAGCGTGACTCTTCGGAAATAAATTGAGTTCTTTCAGTGACTGGCATGTGTATACATTGCTTATATACAACACATTAAAATTTCCCTTCTCTGATTCCATGCGCCTATGGCTTAGGGAGTAGCGACTCCGACTGACACCGAATTGGTCGAGTTTCAATCCCGGCCAGAAGCAAGTGGATATGTCTAGCCACACTGATGAGCTGTGATACAGCAAAACAGGTTTCTATGTGGATGACTAATATATATATATATATATATATATATATATATATATATATAAGGGGTACTGTGGCCAGCACCATATGGCAACAGTCTCTTTCATGGTTGAATGCAATCTTCAGGTCATCTTTTATTATATATATATATATAATAAAATTATCCCTAATTCCAATGGGCCCTACACAAATAGGATACACAAAAAAATAATTAGAGCCCTGAAGTACCTCGGTTTTAAAGTCGAAGTCACCTCTAATCTTAAAATTGTAAACTATCTAGACATCACCCTTAACTTAAATGATGGATCCTACCAACCATTTCTCAAAGAAAATAGTTCCCCCACTTATATTAATATTTCATCCAACCACCCCAAAAATATTATAAAACAGATACCCAATATAGTGAATAATAGAATCAACCAATTATCATCCAACATTAAAACTTTCAACGCAAGTAAAAGTATTTACAATAAGGCCCTTCAAAAAAGCAGATATAAGAACAAGTTAACATAATAAACCTACAATAGACTCCGAATCATCCAAAAATAAAAATAAAGGAAACTGTAGAAAAAGAAAGATAATTTGGTTTAATCCCCCTTATTGTAAACTAACATCAATATTGGTAAATATTTTCTCAAGTTAATAGACAAAAATTTTAATAACAGTAACCCTCTACGGAAGATTTTTAATAGGTACACCCTTAAAATTAGTTATTCTTGCACTCCGAATATGGACAGCCTTATTAGTTCCCATAATAGGAGCATTTTGGTGAACTTGCGCAATACTGAATCTAGGTCTGGAATTATAAACGAATGCAGCTGTAATTCTGTGGACGCCTGCCCAGTGGAGGGAAAATGCAAATCCACCCAGGTGATTTATGAAGCCCGCATTTCTCCATCTAACAAAAAAAACAACTTTCGAACCTATATCGGTATGTCCGCCGGTCCTTTCAAACAAAGACTGTATAACCACAGGTACTCCTTTTCGAACCCCAGTCAGAGGTACCAGACAGCCCTTTCGCAGGCATTCTGGAAAATGAAAGAGGAAGGGCTGGATCCTGAAATTAGCTGGAAACTGATAGGTTCAGCCCGTATTCTGAGGAATTTTCGTGATAGGTGCTGTCTATGTTTACTGGAAAAAATTTCAATATTAAAATACCCCCACCAACACCGGCTACTGAATCTTAGGTGGGAATTCATCAGTAAGTGCCGCCACAAGGCAAATTTTTTGAATACTTAAATTTAGAATTTAAATCCCCGTTGACTAGATGTTAGAATATAAATTAAAAGGATTCAATTTTAGTTTTAATCTTAATTTTACCCAAACGTTAACCTTAAAAAGTATTTTAACCCCACTACCTTCCTATCCCAACCTCCTTTAATTGCCTATCTTTAGAAAATATGGATTCTTTTACTAAACCCCCTTTTTCGTGGTTAACACACATATATATTTTTTTTTTTCTCTAATATTTTTTTCTCTAATAATTTTTAAACTGGTAACTTCCTGTAATTGGCATTTAGCTCGCTTCTACCTAAAAGGTTTAATTAAATTTTCCTCGCACTTCCCAACTGTGGAATTCTCTTCCAAATGATTGCTTCCCCGATGGCTACAATCTCCAGGAGTTTAAATGTAAGGTCAATAGACACCTCCTAACACACTAACCTGCTCCCATTCTATCAAACACTCTTCCCATCTGCCCAACCCTCATCCTTGCTATCCTTACTCATCTGTCACCTTCCTCCTGACATTCCCTATGTCTAACCACTCCTTCTCTTTACCTTCCCCTATGTAGCCCCATGCGCAATAGTGGCAGTGGAATGCCTTGCTTGGGGTGAGATGATTAAAAAAAAAAAAATAAATAAACTTAAATAAAAATTTTTAAGATCTTATATTGAAACCCATTCCTTCCCGTCTAAATACACCTCTTCAAATAGCCCAAAATCTTAACCTTAAAAAAGTAATTTAACTCCTTTAGTTGTCTATCTTTATAAAATATGAACTCCTTTACCAAATCCCTATATATATATATGTGTGTGTTTGTGTGTGTGTGTGTGTATATATATATATTTCTTTAATAACTTTAAATTCATGACTTCCTGTAATGGATAAACTTAATTAAAATTTTTTAAGATATTACATTTAAATCTATTCCTCCCCTTCCTAAATATATCATTTCAATACCCTGTAACCCCGCCACTAACAGCACTGTTCTGTTGTACTTTGTGACCGTTGTTAACCTAAAACCCTTTCACACTTTACCCCAGGGCCTTCGCCATTTGGAACAAAACAATGTCGCTGACGTGACGTAGAATCTCTATTAGAGAACCTATGTCGAAATGTACATCCGACACCTTTGAATTTTGAAAATTTTCTCTAATTTATATATATATATATATATATATAAATGGCAAGACTGAGTTACATGCATTATTTTAGGTGTATATTATAAACTGTAATATCAACATAGGATAATATATATATTTATTAATATATAATTAATAGCTCTGTTTATACTACATTGAACACTGTTTTATTAACATCTGAACAATATTTTTATACATGTATGTATTCCTATATGTATACTTAGTAATTCACATCTCATTCAGTAATGAATTAGAGCACTCTAGCTACTGGCGCATGATACATCACACACTAAAAGTCTGCCTCTTTCTACCGAGCACCCATAACTCAGAGGTAGAATCGCCGACTGACACCAATTCGGTTGGGTTTCAATCCTGGGTAAAAGTAATTGAATGTCTAACCGTACTGATGAGCTGTGATTCAGATCTCTCTGTAGATGACTATATATATATATATATATATATATATATATATATATATGAATGAATGATAAAATATAGTTCTAAGGTATGCAGTATGGCTTAAAGTGCTCAATATCAAGGATAGGGCGTATGTAAATATAAAAGTGGATATTGTAGTCAACACCCAGAGGTGACAGTCTGTTTCATGCTAAATGGCCTGACGACTGTGTTTAGCATGAAACTGACTATCACCTCTGGGTGTTGACTTCAATGTACACTTATATACACACACAAAATGTGTGTGTGTGTACTGGAAGAAGCAATATTTAAAATCCTGCTACATATTAGTTTACTGTGCTGTATAAGTTCTGGTGCTAAGGGTATTGTATTTGTTTTGCTCTTATTTTTAAAAGATTGACAATTCTTAATAAGCAGTTTAAAAAAAATTTATTTCATTTAAACTTTCAAATAAATCATCATTTATTACTTAATCTTCAAACTTGAAATTTGTCAAGAATTTGTTTTATGTTCTCACAAATGTAAAGAATTTAAAGTTTCTTAATTTCATGAGTTTGTGATAAAAATACACCAAAATTATGACTAAAAATAAAGGTCATAACACATTATAATAATGATTTATTACCAGATATTAAAGATAAAATACATTGTATTACTGACTTATTAGAGATTAAAGATCTTCTGCATCTATGTGTCCTTTCAGGACGTTGGTAGTGATGTCTCTCCAAAATTTCCTGTCCTTTGTAGCTCTTAATAAATTTTGTCTTTTTGTTATCTCTTCTAAACTTTCAGAAATTCATACATATTTTTGTTTAAATTTATGTCTTTTTCTTTTTTTTTCTTCCTTTTTTTAGTTGCTTATGACACACTGACAGTGGATTTGCTTACAATTTAGCCAAATTAGAGAATAATTGCTTATAAACAAGTTACTTATTAAAAAAAATCTAATTTTGCAAACTTTTGTTAGTGCATTTGGGTGCTCCACTATTGTAGCTTTGTGGCAGAATTGGTAACACTCTGTGAAACATCTCTTGATGTGTATGTGTAAATATAAATATATTTTACAATTAAAAGACTTTCTGTAACAATGAAATATAATCATTTTCCTTGTCAAATAAAACACCCACTGTTGCCGGAAAAACAAAAATGAGCTGTCGTCTCTAGCTCTTTTATATAGAAATTGGCAAGATATGCAAATTTTAATCTGATCAATCATGGGTATCTTGGATGTCTATATAAACTGCTTGATGTACATTGCGGTGCAATAGATATCGGCTCAGAATGAGAAATTGGAGAGCTGAGTTTGTTGAATTCCAGTTGAATTTGTTGCATTCACTTACATGAAAATACCCTTGGGAAAGGTATGAATCCATCTATTCTACCTCCAGCTATAGGTTGAATAGCAGGACAGATTGGGTTCTTTAACCTTGGTTAGCAACAAGTCTCCCGCAGAAAGAAATGGCAACCTACTGCGGGAAAATCTTCTGCCTAGTCAGTCCTGGACCAAAAGAGATATGATTGCCCAAGCATGTATCCTGTATGGTACTTAACTGACTGATCTGGATAAAAAGGATTGAATATAGGGTAGATTGTGTTTTATATCTTTGGTTGGCAACCAGTCTACCACAGAAAGAAATGGCAACCTACTGCGGGAAAATCTTCTGCCTAGTCAGTCCTGGACCGAAAGAGACATGATTGCCCAAGCATGTATCCTGTATGGTACTTAACTGACTGATCTGGATAAAAAGGATTGAATAGAGGGTAGATTGTGTTTTATATCTTTGGTTGGCAACCAGTTTACCACAGAAAGAAATGGCTACCTACTGTGGGAAAATCTTTTGCCTAGTCAGTCATGGATGGAAAGAGACATGATTGCCCAATCGTGTATCATGTATGGTACTTAACTGACTGATATAAACTGGTACATTTGTTTGAAAGCTAGATACTGGCACTTTGGCTGCCTGTGCATGTTCTTATGGTCGGCTTTTTTGGTAATTGTTAATGTTCTGACAACACTTGATGTCGACCATTGGTGTTTTGGTGTATAATGTTGGTGTTTTGGCAACTGTTGGTGTTTCATTAACTTGCACAAACTCTTCTACTGACTCCTATTGCAAATCCTGTTGTACATCTAAACTTATTTATAAATGGCACTTTGTGTGTGTGTGTGTGTGTGTGTGTGTGTGTGTGTGTGTGTATCCATTACCTATAGACTCCGAAACGGCTGAACCAATTTTCTTGAAAATTTACACAGTCGTACTATAAGTGTCTGTGAGTGTTCTTAGCTAGGTTTTGTGTTGTGGTACTCCCGATAAATATCGAAAATCGATAATCGAAAAAATCGGGTTATAGAAGGAGTGGTCCGATTTTAATCAAATTTGATACACTCATAGACAAAGACATAAGAAACGATATTCAGAAGTTTCAAGGTTGCAGGTCTTACAATAGTGCAGAAAATTTGATATCGACACCAGGAAACCAAAATTTGATTTACATCGATTCATTTTTCTTTCAGTCCACAGTTTCGCTTTAACTGAAAACAACTATTACTTTTTAGTCTTTCATGCCAATGCCCAAAGTGTCTGAGCTCCAGGACCATGGATTAGTTTTAAAGCTTTCATTACACCCAAGCAATGCTGGGCTATACTTCTAGTGTGTATATATATATATATATATATATATATATATATATTAAGGCTAAAAATAATGGAAGCATTATTCATAAAAAGAAGAAAAGCCGATACTCAATAACATCAACTATGAACATGGTCACTATGTGCTGACAGCATTTGGAAAATAAAACATTCTTACAGCTCTAGATACGACCATAAAACAATCTATATATCCAGTTAAAAATAAAATAAAATTCTTCCTTGATAATGGCTAAATGTATAGCCAAAAGTATTTGGATAAATAAAACATCCAGACAATTTTTATATAATTCATCTACTGAAAAGAAAAACATTTTAAGTTCACATGAAAAATTATATAAAAAAAAATAACTACAGCACCTTGTGTCATTTTTAACAAAACTTGCATAAAAGAAGAATTGCTGCCTAAATACACAAAATATATATATATTCAATATGTCGGTTGTTAAACCATTTTGTTAATCTTTGGGATTTTCCGTAGATATATATTTATATATATATAAATATAACATTAACATCTAAAAAAGGGAAAAGTATATAACTTTGGTCATGTGAAATATAGAATTAAACTTTCCCTAGGCATTGAGTTCACAAATATATTTTTACACCCACATATACCTCTTAATGTTTTGAAATTTGCATATTCTACTTGCAGCCTCACCCTCAAGGTCTCCTATTGAAAATATATCTCCTTATCCTTATTCAAAGTCTAACACTCCCATATACAACACTTCCAGATGTAACACACCAAGTAATTACCTGTAAGTAGCATCAGTTAATTTTTTTAACCATATGTGATGGTATATACAACCCCCCCCACTTTCTATATAGTTAACCTTTATTACTCTGTATGTGACTTCATTTGCTCTACAAAAAGTTTATTCTGCCACTGAAGGTAACTCTGATACCTGAACAATAGTGTGTTCAAATTTTATAGTTGTGTTGACATATCCTGCTATGGCAACAGGAAACAACTTTTTCAAAATTAAAGGCTGATAACTTTTATACCTGAATAGTGATTTTAAAATTATTTATCATTTAAGAATTACATGATCATTATATATTTACAATAATGAACACTTTTTATCCATAAATTTATCTCTGAAATGTTTATTCACATAATAACTGTAATGACAAAAGTACCCTGGTGTAGGCTTTAAGAAAGCTCTATTCAACTGAGAATACAAGCTTCACATAAAATGTCATTTTATAGTTTCAGTCAACAGAAATAGCTTTCTCAAGCAGGAGACCACTCTTGATTAGTCATAACAATAATATTGTTTAATATTTTGGTTTTATCCTACAAATATTTAAATAAATCCATTTAAATATTTGTCCTATCCAAAATAAATGCATAAATAAAGAAGTCTTCTATGTTAATTAATATTACACTATTTATTTAGAAAATATTTATATTTTAATCGTTATTTTTTGTTTACAAATGAAGTACTTGTTATACTAACATTTTTGTCATAAATTTACCTTTTTAAGAAATACCTAGAAAAAATTTGTTTCTTAAAAATTTGTTTAATATATTCACCTCGTTTACAAGATATAAAAATATCAAATTGAATTGAATTATATGACCTTAACTTTGCATAACAACACTCTTAATGAATTACTTTTTCATTAATTTTGTAGTATAAAAATATATTTGCTACTATTTTTTTAATAGTAAACTAAACTAAAATTCAACATACATTTTTTTAAATTACCTTTTAGAATAGAAAATACAAATTACTCAAAGATTTTATCATCAATATATTTGTTGTTTTGTATCACAATAGTATAGAAAAAATATTAAATCAACTTTGTGACAGTGGCAATTTTAAATAAATTTTCCAGTGTAAAAACAAAATTGAGGAAAAAGTTTCTGTTAAAAACAAAACATAGTAAACATTAAAATTAACTTTCTTGAGAGAGTCTTTGTAAAATTTGTAAGAATGACTTCAGGTTAAAAAAAATCAGATTAATGAATTATTTCTTAAAATCAAGTAAAATTATGAATTTTTAAATTTCAGATATTCTGTACTATATTTTATTCTTAATCAGACTGAAATGTCTAGCCAGTTATTATATGTATATTTTTACAAATGTGTTTTTTTTGTTTTGTTTTAAATTTTAAAGCAGCTTTAAATATTTCTTGGAAAGAAAGTTTAGAATATCCATAGTCAGTATTTTTAAAGGTAATATATTCAGTTTAATAAAGAAAATATACTTCATTCTCTTTTTTTTATTTTTAGGTCTCAATTAACTGAGTCTAGAAATACTCTGTCAAACATGGTAAGAAGGATATATTATTTATTTCATGCATATACTTTTATTTATCCAACTGTATGTGGTATGTAAAAGTAATCTAAGATGAAGCATAATTTCTATTTTCATTGGAAAAGAAAAATAATTTGCTTAGTAGCCAGAAGAATGTGTTCTTTTACTCTATTCTTTTTGGGAAGAATAATAAAATAAACTGGAAGTCATGCAGGCAGCTGAATTATGAACAAAATTAAGATCTAATTTCATAAGCAGTTTTTTTTATTTCAAAGTGCTCAATACTGGTGTGGAGATAGAGTCTTGATAGGTTTAATGCAAAGACTTTAATTGAGCAAGTTCATGTTGACTTTAAAATTTTGTGAATACACCATTATGATGTCTTCACTCATGGGGGCTGCCCTGTTGAGTGAATGCATCATAAGGGTTTCCTCACAAAACTTCAAAGGCAACAACATATATATATATATATATATATATATATATATATATATGGTGGACCTGAAGGAGACTACTACCACCTTTAAATTTGTTGTTTTTAATTTTTTTCAGTGCAGTCTTATCGATTACATCCTAAACTTTCTGATTGACAAAAACATTTGGAAAAATTTCAATATTTAAACAAGTTGGGGGGGGGGGGGGCTCAGTTTTTCATACAATGTTATAGTGAATCGATCCTCCATTTTGGAATTCCTCGCTGTTATGACATTACCACCATCTAAAATTTGTTGATTATCAATTTTTTCTACTTTTTTCAGTGTAATCTTATCGATTAAACCCTAAACTTTCTGATTAACAAAACAAATTTGTAAAAATTTCAACATTGAAACAATTTAGAGGGTAACTCAGTTTTTCATACAACCTTATAGTAAATCGATCCTGTGCAATTTTTTGCTTGCACATAATCAACAACTGAATCCTTTGCGAAATTTTTAATAAAGCCATTCTTAGAGTTTCCAAGGAAGATGTCATCATAAGAACTGAAGAAAACTTGAAAAAAACAAAAACAAGAACAATAACTCATCCCAAAAAAAAAAACAAAGCGACCCCAAACGTGAGTGATTCCAAAATGGAGGATCGATTTACTATAACATTGCATGAGAAACTGAGCCCCACCTAAAATTGTTTAAATATTGAAATTTTTTCAAATTCTTTTGATAATCAGAAACTTTATGGAATAATCAATAAGACTATGCTGAAAAAAGTTAAAAAAAAAATGAAAAACAACAAATTTAAAGGTGATGGTATTTTCCTTCAGGTCCACCATAATATATATATATATATATATATATCATTGAATAATATGGAAATATTGTCTACTTATTTTTATACAGATCCTTTCCAGTTGCCTAATTAGTTTCTTGATGTTAAGATGAAGCACATCAAGGAAGGCACCATAGTTCTTTCTAACTCAAGTACTTTCAATCTTTTCCAAGATCATTTTCTGTGGTAAATTACAAAGACAAACTTGTAACTGTGTTCACGTATATTTTTAAAAAACATCACAACGTAATGCAGATTTTATCGCAGTTACACTAAGTGAATTTGCTATCCTCATGCCTAACCGGTTTTGAATCCAGAGATCTTCATTCATTTAAAAAGATGTTTATGAATGAAGAACAAATATATATAGATAAGGACAAAAAGATACAAACAAAAATAGATGAGTTTTCATGTTAAACTCTTCTTCTGCTGTCTTTACATGAAAGATGGCAGTTACAGAATTTTTATCAGACCTCATTGTTAATATTCAAAAATGCTGGTTACATTTTTCACAATGTGTATTCTGTTGTTTAACAAAAAAAAATGTATTTCATTAAAAAGAATTAACTTATATATGTAAAAACATTTCCAGTATTTTTTTTTAAATAAAATTAGTTAATGATAACTAGTACATATATTTATTCTAGGATGTGCATTGTGGTGCAGTGGATATCAGCTTGGAATGAGAAATTGGGGAGCTGAGTTCAAATTCCAGTTAAATTCGTTACATTAACTTATGCACAAATACCCTTGGGAAAGGTATGAAGCCGTCTCTTCCCTCTCCAGCTATAGATTAAATAGCAGAACAGACTGGGTTCTGTATCCTTGGTTAGCAACTAGTCTACCACAGAAAGTAATGGCAACCTACTGTATGAAAATTTTCTGCCCAATCAGTCATGTGTCTTTTAAAACATGATTACCCAAGTGTGTATCACATGTGGCACTTAACTGACTGACATATATTTATTAATCATCTAAATATATTCATTGAATTTCTATGACTTTATACCAATGTTTTAAAAGTTTCTGAATTCCACCTTGATAAAACAGTACTGGCTTTGATGCAATAAAGTTGATGATGAAATCTGAATATTGAAGAGAAGGAATGCTGCATTGATTGAAACAAATGATAATCCAGTAGGACTAAGTCTAGTGAATATTTTGCATGAGGAAGAATTTCCTATCGTAATTACAATATTGTTTCTTTGGAATGACAAACCAACATGTGGACAAGTGTTGTTCTGCAGCATTATGATATTCTGTCTACTCTGTCTTGTAAATAGATGCTTTTTCTTCAATTGCATTGCTCAAATTTCAAAGAGGACAACTATCAGCAGAAACAGATCCATCAAGCTTCATAAACCTTTCATATCTTAACAAATAACAGAGCAAAATTTTTTTTTCTTAGTAAAGATTAAGTTTTGCCATTGATACTGTAGTCTGTCCTGGATCTACCCATGATTTTTAACATCCTAAGTGTTATGACCTAACTGCTGCAGCATAAAATATAAAAAGAAAGTAAAAAAAAAATATTACACTTATTGCCAAGAAGTATAGCCAAGGTTTCCACTCCAGTAGTGGCTGGTTCTTTGTAGGGCCAGATACAGAAATAAGAAAAATAACCAACAGAGACAAACAACAGAAGCCAGGATTATAATTTAACAAAATTTAATATAAAGCAACAATGATCTGAGGTAATATGTGCATGGAAAGGTGTGTGCAATGCTTGTGGTATAAGGATGAAAAAAAAACAAAAAAAACTTTTATCTGTGGTCTGAAATAAAAAAAAATATTCACTTTTTCTTTTTCTTCTCTCTTCTCTCTC
The DNA here is from genome assembly GCA_037127315.1 of Ascarosepion bandense. NCBI lineage: Eukaryota > Metazoa > Mollusca > Cephalopoda > Sepiida > Sepiidae > Ascarosepion > Ascarosepion bandense. Next base: position 281,171 of record JBBBDQ010002001.1, on the reverse strand, counting down.
TCTCTTTCTCTTTCTCTCTCATTTTATATTTTACTTTTCTTTTAGTTCAGTTTTTTACTTTCTTTTCAAAGTTGCAAGCTTCTGTTGCCAAATGATGTTTGTTCTCTTTTTGCAGTTTTGACAGCGTAAAAATTTTCTTTTAGTTGTAAAGATTTAATGTTTAATTGACCAATGCATTCTCAGTTTTTCTTAACTGGAAAAATTACACATCCCTTTATCTTTGGTGATTAACACACTTAGTAATTCATCATTGCTTTTTGGTTTGTGACTATTTAGTCAGTCAAATAAATATCATATGTAGCATAGGATTTATGTTGGAGAGTTGGATGCAATGTTTGGTTTCTTCATTAATCTCCTCATAAAAAGAAGAGTTTATTCCTCGAAGTTCACTGCCCAACTGCTTCTCCAATATTTTTCCTGCGCAATCGTTAATACCGGGCCTTGTGATTTTGCATGCATGTGATGTGCTATTTTTATCCATCAGCTGTTCCTGTTTCTAAGGGTCAATGTCCCGTTGCCGGTTTATGTTAATTACACTACTGATTTTGTAAGGTTGCCAGAGAGAGAAGATATATGTCACAGAGAGAGAAAGAAAGAGTGATAGTTTATAGACAGTATGTATTTTTAATGCAGTGGTGGTTAAGAGTGAATACATGAGAATGTAACACTAAGTAACAATCTTCTATAGAAATTTAAAAAAATATTTTTTAATATCTGACAAGAAGTAAAATGCAAGTGGTAAGAGTCTGTTTAATGTTTTGTTTAATCTATGCATTGAATATTGCTGACATATCTGGTCTGGTGCTTCTGCTATATATCTCGAGATTCTTGACAAAATTCAAAGAAGAATCTGTAATGTTATTGATGCTAACCTGGTATCTTGACCGAGTCACTTTCTCACCTCTATAATGTGGCTTCCCTCTGGCTTTTTTTATAACCATTTTTATGGCAATTGTTCAGATGCTGATTTTTTTCTCGTTAGGGCCTCAACTGCATGAATTTAAACATGCTACTAGATTGGCAACTAGATCTCATCGCTTTTTTTTGTTGAACTAGCTAAATGCAACTGTCAGTTCTATTCTAATAGTTTCTTTTCTTGCACTTCTTGCCCATGGAACTCCCTTCTAATCCACCTACAATCTTAAAATTTAAATGCAACATCAATCTCTATCTTTTGAACCCTTTTCCTTTATTGCTTACTTCTCCTCACTAAAGTTTTCTCATTCTCTTTCACTCCATGTAACCCCCGTGTATGAAAAATCTGACCCATAAACTATTGGTGACTGAAAAATCCTTGCAGTTATTCATTTACTAGATTCAATAAATGTTATTATTCATTTTTTTTAGAGTATTAATTATCTGCCCCAGATGCCAGGCAGGGTCTCTATCAGAACTCCTCCCACTCAAGGAAGACTTGGTAAGTAACCAATCAATCATTGAGTCTTAATCATTAGATTTTGAAAATGTATAACTTAATACAAAGCATTACTGAACAATGGCTTCAAACAATTTTTACAAATGGAATAATTTGAAATAAAAAATGTAGCATGGCTTTCTGAAATTATAATTCTTACATGGTCAATGGAAGAGATGACATTTTACCAGAATTTTTTCTTAACTCATTAAGATATTTAGCAGAATGCCTACTCATTTCAAATGTAGTACAAAGCTTTTTTAACACGTTAGTCCCATGTGTATAGGGGGCCAAAGTTTTAAAAATTGTCTAGTTTTTTTTTTAACTCATTAATACCAACTGTAAAATCCAGTATTTATTATAAAATAAAGTATTTGGTATTTACTTTTATAAGAATTAAAATAAATATCAGATATTATAGACTACTAAAAAATCTATAGGTTTCTATTTATAAACCATTAATGGCTACCTTTCCATTTATAGATTCCGTCAGAATCTATCCTGCACATTTATAAATCTACCATCCGCCCGTGCATTGAATACTGCTGCCATATCTGGTCGGGTGCCCCTGCTGTTCTCCTCGGGCTTCTCGATAAGGTTCAGAGGAGGGTCTGTAATGTGATAGATACCGACTTGGCAGACCGCCTGCAGTCTCTCTCCCACCGGCGTGACGTGGCTTCCCTGTGTCTCTTCTATAAATACTTTCACGGCTTCTGCTCCGATGAACTTAGATCACTAGTGCCCCCTAAATACGAATTTGAACGAGATACTAGATTAGCAACTAGATCCCACCCTTTTACAGTGAAACCGATAAAATGCAACTGTAACTTCTACTCCAACAGTTTCTTTCCTCGCACTTCCCGACTGTGGAATTCTCTTCCAAATGATTGCTTCCCCGACGGCTACAATCTCCAGGAGTTTAAATGTAAGGTCAATAGACACCTCCTAACACACTCTAACCTGCTCCCATTCTTTCAAACACTCTTCCCATCTGCCCAACCCTCATCCTCAGTATCCTTACCCATCTATCACCTTCCTCCTGACATTCCCCATGTCTAACCACTCCTTCTCTTTACCCTCCCCTATGTAGCTCCATGCACAATAGTGGCAGTGGAATGCCTTGCTTGGGGTGAGATGATTAAAAAAAAAAAAAAAATGGTTTAATCTAAACAAAAATTTTTTTGGTTTTTGTATTTTTATTGATATTTATCCCATTTGAATAATATATAAAAAATATATTATTCAAATTTTTTGCAAGTACAACTTTAATTAAATGCTGTTGGCAAATTGCTTTGATGAAAAATGATCATTGTTATGCTTGAATTTCTAGGACTAAAGAAAGTTATCGTTACATTATTTACAAACAGATTAATGTCCGCAGCTTTTTTGTTCCTCCACCTTGTCTGCCAGGGGTCTTCACGTAAAGCCTGCTAGGGTAGTGTGGTAATCAATGGCATAAAAGGAAAGGACATAAATTTTCTTTCTCTCTCTGTCTCTCTTTCCCTTTTTTTTATCTTTATCCCTCATAAACAGGATGCTTTATAAACAGCAGAATTTGTTCTTGCTAGAGGAAATTTTTTTTCCCTGGACAAGCCAACTACTTAATTTTAACCCAACCACATGGTGGAATTTCTCTCTCATACACACACTACAGCTAAGCATATAGATTTTTTCTTTCCTTTTTTTTTCATAAACTCTGTTTATCTGTGTACAAACAGGCATATTTTTATATCTTCTTGAATTATTTTGTACTTTGTTTATAAAAGATATAAATTCTCCATATACTGGATTTAATTTATTTTAAAAGTTCTCAACTTCTTCCCATCACAAGACTCAACTGCATCTGGAGATTGGGAACCAAACCCTTGTATTCAGTTCAGGGTTGAAAACTGTTCTTCTTCCTCTATCCATCTTTGGCTATATTTCATATCCGTTAATTTTCCTTAGTTAATTCATCCTTGTAATGCTGCATTTTGTTTTTCCATTGATGGCTTCTCAGCCAAAACAACTGACAGATTAATGTATCAGGTGTGTGCAAAAGTTTCCAGAAAATCTGCTTTTCAGGTGTGCTATCAGTCTCTACTCTAAAAAAAAAAAAAAGAAGAAAATTTAAAGTTCTTACTACTAACCAGTTAAGTTTGTTATATTCACTTATGTACAAATACCCTTGGAAAAGTATTGTAGTAGAATATCCTGTTACCCTTTCTGGTTCAGTAGGATGGATGAGTCCATTTGTTTGATGAGATTCATAGCTACTGATTAGTAGTGAGTGTATATAGTAGTGTATATTGCAATAGACTAATCTTTCAGTGATACTCTTGTACAGAATAATCCAGTTTTCTCTACGATGTGCATATATTTGGTAGTTTATCACTTGGGTGCACAATTCATTATTGTACCTTTCTCAAGAATACAACAGAAATTTATGAATCCATCTCCTCCTTCCAGGTATGGATTAAATAGTAGAACTTGTATCTAGAAAAATCATAGTTATTCTCACAAAAATTGTTAATGCAATATTTTCTCACAAAAAAGACTTATTCTTATAACCCAGAATATGTTTTTGGCTTTAAATAATCCACAAAAGGGTTAATAAATGGTAAAAAAAAAAAAAATTGATCAATCAACAAAGAAATCTTACTTCTAAACAAAGTACAACATTACAAAAGCATTTATTTTACAAAAAAAAAATATATTTTCAATATCATCTACTGTCTTGTCAATTCATTTAATCCAATACTTCTCTATTAAATAGGTTAACCATTAGACAGTAAAAAGTTATGGACTTATTGATCCACCCTTTGCATTGTTAAAATGCTGAAGTCTTGTCATCATATGGATGGTTGTTGGGTTTAGGGTTTTCCTGAATCTTTAATTGATTTTAGAGTAAGAGAAAAGACAGATAAGTTCCTCAGATTATTGAAAACTGAGTCTAGAATATATTTGAGAGGACATCCTACAAATTTGAACACTTCATTGTAATTTAAAAAGAATATGGCTTTTGTTTCTCTAGGTCTACCACCAATGTTTTAACAATTATTACTAAATTTGTCTATCAAGCTTTAAATAAGAATGACAAGACTGAGGCTATGACTTCAGATATCTTGAGGTGTTTGACTGGGATAAGCATTGCTGGCATTCTCTACAGCTCAAGGGCCATGGTATCTCTGAGCGAAGATTTGACTTAATCCAATTGTTCTTAGTAAATAGTGTAATGATTTTTCTAAAGAAATTTTAGAAATATTTTTTAATTGATTGCTTTGAAGAGATTTTGAAACTTTGTATTTCACAAATATTTCCAAACTGCCTCTTACTTGACCTTGCTGATATATAAGTGTCCCTTTGTCAGTTATTTCTAAAATTATGCTGAAAAATCTTGTTGGTTGAATTCAACAAAACCTGTTTGAATGAATTTTTGCTGCCTAAATAAATATACCATAAACACACACACACACACACGTATGATTGATGTGGAGAAGTTTGTCACTTAACTGAGAAGAGTCATGCTGACTTCAAAGTTTCATGAAGACAACACTATGATATTCAGAGATCGGGTTAAAAATGAGAAATGAAAATTTTTTACGAAAAGACTGTATACTGGAATGTTTGGTGTTGAAACTTATTGGTCAAATATATGTTTCATGTATTAAAGCAATAGATGATTATTTTTAAAATGTATGTATGTGGAAAATTTTTATTAGTGTATGTATGTATAGGAACGCTTGTCTATTTACATGTATGTGTGCGTAATGATATGTGTGTTAAATACATTAAAATGATAGAGGACTTTTTAAAATATAAGTGTGAGAAATCTTGGATGGTAAAGTGTACAAATGTGTGTGTTTGTTGGTCAGTAACATTAGTGTATGTGATAAAATGTTTGTAGACGTTTCTGTTCAAATCGTAGCGAAGAATGTATACAATCCATGCAAATGCCATGTTCCTAATTCTCAGTTAAACAAAAATATAAATTGAATGTAATAAGTTTTTGTGGTCGGAATCTTTCATTAAATGTATTTGTATGTATTACATTACTAATGATCAGTGTTGATTCCTGTCTGTCTGTCTGTCTGTCTGGCTGTGTGTGTGTGTGTGTGTGTGTATATATATATATATATTGAAGAAAACCTGTGACCAAAATGGAAAACATTTTCTTGTGGCATGTTTCATCCTTTAAGAGGGATGAAGACCTAAAGGATGAAATGCATCACAAGAAAATTTTTTCCACTTTGTCATACATTTTCCCCAATATTGTTCTTGATATATAAAAATATATATATATGTTATCTCATTTGTATATATATATTGTGGAATAGTAATATGTAAATTTTTATATATCAAGAACAGTTTTGAAGGAAAGATGACAAAGTGAAAGTCCAATGAAGTCCTAAGAGATGAAATGCATTACACAAAATCTTTTTCCACTTTGTCATATTAAATGTAATATATTTATATATATATATATATATATATATATATATATATATATAAAATATTATAAGAAAGTGAAAGTACACGTAGAATAAAACCCACTGTTGAAGCATTTACTTTTATAAAAGGGTGCTAGATTCAGAGTAGAGCTTAATATTGTAATTTTGTTATTACAATGATTTATAAAAGCATTATATCACTACACAAAAATTTTCATGTTTCAGAACAATACTGTTCTTCTTCAGGTGATATGTTAAAATAAATGGTGAAAATGATTTATTTTAAAAATATAAGATGACTTCATCGTTATTTAGATAATTAAGGAGTGGTAGTTGGAGAAAATGGTTTAGGTGTGTCATCATATCAATATTGTTCAATAGAATTAGGTAACTATGGAGTTTGAAGATCTGGGTCACAAAGGAAGCAAGATGGCTTGGTGTCTAGAAATGTCACTTTAATTTTGTTAGGAATAAGATACATAGTGGTACCATAGATTATTTAAATGGGTAGACAATAATTTTTAACCGCAGGTTGGATTTTAAGTTTATTTTTAAAGTTAGATTTTTTACTACCTCATGTGTAAAGGGGCTGGAATGTTTAGGTTAAAATTAGGTTTAAAATACATTGTGGGACCGTTGTTAAAAATTATTATCTACCCATTTAAATAATGTATGGTCCCACAATGTATTTTACCCAGACAAAATAATTCTCTTTTAAAATTTAAAAAATTACAATGTTTCATTTCTAACTTATGCTTCAATATAACTTAAAAATTAAAAATTAATTTACTAAAATAAACAACCCACACAATACTTTATTGTTTTTCTTATTACAATATACCTAAGTATGCCATAATAATTAAAAATTAAAAATTGACATGTCTAAACACCAAGCCATCTTGCTTCCTTTCATGACCCAGATCTTCAAACTCCATAATTACCTAATTCTCATTTTGATTGAACAATATTGACACACCTGAAGCATTTTCTCCAACTACCATTCCTTAATTTTTTAAATAACTATGAATTTATACATTTTCAAAATAAATCATTTTCATCATTTATTTTAACATATCACCTGAAGAAGAACAGTATCGTTCTGAAACATGAAAATTTTTGTGTAGTGATATAATGCTTTTATAAACTACTGTAATAACAAAATTACAATATATATATATATATATATATATATATATATATATATATAATACAATAAATTTTTTCACTTTATACATTAAATTTCTTTTTATTCAAGCTGATGCTCCATTTATTAATTATCTCCAGCATATTTTTCTTTAATAAGATTTCTCAAATATTCAGGATGGTAGACAAAAAATAAATATACTGTTTGATAAATACATAGAGTGTCTCCTCAAATTTGGGGTATCCTCTAAAAATAACATTTAAAATGAGAAAATACATCACATTTCTCCTATAAAGATAGCAAGTTTTAAACAATATACATATTAGTGGTCTGGTTTGTAGAATTCTTACAATTATGCTGACAAACTAAAATTTTAATTATTTATGCTCCATTTTATTATTTGCTGAATATTTAACTTTTTCTAGAAACTCCCTCTGTTCCAATAATCAGTGAGAGTCCAACTCCAACCATAGTTGATATTACTAAAAAGTTCTCAAGGTAATCTGATATTTTTCACTTTATAAACTTATTATTGAATTACATATTAACCAATACTGTTTTTTTTAAATGATATTATGTTTTCTCATTATAAACATCACTTTACAACCAATACTGAAAGTCTGATAAAGCCATATATATCATTTATACACATACACAGCAAACACCATCTATGCATGTAAGATATGTTCCAAAACCACTAGTGGATGCCTAAAACTGAATAATACTGAAGTCTATATCTACAACAAGGGTCAGCTGGAAAGTTAATACTATTCTCATGGAATATGACTAAATGAGGTTTAATTTCAACATAGTTCACCTTGTAGTCCACACACTTCTTCCAGTGGTGTTGCAGCCCTTGGTTCCCACTGGTGAAGAAACTTTCATCCTGTTGGTTAATAAAATCATCAACAGCAGATATGATGTCACCATCATCATGATACTGGTTCCCGGCAAAATGTATGTTGGGTAACAGATGCTAAACCAAGGATTTGTGTGCTGGAGCATTGTCCTGGTGAAACAAGAATCCCTTTCATCAGTTTTCCTGGGCATTTGGTCTTGATAGCCTTTTGTAACTGACTCAGCAAGTTGGCATAGTACTCTCCATTGATGGTGTAGACCTTTTGAAGATTGTCAATAAACACAATGCTTTTTGCATCACAAAAAACTAAGGCCATCACCTTCTCTGCAGCTGAAACAACATTGGCCTTCTTTGGAGCAGATAAAGGAGTAGTGCTTCCACTGCACAGATTGTCTCTTTGTCTCTGGTTCAAAGTGATGAACCCTACACTCATCTTAGGTTAGGAAACATTCGAGAAAACCAGCTCAAACAATGTCAGATTTTCCTGTGATGTGATTAATGATGTACACTTTTGATCAGGTGTTAAAAGGTGTGGTACCTACTAAGCAGAAAACTTCAACTTGCCAAGTTCATTGTGCAGAATATTCTACACTCTCACGAACATGAAAGAAAAGAATGAAAATGAGTAACTTTTAACAAAGCTCTTAATATTTATTCTGTATCTTTTCTTCATAATTCCTAGTTCATGTTAGAAAGTTCTCCTAACTTTTTCTGAATTGAATCTAAGGTAAATTGTCATCTTATTTTCAGAATGGCTTGAAAGCAAGGATGTGCGTTTGTGGTGCGGTGGATATCGGCTCGGAACAAGAAATCGGAAAGCCGAGTTCAAATTCCAGTGGAATTCATTGCATTCATTTACGTGCAAATACTCTTGGGAATGATAATAATCTGCCACTTCTTCCTGCAGCTATGGGTTAAGTATCAAGACAGATTGGGTTCAGTAGTCTTGGTTGGCAACCAGTCTACTGCAGAAAGTAATGGCAACCTACTGTAGGAAAATCTTTTCTGCCCAGTCAGTCATGTCTCTTTCGATCACGTATGGCACTTAACTAACTGAAAGCAAGAGATTCATATAGCTTTTTCTGAAATGAATTTAAGGCAAATCCTTATCCACATTTTCAGAATGGGTAGAAATTAGAAGATTTATATGGTTTTAGGTCCATCCATGTGTTTTCAATGTTGACAACATTTGTCAAATTTCTTCAAAACTTTGTCAGGATTCTGTATCCTATCGTATACTCTGTATGCACTTTTTTAAAAGTGACTCATTTTCATTCTTTTCTTTCATCATGAAAAGTGCTTGCTTGGAGAAGGAAAGACTAATGATTTATTATTTAAGTGCACACACACACACACACACACACACACACACACATATTTGTTTCTTACATTTTTGCATCTGACAATGCCTAGAAGGGCAATACAGATCTAATTTAAATAAAATGTTTCCATTTGTCAAATATATATATATTATGTAAGAATATTAATTTATATAGATAAAATAAGTTATAAATAGATTAAATTTCCTAATGTTATTAATAATTTGAAGCAAATATTTTTATATTTCTCTCTTCTTTAAAATTTTTTAAAAATGTTTCTTAACATTTCTTAAATTATTTTTATTTGATCTGTTTATCTTTAAACCCAATAATTTACATATGTAGAAATTTATAATTTAAAAGCGTGCAAGTCAAAAACAATAATTGGAACTCCTGATTTAACCCTCTGTCTCACTTATAAACATAACTGAAATTTCCTTTTCACAACACAGGAAATATATTGAATATTGATTATTCATGTTTACACTGAGGTTAAAGTGAAAATCTGATTCAATTTCTGTCTTTTTTTTTTCTTTTAGGTGAACATTTTTCCCCAGCAACTAGCCAGAGGTTAAGTCCTTATTAATATACAATAAATTTTAAACAATTTAACTGCGTTTCATTGTTTTTGTTAAGACAAATATGAAATCAGTTGATGTTTTCATTGTATGTAAATGATTGTATTGTCTTTAACTATTCTGTTCTATTTTTTGCAAGTTTTGATTTTTAAAAATAAATATCTACTCCTTGTTTTTGTTCTTTGTTAGTTTCTTAAATATTTCTACTTCTGCCAGGCAGCTCATAGTGAGAAATTGGAGAACTGAGTTTAAATTCTAGTCAGTTTGAAATGAGTTTGTTATATTCAAGTGTGTAGACGATGCTAAGAAGTCCCTCAAACAAATAATAAAAAGAAAAATGCACTACAAGTAATGTAAAATAAACGTTTGTTTATTTTCGTAAAAAAAAATAAAAGAATTATTTTTTTGTACAAAATATGAGATTGTCCGTACAACTGTAAAAAAAAAAGAGAAAGAAAGGAACTGGGAATGTGAGAGGGAAAGGTAGGACGATGTGTAGCGAGCGAGATGAGAGAAAGAGAGAGTGAATGAAGGTTCACTGATATGGATTCAGCCTGTTGTGTGAACTGCTGGATTCTCTCTGTGTGTATGCTCGAATCTGTCCGTGTGCCCTTTGATGTCAGCTTGTCGCTGGTCTCCTCTGGTCTGATGAGAGTTTCTCCCTTCCTTATATCTGAATGGTGAGGCTCCGGGGAGATTGAAAAAATAGGTTTCTTATGTCGAGCTCTGATTGGTCAATAAATCATATTTTTGACCACGTGGTGTGCTTTCCACTACGTCAGAACTTTTGGGTGCGCTGTCCTTGTTTTTGACCCCACAGGGTATGGTAAGGGGTGAATTCCCACGCAATTGTATTTTTAGATACACGTGTGTGAATTAATTTTTATTGTGTGTGTGTGTGTGGAAAATGAAATAAGAAACAGCACAAGTGCCATACATGGTACACGTTTTGGTGATCACATCTATTTTGATTCATGACTGACTAGGCAAAAAATTTTCCCACAGTAAGCTGCTATTTCTTTTTGCAGTAGTTTGGTCGCCAACCAAGGTTATAGAACCCAATCTGTCCTGCTATTCAACCCATAGCTGAAGGGAGAAGAGATGGATTAATATCTTGTATAAAAGTGAATGAAATGAATTCAACTGGAATTTCTCATTCTGAGCCGATATCTATTACACCACAGGCTAGATTACATCAAGATAAATTTGAACTCTATAGAACTCAGTCTACCTTGCTAGGGAGTGAAGAGATACCTTCCTCAAGGGTATTTGCATGTAAGGGAACGTAACAAACTTGACTAGAATTTGAACCTCTGCTCTTTGGATCCTCATTCTGAGCTGCTATTCATTACACCACACTTCACATCCTTATTGCATTTGTTTATGCAGAAATATGAATCCAACAGTTATAAGTTAAATAGGACTTGTATCTGGAAAAAAGTCATTGTTATTTTAAAAAATTTGTTAATGCAATATTTGCTCAAAAAAAAAAAGAAGAAATTATTCTTACAATCCCAAATATGTTTTGGCTTTAAATAACCAAATAAAAAATCAAGAAACTGTGTTATTGCTGATTGTGACTAAAATGCTATTAGTACAATAGTTAACAAATGTTTTCAAACTGATTTATGAATGGTGCTGAAAAGTTCTTGGTCTGATCAAAAGTTTTTCAAAGAAAAAATGCAAATTTTTCAGCATCCATTTATACTTATTTTTACTTTCAATCTATTTATAAATGGGATTTTCTGAATAACTTGTGTAAAGTGGTTAGTCTTAATGAGAAGAAAGTGTTAAAAATCTTAATTTTTAAAAATATTCGATTAATATTAAAAGGAACATGAATCAAGGTTGAAGATATTTCAAGACTTTCACTGAAAGGAAACATTTTATGACTTCTCTTTGATATATTGGAATGACCAACATCACAACTCTTGCACTTTAGAACTATTGTTAAGTTACACTTGTTTATTTCTTTGGAACTATTATTATTATTATTATTATTAAGTAAAACTTAATTGTTAATTTCTTTGGGACTATTATTAAGTAACACTTGTTCATTATTAACCTCAGATAAGAAAAGACCACTATATATATCAAGTTAATTATCTATTATAAAATAATAAAAACATCAAATATTATCATCAGCAACAATAATCAAAACTATATCAGACTAACATTATTTATGAATTAAAATGCCCCATAGAGAACTTTGTTCCTGATGAAACAGATTTGTAAATAATTATGTCAGACATACTTTCACTTTCCCATTAAAAATGACTGACTTTGCATCTCTCTTAACAGCACTTCATAGGTTGAAGATGTATAAACACTTTTGTATCTGTACTGGCATGAAGCAGGTCTTCAAATTACAAAACAATTGTGCTGCCAACCTTTTCGGGCAGAAAAGTAGAAGTTTTTGCATCGGATACACTATAATAACCCTAAGTCTAGAAGTTAGTGGTGTATGCCTGGCCGTGCATCAACAATGATGACAAAGACAAATATCCATGATTCAAAGCTTCTGTTCAGCATTTGGTGAGATCAGCTATGTGTAGTTTATTATGAGGTACTCAAACTAAATGAAATCATCATGGGAGATTGCTGTTGACTACAACTGATGTTGTTTGAGCGGAGCATTGAAATAACAATGGCCGCTATATGAACAGCGATACGACAAAGTGATTTTGCAACATGATAACACTAACCCACGTTGAAAAATGGGTGAAAACCTACTTGAAAACGCTTAACTGGGAAGTATTATCTCAACTGCCATATTCACCAGATATTGTCCTGTCCTATTATCACTTTTTCAATCGATTGTACTTGGCCTGGCTGAGCAGCACTTTCATTCTTATTAAGATGCCAAAAAATGGGTCAACTTGTGGTTAGCCTCAATAGGTGTGTCATTTTTTTTATGTGGAATTAAAATGCTGCCAGAAAGATGGAAAATAAAATATTACTTTTCATGAAAAATTAGCAAAAACTTATTCAAGGTCATAAATATCAAGAGATATAACTCAAAATTTTATTTCTTGATCATCCATAGAATGTAAAAACTAAACAGTTGCAAAATAAAAAATAAATTATTTAAAAAATGTTTACACTCAAAAATATTTTACATTTTTTAAAACATATCTTTATCTTATATCAACTTTATGAACAATGACTTAAAATCATAAAGTAAATATACATCAATTTTTCTGGCAAACAAATATACTGCAGAGTTTTTTCCTATGGAAAATAAAAATTATACAGTATATTTTATTAAAATTGTGTATCAGCAACTATCTACAAAAAATAATTTTTGAGATTTTTTGAATTCCTTTTTAAGATTTGGAGCATATTTGCAATATAGGTAATTATTAAATATTTATAAATTCATTTGATGCACATATTATTATGCAGTATTAACAAAAGAACCATTCTATTTTCATTTACAGTTATTCATTTGGCAATAAATGATAAAAAATAATATGAAATTCATCATTTTTTAAAACACTGGGGTGGCCTAATAATTATGGCCAGTAGTGTACATAAAAATAGACTTTTATAGAAAAATGCACACTTTTGAAGGAAAAAATTATTACCAGCAATACATTTTTGAATACAAAACAAGAAGATACTAGCAGTATAGCCCGGTGTTGCTTGGGTGTAATAAAAACTTTAAAACTAATCCATGATCCTGGAGCCCAGACTCTTTGGACATTGGCACGAAAGACTAAAAAGCAATAGTTGTTTCCAGTTAAAGCGAAACCGTAGACTGAAAGAAAAACGAATGGATGTAAGTCAAATTTTGATTTCCTGGTATCGATATCAAATAAGTTTTTTTCATAGTAAACTGAATCTTGAAGGCTAAATAAGTCCTCTGAGTAAATGGTATCATGGCTGAAACTAAGAACTACAATTATATATTCAATTCAATATTAAGAATCTTTTAAAATAATACTTTTTGAAATTTAGCTTTATAAAATGTAAAAATTAGGACTGTCTAAAATTCATTTGTACAGATTAACCATTAGTAAAAAATAAATAATAATAAATACTTCCACAAAACTTTAAAATTCAATATAAATAATATAAAATTCTATATAAAGTCCATTCACTAATGAGTAAATGCTGAACATTTCAATGACATCTGACTTTCCTGATTCTTGGTAAATTTTAAAATTTAATAATTACCTATATTGCAGTTTCATCAAAATAACCTTTTGCCTTCACAATGGCTGCACACACTCTGGGCATTTTTTTCACAAGTTTTTTAAAATAATCCTCCAACAACTCACTCCAGGTATCCATTAGACACTTAACTAAATTTTGAATATGAGAAAGAAGAAAAAAGAAAGAAAAGGAAGAAAAACTCTTAAAAACTTACAAGAATTCTCTGAATGAAGTATGTCTTTTTCTAAACCATAGATTTTTATCTCATTCAAATGTCTTTTCTAAACTCATAAATATCTGATTTAAATCCTATTGTAGAGGATTTTTAGGTCCTTTACAATTTATATTTACAAATCATCCTCGTGTAATTGAAGTTGGAAATAAGACAACAATGTCGCTTGAATATAACAAACAATAAATTGCAGTAACGATAAATTTACATAGTTGCAATTAAGCATGCAAATAGTAGAAGGAAAAGTTGTTTCTCTTTTGACGTTGAGAAAAATGACGAAAAGTCAGTTGAGATTAATGTCTCTGAAAGAAGAAAAAAAAGAAAGAATACAATGTACATACTGATGAATTGAAGAAAGTTCCAATTGGAAAATGTGAGAAATTTGTGCACATGTGAGTTTAAGAAATAAATGGCAGCTAATTGCGTCCTGCAATTAGTGCGGGTGTGTGAGAGCGAATTAGGTGAGATTGAGGAACGTGACCCCACGATAGCATGGTGTTATCGCAGGCAGCTGGAACTGCCAACTGCCTTGCTTGGAACTCGAACTGGAACTGCAATCATAACACGTGTGTCCCCGCTTGTTTATAAGCCCCAGGAAAATGTGGGAATGCATAAGGACATTCCGTGATGGTCGCGTGTTTCATGAATGAAGAAGACACGCGAGATAGGAGTAAAGTATGAATATGTATGTACATGTATGGAAATACACATGATCCCCACACTATTTATTCTAATGGGTCTAGAGGTAGGTTTTATTTTTCTCACTCATTTGAGCTGTGAATTTTGAATTTGTGAACTTTATGAAGTTAGTTGCTAAAAAATTGATTTAATGTGACTAAAGTTCCTTTCATGTTAAGGAAAAAATTTGTTTTCTATGAACTGTTCTTTTCTAAGAGAAAACAGATTTGTATTTTGAAGAACTGTCAATCTATTTTGAGGCATGCAAAGGCAATTTTATGCCAGACTTATAAAGTATTTTGTACAATTTGTGTATTGTAAATATGTTTTAATTGAATAAACATTTGTTTTTTATGCAAATTTTACTTTGAGCTAGAGTTTTGTTGTTTTTCTTATTGCCTCTAATTCTACATTTATTTTTTAAAGAAATTACATGTAATTTCACTTTGAGTAAAACTGACTTGTAATTTTTCAGTATAATTTTCAAATTTTTTTAGTTTCTGATGACAAAAGATCTTTTTTTATTAAATAAATATGCATTTGAAGATTTGTAAAGTTTAGTGACAATCTCGCATCAGAAATATTTTTTAAAAGAATTTTTTTTTGCAACTGTTAAATTATTTTTTGTACAGAAGATCAAATTGGAAATAATTTAACAATTCTGAATTACTTCCCTATTGGTTATCAATCAGTTAAGTGTCATATTTGATATACGCTTAGTCAATCATGTCTCAAAAGAGACATGACTGACTGGGCAGAAGATTATCCCGCAGTAGGTTGCCATTGCTTTTTGCGGTAGACTGGTTGCCGACCAAGGCTATAGAACCCAATCTGTCCTGTTATTTAACCCATAACTGGAAGGAAGAGACGGATTAATACCTTTCCCAAGGGTATTTGCGCGTAAGTGAATACAATGGATTCAGCTGAAATTCGAACTCGGCTCCCCGGTTTCTTGTCCCGAGCCGATATCCACTGTACCACAACGCCTTTAACAAAAGTTTTCCTTAATTTGCTTTTCTTTCAAAGCATCACTTTATTTTAATAAATTTTCTTAAAATATTCAAAAAGACCTGATTTCATGCAGTTCAATTTTATGACATCAAATTAAAAAAAAAATTAGAATAAATGTCAAATAGTTAAAAAGATAAATATTAATTTTAGCGATCTGCATTATTAATATTACTTTCCTTTTTGCTGCATTCTTTTTCAAGGCCTCTCAATTACAGCGTCCTGTGTTGTGTCATAGTTATTGAACAATAACAAAGTTGATATTTAACAATGATGCTTATTTTCTTAGATACAGTTGGCACATGTGTCATCTTCATTATGTTAAAACCATTATCCTGCTGTTGTGGTGATACTGACCGAGCAAAAGCGAGAAACTGGATGTTGGCTCTCTCACAACAAAAAGTCAAATGAATAAAACTCATTGTTGAGCATCCGGGTTCGTGCAGATGTCCCGGTTGAAAAATAAAAATTAACCAAATATCAAATTTCCATTTTGCAAGCCTACGCGAATTTTATTTACCAGCCAATGGGAAGCCCAGAATCAAATTCAAGTATAAAATTCCAAACGAGCTTCTTATCCAAAAGGCAGATATAAAAAGCGGAGACAAAGCATCAGCAGACAGATGGGAAAACGAAAGGAGAAGAGTGTAATTAATATCCCCTTGACTTAAGTCGAGCGGCTACTATGCTGACCTCTTTCTTTCTCCCTGTTCTCAAAAGTACTTATTGACCCCTTCAAAGACATTCCTCAAAGTACTTACTGACTTACTGACCTTAGAAGCGGCAACTTCAAAATGAACATTAATCACACTAAGCCTTTTATCTTTTCAGCATTATATTTTTCATGAACACTTTAACCTTCCGTTGGACCTATATTCAAGTATTATTTTAATTGTAAAAACATTAATTGAAATGTGTATATATAAATGTTATTTTATACTCAAATTGCCTTTCTTGATTTTATAATCATTTTATGAATTATAGTGGGCTATCTTCCCACAAGGCCAAATTCCGTTAACCTGCTATGGTATACGATTACCCTTTACTATAACAGAATCCTACAACAACTAGAAAAGGAATAAATAAGAGAAGATATACCCACTATACTGTCACTCACTTTTAATACATGTGTTAGGGCCTTTGCTTACTTCCACTTTTTTCTTTTACTATATGTAACATCCTTCACTCAATGTGTGTTATGATAATGGCATAGAATTAGAAATTGGAGAGCCAAGTTTGAATTTCAGTTGAATTCATTGCATTCACTTATGCATGAATGCTCTTGGGAAAGGTATCAATAAATTTCTTCTCCCTCCAGCTATGGGTCAAATAGCAGGATAGATTGGGTTCTGTAGCCTTGGTTGGCAACCAGTCTACCATAAAAAGTAATGGTAACTCGTGGAAAAATCTTCTACCCAGTCTGTAGGGTTTGATACATTCACACCCACACACACACACACATGGTCATTCAGTGTTCACGTGACAACCTTAGTTCCCGCGTAAACGCATGCCAATAAAAGCGGGGAATGTCACGTGGTACGCTAGTTAGGATTTTGTCCCGGGCAAGAGCAGACATGTTTCCCTAACTCACACAAACACACGTGCACTAATTGCGGGTAGCAATTAGTGGTGCAAATTTTTATTTCTCACCAGCATGCACACAAAACACTAAAAAACTCCAATTGGAAACAGACATTAACACTATGCACATTAACTTTCATTCAAACTGGACTCTACATAAAATAACTTTCTACTGAACATTTTACATTTCTGTCCAGACAAAGGGAAAGAACTTTTCTTTCCTTACTTTTATGCATGCTTTCAACCCTATGTAACCTTTGTTAATATATTGTTTTTCTGGTCACTTTCGCCTTTTGTGTTTCCTGATTTCCTGCATTATTTCATGCCTCAAGTTACGCCAAGTCGACTCGTAAATATAAATTAGTAATGGACTCTTTGTCCTCTACACAGTCAGTCATGTTTCTTTTGAGATATGATCATTCAAGCTTGTACTTAACTGACTGAATGTTTACTGTTGCCCTAAAAGGATATGACAACACAACTATGAAATTCAAACACATTATTGTTCAGGGATCAGTCAAATTCAGTGGCAGGATAAACGTTTTGTACCACAAATGAAGTCCCATACAGATTGAAAGGTTAAAAAGAATATTCCTAAAAAGTATTCTAAGTTTTATAAATAAATAATTTTATTTTACAGAATAAAAACATATTTTTACCTTATTGATTTTAGAATGTTAAAAATGAGTTTTAAACATAAACAAAATTTCTATATTTTGGGGCTTTCCTATTTGATTAAATCTCAATTTTTTCTGTATACAGGATGATTGTTGTAGAGAAGCTATTGTTTGACCTATGAACTTGGTGGTGGATATATCTTGCTGTAGTAGTGTATTTATTCAGAGATGTTTTTCGCGGTTTTAAGCGTAAAAGTAAGCACCATTTTCCAAAGTTAATTTTCAGTTAATTAATCCTTACTTTTCTTTTCTTTGAAACTAATATCTATGATAGATATTTATTTTGAAGAGATTTTTAAACGTATATTTTCTCCTGCCACCATTTTTCAATTAAAAAAAAAGCTATTCGATAAATTGACCGTAGAAAACGTTTTAAAAACCTAAAAAATTAAAAATTATTTTTTTTATAGATCAGCTTTAGGTTATCTTTGAAAATTTTACTAAAAAAGAGACATTCAAATTATTTTAAATGTTTAAAAAAGAAATTGGGGCTCAAGTTTTGGTTATACAAACAGAAGTGTCGAAAGTACGCATGTTGGTTGGGTTTTCGGTGTATTAATAATTAATGTGTAGAAAACATTTTCAAATAAATATTTCTCCACTACTCGACATTTGATCTTGCAGTTCAAAGTACGTTTCGCACCTTTTCATATCAAATTAGAAAATAAAACTGATGCCAGATCCTACTAGACAACTTCAAATCAAATAAAAATAATAAAAGGAATTAAAAATAAGAAAATAAGTTTTGGCTTCCGTTTTAACGCGCATGCGCAGTACGTCGTAACTAGCATGACTTCCGCTGCGAGTACAGGTAAGACACTATTTTTATCACATTTTCTCATCGCAAACTTTTATTTATTGTAACTGTTTGCTATTTTTTTTCTTACTCGTGATTGCAGTCTATGTATATATACCGTATAAATATCACATTGGATTTAAGTTTATGATCGGGGGTAATATTTTTAGATTAAAAGGATATTCGTACAATGTTTTTAATCTTTGAGCCATAAAGTTGTTGCTGCATGTGAGAGCTGCTTCCTTTTCTTACTCTATCTCTCTAGCATGATGAAGATTAAACAATAAAAAACTGCTCTTATGATTGTTTGATATTTCATTATCTTGCCTTCCACATCTCTTTTTTTGTTTTTTGTCTCATATATACTTCGAAATTAATAAGTATCCATCTCCCTATTTGAAAGTAGTGGATATTTTTAAAATGAATCTCTTTTTTTTTTAATGCTACTCTTTCTCTTTTTTCGGTTACTCTTGTTATATACTCTTGCTATATATATATAATTTTATTCATTTGTTAATGAGTACTGAAAGTTTCATTAAAATCCGACAAATATTTTATTTTTGCGAGAATTTCCTAATTAATGTGTTCGGAAACCGAAAAAGTGAGTGAAGAAAAAAAATGACGTAATCAATTATAACATAGACGTAATATTTTTAACCACGCTAACTCCAAATCAAAAACAAAATTTTCTGACAAAATTTCGAAAATGTTAAAAGGGATTAAAAAATTTTAAAAAATAATTAAAATTTACTTTGATCTTTCCTCTTCATAATATTATAAACGTTTTGGATAGAAAAATTTCCTTTATTAGGTTTTTAACCTTTTTAAACTTTTTTTTATGATGGATTTTTGTGACGTAGTAGAGGTACCTAATGTAAACTAACCTAATCTATCGTTATTTTGTTCGTAATTATTAACTTTGAAAATTATCAGGTCTATGTTTAACATGGGCCAAAAAAATACAAAGATCTTCTGTTTTAAAAGTAAAAAAAAAAACAAAAGTTCGTTCGTTCCCGCTTTAAAAATAGTCTTTCTTACACGAAGACCTATCACAATTATTTTTTGTCTGCATTTGAAAATAATGACAAAAAAAGCAGCCTAAAAATGTTCAGATAGTATTTTTATTTTGTTAATAAGTTTCAGTTTTACATTTTTTTTACTTGCCAATTCACTTCAAATAGTACGTGCATTTCAGTTCACTGTGAAAAAGGGATATTATTATTTAATATAATAAAAATAAAATATTAAAATAATCAGTAATGTTCATGGTTATTGATTTCTCGTTCAAGTGATCGTTTTTAATCAGGTTGGTATCTTTATTATCGATCCTCATAATTTAATTAATAATTGCCTTTTTTCGTTTTTCTTTTTAGAAAAATATCTAATTAGAAATTAACTGTATCATATTCATTATTCTTTTGGCTTTTAAAATTTTTATTTAAACCTAAGCTCCTGTGCCATTCACAAAAAATCTTAATTGAAAAAGACATATCAATTGGCCCAAAATTAAAAACACAAGACAAGCACTGTGTAAAATTTTAAAAAGAAAAAAAAACAAAAAAACACATTTACTTTACAGTTTAAAAGTTTAAAATAAATTCCTTTTTTTTTGTGCTCCTATTAAGGCAGGATAACATTAACAATTTCTGATCACCAGCAAAAAATGGGTAAAAAACAACTTATGGAGAGTTGGGACAAGAATTTTAAAAATGACGAAAAGAGAAAATAATAAAGCAATAAAAAAACAAAGTGCAATCACTGTTGAGGAAAAAATGAAAAGACCCACTTGCAAATTGCCCCACCTGTGTCTCTGCTACACAGTAATTTCTTTTGTTTGTTTTAAGTTTTACATATTTCATTCTTGAAAATTTCTGAGAAATACTTTTGTTTCAGGCTGCGCAACATCAGAAATTTCACTGAAACTTCAGTCTCTCTCTGGCTGACTGGTAACAGAGCTTTCTTGATGTTCTCTTAATGTCAATGCTGCCTTTAATGTTGACCTGCCTTCTTCCCTTGCTGTCGGTTTTTTACCTGTATCTGCTTACCTGAGTGATTTATTAAAAAATTTAGGTTCGACTCTGCCTCTCTATTCGAGATGTTATTATGGTTGAGACCACATCTCTCGTTGATCAATATGTACAAAAAAATAATTTCCATAAATTGGAAATAGGTCATTCACAAATTTTGGCATGTTTTAATTGCTGAGCCAGAAAAAATATACATTTGTAACAATTCACACAAACCACTGGTTTGCTTAAAATGCACTTCTCTTAAAAAAAAAAATTGCTTAAAACGAAATATCCTTGACAATTATACATTTAAACAAGGATAAAATTTTTACAGATAAGAATTGAAAAACAGCAAAACTGATGCACAACAAACAAAACAAGCCATTTGCTTTATTAAATATCTTTTTTTATTTCAACCTCAGATTGGCATATTTATTTCATCAAAATTTGATATATTTCAAAAAGGTTGAATGAAATGTTTAAATCATTTAAGAATCAATTTGAAAATAAAGCATCAGTTACTGTTTACTAGTGCTAAAGATAGCATACATAATGAAAAAATGCCTCAAGCTTAACAGTTTTATTATTTTACTAGCAGTATAGCCCGGCGTTGCTCAGGTGTGATGAAAGCTTTAAAACTAATCCATGGTCCTGAAGCTCAGACTCTTTGGACGTTGACACGAAAGACTAAAAAGCAATAATTGTTTCCAGTTAAAGCGAAACCGTAGACTGAAAGAAAAATGAATGGATGTAATTCAAATTTTGATTTCCTGGTATCAATATCAAATAAGTTTTTTTCGTCGTAAACTGAATTTTGAAGGTTAAATAAGTCCTCTGAGTAAATGGTATCATGGCTGAGACTAAGAACTACAATTATACCTACTTAGAGCCACCCCGAAGCAAAAATTAAAATAAAAGGTCTGAAAAAAAATAGACATACAGGCAGATAAACAGACACACACACAAACATCTTGCCTTTTATAAATATATATATATATATATTGATTTTCTGCACTATTGTAAGAACTGCAACCTTGAAACTTCTGAATATCATATCTTATGTCTTTGTCTATGAGTGTATCAAATTTGATTAAAATCGGACCACTCCTTCTATAACCCATTTTTTTTTATTTTTATCAATTTTCGATATTTATTGGGGATACCTCGACACAAAACCTAGTTAAGAACACTTGCAGACGCTTATAGTACAACTGGGTTCCATTTATAAGTAAGTTTAGATTTAGATTGTGAAAATCTTTACTTTATGAATGTGATTATTAACTTTAAAAGGAAAGATAAAAGATTTTATGATAATTAAATTATTCATTTTGATCCTTTTTAGAATCATCAAATTTTTTTTTCTATTTGTGTCAGCTGGTGATCATAAATTATGGGAAATTTTTGCAGTGAAAAGCAGTGATTTAAAAATTCTTGCAAAAATTATAAAATTAATGGATTTTAATGAAACTTTCAGGAATTATTTACAAATAAATTAAATTATTTTTAAAATGTTTCATTTTTAGAAAATCCTGGTAAAAGTTGTTTTTTTTTGTTTTTTTTCATTTGTTATCACCCACTTAATTTTATGAAATTTCTAGAAAAATTTTTTTTTTAAAATATTTTAATGTTGATATTAATTATAAGTCTGTGCAGAATTTAAATTGGGTACCTCCATAGATTCATAATATTTAAGAGTTAAAATGAGAAATCTTTCTTGTTGCTTTTTTAGTTTTAATTTCAAGCTGATATAATAAATTTAATATTTTCAATAGGCAAAATATTTTGCTGTATTTCAAAACTAATTTGAATTGATTGGAAAGAGTTTTAATTCTGAAATTGTTGGTTTTAGCACTATTTTTGGCCACCTTGTCATCAGAATGTAATTCTCTTTATTAAAAAAATTTGCAAAAATAAAATATCCTTTTCTGAGACTTTAAAGAATATTAACTAATTTAAAATATAATTAATTTGATTTGAAACACATATTTTATACTAGTTTAAAATATTGTAGAAATGCATTTAAGTTAAATGTCAACTAAAATGTTGATGAGTTTAATGCATGGATTTTATTTGAAACAAGTGAAAGGAGTTATTTTATGCTCTTCAGTATCTGAAATTCTTACTCGTTGATTAAATCTGTTTCATGTTTGATTTGCTTTTACAGATAAGTACAACATGTCTGGTACAGACCACTCTCGCAGCCCATACGAGCAAGGGGAACTTGCTTCCAGTCCTGAACGTGACATGTTGGATATTGATGATGAGGATGACAAACACAGTCATCTCTCACTCTCAGTTCACTCCAAAGAAGCTCTTGAAGATGAAGATGAAGAATATATCCGAGGCAGGTAAGTAATCAGTGATTGATTCCATTTTAATACTTCTGGACCAATTTAGCTTTTTCATTTTGAACATCAAGACTGCTACACTAGAATACTCTTTACATCAGTGAGGCCGAGAATATACTAACTTTATCTCCTTCCAGGTCTACCTGTATGTTGTGACCTTTGAAACTTGAGTATGGTATCTTAATGACTGAGTGGTTTTGGTTGTGGGAAATTAAGTGGACACCTGACGTACATCTCTCAGATTTGGCTCTTGGATTAAATAGACAGGGAAGTCAGATCTGTCAACAGCTAGTCATGCTAAACTCTAATGCATATATACTAGGGGTGGTTAAACCGCAGCTCTATGAGCCACAAGCAGCTCATAGAACGATGTTGGCTGAGCTACTTTTTTCATCACAGTTAATATAAAAGTTAAATACGAAAAAATTCAAGTTTTATAATCATTTTATGAATTGAGGCCCTATTGGATTAAAATGTAAGTTTAATGTTCATGGTAGTAAAAACTATTTAATAATTTAAATTTAAATCATAAGCTAGATCTGTGTGAGGCATTGTTCTTCAGTGCTCAGGGAAGGAATGGTTAGAGGTCAAGGGATTGAAGAAATTTCCAGTCTGCAAGGTTACAGATGAATGTCAGAAGAATGATATCATGGGTAAGGGACAATGGGTGTTGTACGAGTTGAAGCCAAAAGACATTGAATGGTTTTTTGTCACATGTGAACAGATCCTTCAATAGCAGTAAAGGAAAGTTTTTGCATTGTATCGTAAAATGTGGATACACTACAATAACCCTAAGCATAGAAGATCATGAGGTAAGCCCAGCCATGCATTAACGTTGGTAGCAAAAGTTCAAAGCTTCTGCTGTGCATTTAGTGGGATAAGCTGGGTGTAGTTTATTATGAGCTTCTCAAAGTGACTGGAACCTTCATAAAAGATTGCTATAGACTACAATTGATGCATTTGAGCTGAGCATTGAAGAAA
This sequence comes from Ascarosepion bandense, assembly GCA_037127315.1. Taxonomy (NCBI): domain Eukaryota; kingdom Metazoa; phylum Mollusca; class Cephalopoda; order Sepiida; family Sepiidae; genus Ascarosepion; species Ascarosepion bandense. The sequence continues at coordinate 256,959 of JBBBDQ010002001.1, read as the reverse complement.
AAAAGGCTGTTATATGAGCAGAGACCTGACAAAGTGATTTTTCAACATGACATCACTAGGCTACTTGTTGCAAAGTGGGTGAAAATCTATTTGGAAAATGGGAAGTCTTATCCCCACCTGCCATATTCACCAGACATTGCCCTGTCCAAATATCACTTGTTCCAATCAATGACACATGGCTTGGTTGAGCAGTACTTTCATTTTTATATGATGCCAAAAAAAAAATGGGTTGACTAGTGGTTAGCGTCAAAAGATGTCATTTTTCTGAGTGGAATTCAAATGCTACCAGAAGAAAATGCAGTGGCTAGTAATGGACAATACTTTCAGTGAAATGTTTCCTATTAATTTTTATAAATAAAACATTATTTTTCATGAAAAATTATCAAGAACTTATTCAAGGTCCTAATATAAAAAGTTATATTGTCTAAATTAACCTCAAAGATGGTCATTAAAATGGAAATATTCTAGTCAAAGTAGAAAGAAGCACACATTGTTAAAAATTTCACAACATAGAAAAAAAACATATCCCCATCACAAGCATAGTGAAAAGTCCCAACTTATCCTATTTGCACGCTGGACAAGATGAAAATAACCCTCAAAAGTCAACAGGATAATAGACTTAACATAGTAAACATTAAAAAGTAATCAAACTAATTAAAAAATGATGTACTAAGTTACCTTCCACACTCCCGAATGTCAAAAGAAATCAAAATAAGTTATACTTTTGAGTAATAGATTAATACATAACCTACTCTTTTAGGTACCTCCAAAAAGTCACTGAAAAAACAGCATATTATGAAGGAAAAAGACCCCAAACTAAATAAAAACAAAGTTTTATCGGCAAAATGTTTATATTATCATTAAGAGGATAGATCAAAGCATTTTTAATTATTTTTACATTTTTTTAATTATTTCTAACATGCTCGAAATTTTTGTAGAAATTTTTTTTTCTTACATCTAAATTGATGCAACGTTTATTAATTAAAAAAAATGTAATATTGTGCAATGCACTTTTTTGACTGTGAAAGACACATTAATTTTGAAATTCTTGCAAAAATCAAATAATAGTCAGATTTTGATGAAAATTTCAGGACTTATTCACAATTGACTGAAATCAATTTTGAAATAATTATTTTATATAAAATATTGGTAAAAATATTTTTTTTTACATATGTTACCCCCCACCAATTAATTTACAGAAATGCTTAAAAATTCAAAATTGGGCCGCAATAAGCCTAATATAATTAAATTCAGGAGTCATTGGGGAATGCTAATCAACTGTCTTTTTTTCTCCAATAGACCCCGACTTTCTAAAAAGTAGGTCCAAATTGCGAAAAATGCAACAACTATGCCAATTTTTATGTGGATAAACTTCTGATTGCTTTTATGAACAATATAAATTAAGCATATCACAGTCTGAAAAGAAAAAAAAATTCAATGAATAATGAATTTTTACTAATTTTTTTTTGTTCTTTTTATAAACATTTTAGAACATTACTACACTATTCATAGCTGATACTATTAATTGATGGCTTAAGTTTTTTAATGAATATTGCCTCGAGGAACTGTAGTTTGCTTTTATTGTTTTCTTAGTATAGGATAGTTGTGTTATCGATCATTGTTTTTTTTTATATTGTGAATATAGACAGGAATGTTGTTGCAGATGTCTAGAAATGGATAAATGGTCAGACATGTGTAATGTAAGACATTTTGTTAATGTAGTTGTAAATCCAACATTATATTTTTTTTTTTGTCAGAGATACATTCTCCCAAGGGACATTTGAAATATATAATGTTAGTTTTATGTAATACATCAGTTGGTGGGGAGGAGTTATTATAGATAATTAGTTGTATTGTATTTTTTATAATATTAATTTTAGTTTTTTTATTAGGATCAACAAAGATACATTGGTACAAATGAGATTTTTTTTCATTTTGTTCGTAGTCATCATGCTTTTGGTTGCAGTAAAAGAGTTTGATATGTTTAGGGTCTTTTGTGGAAGTACCATATTCTGTTTGATGTGTGTTGAGGTTTTTGAAATATCTGCTTAATATTTTTTAGCTCAGAGTAAAATATTGTTTATGTGGAGGAGTTGATTTGTGCTCAATTAAATTGTGTATAAGTGCAATTTTGTAGTAGTTAGGGCATTCACTCTTATAGTTGAAAGTGCAACCGTTTTTGCTGGTTGGTTTCTTATATGGGGAGGTAGTAAATGTGTTATTGTTTGTGTTGAGGGATTTTGTTATCTTTGTTAAGTTCATATGTGAACTTGAGGACAGTTATTTTTTTTTTTTTTTTTTTTTTTTTTGAGTTCTATTATTTTTTTTAATGTTTTTAACTAATATAAGAATATCATTTACATATTGTACGTAGTTGGAGGGTTTTTTAGTGGTGCTAAATATATTATTTTTTAGGTTGACCATATAGAAGGTTATTTTTTGTTACCACAGCTCACATCCCTGAAGATGATCTTGGAAGGAGATTGAAAGTACTTGGGAACATTGAGAAATGAATAATAAAATCATCTGTCAAATTTACAGTTCATTTCTTACATCTTTCAATTATAATACACAAAAGATTATCCATGAGTATCAACAAATTTTATCAAAAATGAGCAGACATGGTGTTTGCAATTTATTTAATCTGACATGTCTCATATATATATATATATATATATATATATAAGGTACCTCCACTCATTTTCAATACCTAACTTTTAAATTGAATTTTTATAAATAAAAAAAAAGTTTCTTGAAACTTTTACTTTACTTTTAATTGAAAGCTAAATAATTAAATTTACTATTTCCAGTAAGCAAAATACTCTGGTGTATTTCAAACAGAAATTATATTGATTGCAAAAGTAAACTGTACATCTGTGGCAGAGGGTTAAACTTTCTGACCTTTCCTCCTATGATTTGACATGTAATGACAGGCAGAAAGATGCGAGATAAGTGTATGGTGACCAGAATTGATAAAATTGTCCAAATTTTTTCCAGTTAGTGGAAGAAACCTTGAAACACATGACCTTCTAATGTACATGCAGAAATTACCATACAAAAAAAAAAGTAAACTTGAAATACACAAAAAAATTAAAAATTATGAAGACCTAACAATTTGTATTAAACTTTTCATTTTTTGATTAGTAGATATAGTCTTCACTTAATAACTTAATGCCTAACATCAACAAATCTTTGAAGTGTTTCAAAAATATTTTTTGTAAAAAATGAAAAAAATTCATTTAAAATTTCATTATTAATCGAAAAAAAATTTCTTTAGCCTATAATGTTCTCAATATATATGATTTATTAAAGCAATTAAAAGCTTATCAAATTAAATAATGTCATAGTTTTACTGTATTTTTTATTTTACCATTGCATTTTACTAAGATTTTCGGAAATAAAGGCCAAATGTTTGAAAAAAAGAATAATAGATGATTTACAGTCCCCAATGAGCTATGCATATAACTAATAAAACCAAGTTTACCAGCAATATTTAATTTCTTAAAATTTCATAAATTTATGAGGTGGGGAAGATAACAGATCAAATAAAATATTTAAAAAAAAAATTAAAATTTGACAATTATTTGATTTTTGCAAGAATTTCCAAATTAATGTGTTTTTCAATGGAAAATACTGAGTTATGTAAGATTACATTACCCATTGTAAACTCTCGTAACAATCTGATATTCGCTAGCGAAAATCAAAACAACATTTTTTATCAAAATTTTGAACATGTTAAAAAAGGATTATTAAATTTTTAAAAATAATTTGATCTTTCCTCTTAATAATAACAAACATTTTAATGAAAGAACTTAATTTTTATAAAGTTTGGGGCCTTTTTTTTATTCATACTTTTGTCAGTGGTTTAGGGGAGGTACCTAAATATATATATATTATTAATATACGTAATTACAATAAAGCAGCACTAATTATTAAAGACTAATGACCGAAAAACCAATGCTAACCTATCAGTAAATAAATTAAATCGTCAATAACCCAACAGGGACTACCTCGTAGGTTAAATAAAAGGGAAGAAAAAAAGAAACAAATCAAGCACAAGAACAATGTGTCAAGAGCTTGTTTGAAAGAAAAAAAAAAACCCAAGACGAAAACCTTAACAGTAAAGTGCTCTATACACAAGTATGAAAGTAGAGCAAAAATACAGTATACTAAATCTAAAAATGAGCCAACACCGACCGCAGTTTCACACAACAGATCGTCGTTGTGTGAAACCGCGGTCGGTGTTGGCTCATTTTTAGATTTAGTATATATAAATATAAAGCACTAAACATTTCTATTTTTCAGATGTGTATGACTAGATTTTATAAACATATGCTAATAATTTAAATAGTGCATTTGAGCAGCAATCCTTTTCCTACATGTTTCATTAAAAACAGCTGTCAAGGGACTTCTGTTAAGATTTTAATTATGTGTGAACAAGGAATTTCTTTTTTGAATTTTGTGTAGAAATTGTGCAAATGATTGTTCATTTTGAGCACGTTCACTTAATCTTTTGGCCACTTTCAAAGATTTGGGTTCAGCCCTTATCATTGAAAAATTGCTGAGAGGGATACAAGTTTTTAATTCTGAAATTTAATAATTTAGATGTGTACATGTTATACTCTGAATTAGATTGAATTTTTCTTTATTGTATTATGCCATTAATTAAGTGTTTAATTGTTAATTTCAGCAAAGATGAATATATGGATGATAATGAATCTTTAGACATTAAACCTCCACAAGCCCATGCCTTAAAAAAAGAGAAGCATAAACATAAACACAAACAAGAGAGACGACGAGAACGGAGTAGCAGGCATGAGAAAGAACGACAAGATTGTAAGTTACAAAGCAAAACTTGTATTTGTTGTATATCGGATTCTTTAGGGCTTGCAATAATGTACAGGTTGACGAGCACTAATCCAGTACCATTAGCATCAGTAGGATACTGGATAAGTTAGTTTTGCCAGGTGCCTGATAGATTATTTTTCTATTTTATTTTTATGTCATAAACTGTAGGTAAGTCAATGATGTACAAGGGTAGGCTGACTATGAGGCTAGAGCTGTGAAATCTTGCAGGCATTACTTTCAATTTTGTTCACGAATATATTTGGGGTGGGGACTAAACCCATTTTCTACTGGTACCTAGTAATGAGTATGTGCGTTGTGATGCAGTAGATATCGACTTGAAACGAGAAATCGGGGTAGCCAAGTTCAAATTCCAGTTGAATTCCTTGCATTCACTTACGCACAAATACCCTAGGGAAAGGTATTAATTTGTTTCTTTCCTCCAGTTATGGGTTAAATAATAGGACAGATTGGGTTCTGTAGCCTTTGCTGGCAACCAGTCTACTGTAGAAAGCAATGGCAACCTACTGCGGGATAATCTTTTGCCCAGTCAGTCATGTATCGTTCGAGACATGATCGCCCAAAGCGTGTATCATGTATGGCACTTAACTGCCTGACTTAATAATGCCAAATTTTGTTCTTTTTTGAAGAGAAGCAATTACTAGTTACTTTTGAAGTCTTCTTTGAACAATTAGATGTCAGTTCACCTGAAAAGAAACAATGCAGTTAAGAGGAGTTAGAATTAATGCAAGTAATGTTTTACAGCTCTAACATCACTCTTTCATAGTAAACCTGTGAACTTTTCAGCTAACCCTTGTGTGAATTGCATAAACTTCATATAGATGTACCTCTGTCAAGTTCTTTTGGAAGTTCTACTTCATCTATTATGGACAGCATATGGTGTTTGCACTTCACATTATGAGAAGCATTCATTGTAGCCATGACTAAGGCTAAACATGAGCAGATGCCCAAATGCCAAGTTGAAACGCTTTACCAGTGTTTGAAAATGTTTAAAAACAGCTGATTGTGCAGTTATTGCAACCAAACAGTAGTGGTAAGAATCCAAGAAATCTGAAATTGCTCTCATAGGAATTACTTTTGGATTATTGGTTTACTATCCTCTACCAAGTGTTCCAAGAAATAGGGTTTGAGCAAGGCAGTCCTTATACCAAGCCTGGCAACCATGTAACTGGAAGTGGACATATGGAAACCTAAATTGCTACTAAATAATTAATCATTTCATTCTTTTTCCTTGAGTTTCTTCAATTCTTTTTGTCATTTTCTCAAAATTAGAAACAAATAACAAATGTTCTATTGACTATTAAGGGATCTTTTGATTTAAAGGCTGATTTTTTTTCTTCTTTCCTTTTGAAGTAGCAGGAACTTGAATTCCTGTTTAAAGGTAGTCTTCAATTTTCTAACTCCCCAACTCTGTTTCTCTTTCTCGGACATGCATCATGGTCACTTGTTGCTCGCAAACTGAACTAGTAACAACTGAATAAAAGTGAAATGGAATTCACCATGATGAATTTAAAGTTTCACTCAACTCTTAAAATTCTGATGGCAACAGATTTTGTTGCTGGTAAGCTTGACTGATCCTTTTTCTGATTGTTTAAGTTGGAAATTTTTTTTTCTCTTCTTTTGAACAGTAAAGATTCTTGCTTTGTTTCCTGTTTAGGAAAGGGTTCCCAGTTTCTTTCCTCTCCTCTGGTCTTAATAGTAGTGTTGTCGCAAGCTTTACACAATGTTTGTGGATGATGACAATGTCTCTTCATTATGAGGGTACCAGGTTGGCAGTTTCCTGTTTGCTGCTTTTGGCTGGTAGTTAGGAGCCTGAACTCTTGCATAGCATCTTGAGAGGCTGCTCTGATATTCAACAGTTAAATAATATTGGGGTTTCTTGTAGTGCTATGTTGTGCATGGATGGGTGTCCCTGCAAGTGCCTCCAGTGGGCAAGCCTGAGGCTATATTATACTGCAGTCTGTGCCAGTTTCCTTCCTACACATTGCATTTGATGACCAACTGATACTATTACTCTAGGCCTCTCCTGTCTTAAAAGCTCTCTAACCATGACAACATACAATCAAAAACACAGCACTAAACCAGCTAAACAAAAAACACTTAAACCCATCAACATCTTAGATTTACTCTGCACAGAGTCAATATTTTTTCATTTTAGGGTTGATGTCAATCATTTCCGTAATCCTTCTTTTTCTCTTGCTACTCCTTTTCTGGATTTCTATTTCAGGAGCTTTTTGAGGGATGGGTACCTTGAATGTATCAAAAAGAATCTCCATAGGTTCAACCTTGCCTGGAGTTTTGTTCTCTTCATTGTATATCTATTTTTGATTTGATTAAAGTGACTTTTGTGCATTATTTCTGATATATCATTCTTCTAATTCTTTGGACGATAGTTCCAACCTCCTAATATATTTATTTATTTGTTTGATACATCCAGTAAAAAAAAATCTTTTGTCTAATTTTATATAAATCCTTTTCAACTTTTGGTACTATATGATCATGTTTTTTCTTATTGGGTATTAGTTTGTCAAAAACTGATTGTATTTTATGAGCAAACATACTAGTGTCATGGCCGAAGGCACATTTTTATTCAGTGTAAGTCTATACACCTGTACAAATTGCTGTAATGCTGCATCTGAGGATCCACAGGATTGGCTTTTTTTTAGAGTCCTTTTGAAAGTATCCCCAAAATGCTTTGCCTGGCCATTACTTCTAGGATGGTAGAGGGCAGTTGTTATGTGCTCTGCCACAAACATTTTGCAAAATTCTTTGAATTCTTTCACTAAATTGCATGCTGTTATTTGAAACAATCAAATCTAGAACTCTGAACCTTGCAAACAGCTCATGTAGAAACTGAATTACTACTTGTGTGGTTAGTTTCCTACATTTAAATATTTCTGGCCACTTGGAAAAACTGTCTACGATGTTCAAATACTATGATCCATTAAGTAGACCAGCAAAGTCAATTTGAAGACGTGATCATGGGCAGTCAGTTTCTGGCCGTGGGTTGAACTTTATTAGTGGTGCTTTAGCTGCCAAAGCACAGCCTTCACATGATTTTACCAATGTTTCAATGTCTCTATCCATGCTTTGCCAGTATACATAACTTCTCATTAATTCTGGATATACTAGAGTGTCCTGCATGGAACTCTTTCAGGATTTGCTTTGTAATAAATTTTCCATTAAATTTTATTTTCTGTCCAGTCATGCTACAAGTGGTTTTCTTGGTAATGTTGGTTTGCCATTTTTTTTCCATGTATATTCATTTATTATACTAGTGTCGGATCCACTATCCAATTGTAATTTGATATTTTTGTTTAGGATTTTTACCTGCACAAATTTTATATTCCATCCTGAAGATTCATTTGTGTTAGCTAATTTAGTGCAATTATTCACTTATTTTTTTATTTTTGTCTTACAGTGAGTTTTTTTCATGTCATTTTCTTTTGCAACAAAAGCATTCCTTATTTTTGAATGGACAGACATAAAAATGTTGTTTTCCACATGGGTAGCAGGGATTAGGAGTAATATATTTTTCTTTCTTCACTTTATTTTTTTGGTACACATTTTTAATATGCGACACACTGCTTATTTCAATATCCTTAGCCTGTTGTCAAACATTTATAAATATCCGACAATCTTCTGCTAAATTTTGTAAAGAGAAATTGGGCTCATTTTCAAGTTTATTCAGAACCCTTCTGATTTCAGCATCTGTTGTTGACACCAAACCTTGAACAAATATTAAGCATTTAAAATTGTCAGGGCTTAATTTTGCCAGTTTGAATCCCCTCACACTGATTACTCACAATGCTAGCGAACGTTGTGAGGTCTTCATCATCATTTTTTACCAAGTTCATACATTTTCATCTTTTATGGAACAATGTCGTCTTTAGACTGAACACTTTCGAAAACAAAGTAACCATTTCTTGAAATGTGAAGTCACTAGTTTTCTTTGGTAATAAATAATTCATAAACTGTGTGTTTGATAGCACCTAGTTTTAAAACAAGTCTGACCTTTTTGTGGTTTGACCAATTTGGACAGTCCATTTTGTAAAGAAAATTTACAGAAATATAACGAAAATATACATTATTACAGAAATATAACAAAAATGTTACATCTTCATCTGGAGTATAAATTCTGCTATCACATTTATGATAGTATCTTGAGAAAAAGGACTTGAATCGTTCCTGTTACTTGTTCACATTTTCTGTTGTTGTTCTACAAACAAAAAAAAAAAAAAATTCATCCAATTTTTGGAGATTTTGTTCAAAAAGTTATTGCTGTTCCTGTTTATTTAAGATTTCCAACAAAATGTTTTAAACTCCTCCATTTTTACTTTTCACAAAAGTATAATCCCATACAAAACACCCTCCATTATACCCTCCTGCAATTGCAGATTCTGAGAAAATTGTCAGGTTGAAGGTAAATGTAGATCTACAAATGTGATCTATCAAGCTACCATCTCCCCTAAAGAGAACAAAGAAAAAATATAATGTGTATATTGAAATTTTGGTGAGGATTTGGAAATAAAGATTTTATACTCGTAGGTACTAACCCTATTTTAAGGTATCAGACAGCCCTCTCCCGAAAATACTAGGAATTGAAGGAAGAAGGCCTAAACCCACAGATGAAGTGGAAGCTGATATGCACGACACAAACTTCTAATAGTCTAGGTGATAAATGTAATCTATGTTTAGCAAAAAAATTAGGATTTTAAAATTTCAGTATCAGAATGTACTTCTTAATAGATGTAATAAATTTATTAGCATGTGTCGTCACTGTAAATAAATTTAAATTTTACTAATTGTCTCCTTTTTCCAGTTATTCCTAATATGTTTTGCCTCTTACATAGATTAGAATTTAAATTTGGTGAATCCGAAGCTTTTTCCTACTTACAACCCCTGCACCAATGGTCACACCACCTGCCTTCTACTACCAAAAGAAAATTACTTCTATGATTCTCCTCTGTTTGACTCCATCATAACCAACATTCCTCACCCCGTTATTTACTAACCCTTGCTTCTGGAATAAGAATTTTTCTCCATTCTTTGGTTGACTGAGGTTTCTTAAAAGAAACAACCTCTATTAAATTCAAACAATACCAAATGTATAACTATTTCAACAAAGATGGAAACAGAGCCTCTGGAGGAGTGTCGATCCTAGTTAAGAAAGATATACCCCAAAGTCAAATTCAGATAGATAATGACCTCCAAGCAATTGTTATTAAAACTACTCTGCCTAAATCAATACATATCTACATCCCTCCACATGACCCCCATCAGTGACTCTAAAATGAATAAACTACTTCAGCAAATACCAAAACCTTATTTACTGCTGGGTGACTTAAACAGACACATCACAGTCTGGGAGTGCCAGAAAACCAATAGAAAACGTAAAGACCTAGAAAAAATCATTGAATCAAATAACCTTTGCCTACTAAACAATAAATCAAAACCATACCTCAACCTGTTCACAGGTTCTTACTCAGCTGTTGACCTCACTTTATGCGATCCCATAGGCTATATGGACTATGGGTGGAAAGTTCATGATGATCTATGTGGTAGTGACCACTTCCCCATACTTCTTGAAACTCTACAACCACTTAAAGATGAAAAACTCCCTCATTGGAAACTTAACAAAGCAAACTAGGAAGTTTTTGAAACCCTCTGTGAACAAAAACTTTTTCCAAACTCTAACATTATAGACCACACAAAATATTTTACCGAAATGCTAATCTCCATAGCCATTGAATCCATCGGAAAAACCTCAAGCTCAGACAAACATAGAACTCCCTGGTTCAATGATGAATGCAAGACAGCTATCCTCTTTCGTAAGGCTGCCTTACGAAAATTCCATAAACAACCCACCACCATTAATCTCGATGCCTTCAAACTGCTCAGGGCAAACACCTGAAAAATCATTAAAGAAGCAAAAAAGGAAAGTTGGCAAAACTATGTCAATCAAATTGGCCCCTCTACTAAAACAAACAATATTTAGAGGATAATAGGAAGATATCTGGAAAATCACAACCAATCACTCTCAGACATTTTAGAGAAGATCAGACAGAAGCAACTACAAAGGAAGACATAGCAGATGTACTAGCCAAGACATTCTCACAAAATTCCTCATTCAACACCTCTAACCCACAATTCATTACTTATAAGAACCTCGTTGAAAAACAAAAACTTAACTTTAAGACAAATAATCTCAAAAAATATAATCTTCCATTTACATCAGCAGAACTGAAAGAAGCAATCAAAGCATCATATAATACAGCAGTCGGCCCTGATGAAATTCATTATGAATTTCTAAAACATTTGCCAAATAAATCACTGACCTACCTTCACAAAATATTTAATGATATCTGGACACATGGGACAGTCCCAAAATCATGGAAAATAGCAACTGTCATCCCTATGCCTAAACCTGGAAAAGATCACACAAACTCATCCAACTACCGTCCAATTGCTCTCACAAGTTGCCTCTGTAAAACAATGGAGCGTATAATTAACAAAAGACTGATTTGGTAACTTGAATCCAATAAACTTATCACCAGATCTCAATGTGGTTTCAGAAAACAGAGATCAACAATGGATCATTTAGTTAAATTGGAAACCTCCATAAGAGAGGCCAATATCCAAAAACAACATCTTATAGCAATCTTCTTTGACCTGGAGAAGGCTTATGAAACCACCTGGAAGTTTGGAATAATGAAAGATCTCCATAAACATGGACTGCGAGGTAGATTGCCAAACTTTATTAAGAGTTTTCTGTCGAATAGGGAGTTCCGAGTTAGAATTGAATCCACGCTTTCAAACCTTCACAAGCAAGAAGAGGGAGTCCCACAAGGGAGTATCCTATTGGTGACACTTTTCAATATAAAAATTAATAGTATAACAAAGTGCCTTACTACTGGAGTTGATGATTATCTTTACGTTGACGACTTCTGCATCACTTCCAGATCAAAATATATGAGGACTGCAGAACGCCAACTACAACAATGCATCAATAAAATAATACATTGGGTACATAGAAATGGATACAAGATATCTAAAAGCAAAACAAAATGTGTGCATTTTTGTCAACTGAGGAAAATGCACAATGACCCAGTCATAAAGCTGGAAGACACGGAAATACCGGTCATTAATGAGTACAAATTGGGAGTTATATTCGTCAGGAAATTATCTTTCATACCTCATATAAGATATTTAAAATCTAAAACGGCTCGTGCTCAACAACTCTTACGAGTAGTCACTCATACAAAATGGGGAGCTGATCGTCAAGCGCTCATCAAGTTATACAGAGCTCTAATCTGATCCCAGTTAGATTACAGTATATTTATTTACGAATCTGCCAGGAAATCTTACCTTAAGAAGCTTGACCCAATTCACCATGAAGGTCTAAGACAGGTCCTAGGAGCCTTCAGAACTTCTCCAGCTGAAAGTTTATACACTGAAACCCATGAAGCTCCTCTACAACTTAGATGCAGAAAGCTTGCTCTCCAATATTAATTAAAATTGAAGTTGTGTCCAACCAACCCAGCTTATGACTGCACCTTTAATTCTAAACATAAGCAACCGTTTCAACAAAAAGAAAATTCAATCAAACCATTTGGCCTTCGAATGGAGACTGTTCTCCATGAATCCAAAATTCCTATTAAAAGGATACATAAAAGCACACTCACACAAGTTCCAACTTGGATCATCAAAGAACCTCTTGTAATCCTTCAATTAAACAAACTACCAAAAGCAAAAACACACTCCAGTACCTTTCTGGAAAAATTTCATACTATACTCTTAAACCATCCGGATCACCAATATATATTTACGGATGGATCCAAGGATGGCAATAGATCAGCATGTGCTGCCATACTTAATAAAATCATATACCAAAAAGCCCTTCCTATGGAAAGTTCCATTTTTACAGCAGAAGTCTGTGCTATTGAACTTGCTCTCAACATAATTTCCAACAACAAACACAACAAATTTATCATATTTTCAGATTCACTCTCGGTATTAACATCAGTGAAAAACAAACAACTAGAAAACCCATTAATAGTTAAATTGCTGAGTACACTAGACTCTATGTCTTGTCACAAAGATATAATTATGTGCTGGATACCAAGCCACATTGGAGTGCATGAAAATGAAAGATCTGATTTGGCAGCAAAATCGGCCTTAGATCTCAGCCCGGACAATATCAGTATTCCATATACGGACTTGAAACCTCAAATATATAAATTCTTTCTGACAAAATGGCAACAACGTTGGAACGGCAACACTAACAACAAACTCTTCCAAATAAAGCCTAGACTGGGAGAATGGAGATCAGGCTTCAGAAAATCAAGCAAAGAACAAGTCATTATATCACGTTTGCGTATTGGCCACTCAAAAGACATTCATTCTTTTATACTCACACAGGAACAACCACCACAGTGTTTGACATGTCAAACACCTTACACGATCAAACATATTCTAATGGAATGTGGCGCGCTAGCTAGAACCAGAGAGCAGTATTTTAAAATAGATAATATGAGAAATTTGTTTGAGAAGGTGGACATGGGTGATGTTCTCTCTTTCTTGAGAGATACAGGATTATATCCAAAAATATAATACCTTGTCATAACCCAGAATACTCAATTAAGGTTGATATACCATAAAAATCCAAACAATCAACTGACTGTTGGATAATACTACACTGGATCTCTACCCACTGTAAATAAAACTGGTAGTGGAAAAACTGCATCAATTGGCCATGCAAATAAATCAATCTACTTGATATAAATAACTAACTCATACTAGATAGAAACATTTGAAATCATTTACTGGAATAAGAATAAACGAGCTGTGGTTTAAGGACATTATCCTGAAATTATGTTTACAAAGTATATATATTTAATATATATGTGCAGGCTAGATTTGGCATTAAATGACCCATAGAGGTTGATACGCCATAAAAACCCAAACAAACAAACCAGGCACATAACCGAAGTTGTCAGCCCACAGTTGGTGTGGATTGATGTTACCTTGCCATGTTAAAGACCTGCGGCCATTTTCAAGGTCAGATCTATTATCAATCGACAAAAGCAGCACAAAAGAGAGTGAGCAGTTAATTTATTTGGGGGTCTTGTGTTGTTCTCCTTCAAAGAAGTACCCACCAGAAGAGATTCACTATTTGTGATGATGAGATGAGAGAGAAGTGTAGCAGAGACATACCTTGCCAAAGCAAGAAAAGGTAAATTGTTTGTGTGTGTAGACATCATAAACCTGTGAAGTAAACTTTGACAAAACAATGTTGAAGTGACACACTGCATGAATTATGGGCAAGAGTGAGGCTAACACAACTAAGTGATCTTGGTTTCTTGCCAGAGACTGAAGAAGGATAAAAAGAGCTGACTTTTGGTTTCAAGTCAGTTGGTCTTTGAGACTTGTGAAGGCTATACTCATGTTCCAGAGAAAAAAAGAGAGGGAGAACAAGAGTATTGTTGTTTGTAGTGTGCAGGAAGCAGTCCCTAGCGGAGCATTGTTCTGGTTTCCACATTAGCTGTCAATGGGAAAAGATTCGAGTGGATGTTTATTTTGCTACCACTTAGTCTTCCTTTAAATATCACATTACGTGACAGGAGAATTCAACTGTCAGACAATTTCTGCAGCCATATCACTCCTCACATTTGGCCACCTAACTCTTCAGACTGCAACCCCTTGACTATTATGTGTGGGGTGAAGTTGAGTGAGAGACCAACAAAACTCTTTGTAACATGTAAGATACACTGAATGCAAGAATTATGGCAGCATTCACCAACTTAAACAGAGAAACCACCCAGAAGACTTACAGGAGATTCTGAAGCCATCTGGAGGCTGTAGTTGAAGTCAATGGTGATCTTATTGAATAACTTTATGCTTTAGTATTTCAATATGATTTGTGGAAGTTTGGTAAATATATTTGTTAAAACGAGATGTCAGTGTTATTTTCATTTTTTGCATAATTTAGACAGCAATTTATCCATCGTGCCCTGTATAACTGCTTTCTCAGATCAATAGCTAAAAAAAAGGCTTTGATGGAATGAAGCCTACTAATAATGATGACCATCCCTCTTCGAACCTTGTGGATTGTCGCTACACAATTACAACCAAAGAACTTTACCAAATAACAGAAACCACATCACTTGAGGACAACTAAAATGTAACATGAAAAGAAAACAATGACATAAGATGTTGATATTCCACACTATTTCGAATAAAAGTTTTTGAAAAAAACATCTATCAGTACTGGAAAGAATGATAACAGCTATTGGTCTTCAGAAACCAATTTTTCTGAAAAATATTTTAAGAGAACTGTTCAGCCAATGAATGCCAAATATTTCCTTATTAGGAAACGGCTAATATTACCATTACCAAACCAGTAACATCTAATGCTTATCTCAACAATGTCCCAGGTGTGTATTCATTATGACTTCCTCCATTTTTCTGAAAGGGTCTTAGGAAACTCATCTGCATCTTTCAGATTCTAGTTTTCACAGGTAAACTTGTCTACTTTTTTTCTTATTTGTTTTTTATCTTTTCTTTTCACTCTCAGAAAAAGCAGAAAAAACTTTTCTGATTCCTCATATGTGTGAAAAATAAAACTATGAATGTTGCTGAAAAGTTTTCAGCACTGGGATGGGATTAAAAATTAAAAATTTTTGTTTGATCAAATTATAGGAAGCATTTCAAGTTGAGAATTTTTCAGCAACCCCTTGTATGATGAACAAAGTTTGTTTAAAATCAACTCAAACATTTTAAAAATGTGCAGACCAATAAATTTGTATAGACTGGTCAGAATTATTTTTTATGTTGCCGTATAAATTGATGCCTAAAATTTGAGAATTTTAAGCATCAATTTATATTTTGGCCTATATCTATCAACGTCTACAGCTATATCGTGTCGAATACACCGGTTCCCATCCGATCACCAAAGTTAAGCAACGTCGAGCCTGGTCAGTACATAAATGGGTGACCATTTGGGAATGCCAGATGCTGTAAACGTAAGGACCAAGAATGGTCCACTGGTCCGCCAGGTTTGGTGGTTGGGTGCAGGGCTAAAAACCCTGCCCCGGAAAAAAAACAGTTTGTTACAGAAACAGCAACAAAATGTTGCTGCCCTATGCACCATCTGGGTGTGATGGATAAACGATGATGATGATGCTATCTATCAACTCATTTCAGTCCCACTGTTAGAATAAAATGGCACCTCTTCCACCAGATAGATACATTTGGAGAGTCGGAATTGATTGCTATAACCCATTTTCAAAGTTAAAATTGAATTTTAGGAAATAAACTTTTAACTGATGGAATATTTACCAGGTATGGAATTTATAAACATAATTTTAAAAAGTAAAAGAAAAAAGAAAGATTTCCATGCTGAATATGTTAATAATAGATTCAATCAAGGAATGAGGCATTGAAACAATGACAATTTTGATTTTGTATGCATAGACATATATTAAAATATGGTATCTGAAATTCTAGAGAACTATAAAAAATTGATAAAACATTAATTTCTTTGTTTTGGTAGAATAATTTGAAAAATGTGTGAAATATCTGCTGAAACATGCAAGGGGGAATATTAGGTAATTTAACGAGAAATATATTGATTAATCTGTTTAAATTCCCTGCACTTTTGAGTATCGTTTTGATAGCAAACTATTTCAATAACTACAGTAAACATTTGTGAACCTGGAGTATACACAAATACATGCATGCAATTTGTACAGACAAGGTTGTTATATGTCAAGGTGTTCTGAAAAAAGTTCTTGGTTCAACTCACTTCCCAAAATCTTACCAAATGATCAAATGTCTATCAAACTCAGTTCGTTATGTAAGCCTGCTCATTACGTAAACCAGCACATTACATAAGCCTGTGGATTATGTAAACCTGCATTGCGTGAGTCTGCACATTATGCAAACCTGCTCATTACGTAAACCATCTCATTACATAAGCCTGCTCATTATGTAAGCCTGCATATTACATAAGTCTACACTTTATGTAAGTCTGCTCATTATGTAAACCTGCACATTGTGTAAGTCTGCTCATTATGTAAACCTGCACATTACATAAGTCTGCGCATTGTGTAAGCCTTAACATTATATAAGACTGTGTATTATGTAAGTTTGCTCATTATGTAAGCCTGTGCATTATGTAAGTCTGCTCATTATCTGAGTCTGTTATATGAAATACTTTTACTTTAATTGAAGTACATTTGCAAAACTACATTTAATTAGAAAATGTAGTTTATCAACAAACAAGTAAAAATTGTAAGCTTTCAATTGATCAATTTAAACAAATGTTGAAAAAGTATTTTTTGGTTGGTCATAAAGATAAGACCATGTGTGAAAAAGAAAAATACTGGACAAAATTTTACAACTAGTCAGTGTGCTCATAGCTTCAGGCATATCGACATCTACTTGGCTCATTTCCAGCATTAAATTTCAGATTTTAAAATAGCTAAGGGTAAAATTTTAGCAAAGTTTGAACAATGCAGGATTGTTGAACTTCAAAGACATGGTCTTTCGCAATGAGCCATCGCAAATGAAATTTGCCATAGCAGAACTGTCATTGTTAATTTCATTAAAAGTCTGGATGCATATGCTTCTTAAAAATCAAGCAATTGCCCCAGCAAAATATCACCATCTCCAGACAGGTGCATTAGGCTAGAAGTAAAGAGAGATTTAAGCCTAACATCAAATCAGATAAAAACGAATAAAGATGCTGAATGCAGCTCTCAAACAATTCAATGGAATTTAAATTAGAAAGGATTTAAGAACGTGAAATGGCTGCAGAGGCTTTAGCTTCTTCATCACCATAAAACCTCCTGTTTACAATTTGCTTCTGATTATCAAACTTAGGACATGAATAAATAGAAGAAAGTGTTGTTTTCATTTGAGAAAAAATTCAACCTTGATGGCCCAGGTGTTCTTCAGCATTACTGGCATGCAAAAGAAGTCCCAAAAGAAATTATCTCAACACTACACAGTGCAGGTAGATCAATTATGGTCTGGAGTTCATTTTTGTACAATAGACCTCTTGAGTTACAGGAGGTAGAAGGTCATCAAATAGATTCTAGTTACATTGACATGTTAAGAAAGTTATTGCCAATTACTGAAAGCCCTCTTTGTGGAGAAAACTGGATTTTCTAGCAGTACAATGCTGCAATCCACAATGCTTGAAGGTTGTGAGGAACAAGAAGACTTACCTCCCGCAAAGCAAATTTGCTTGGTGTGTCAGGTCTTGTTGAAAGATTGCAACCACTATTAAAATTGAAATGGATTATCCCGACTTCAATGAAAAAGAAACTAAGAATTCAAACCAGTTTGAATTTATAAAATAAGAAGCCTCGTGAACAGAATTGAATCTAAGGCTGTGAGGTAGAAAGAGAGAAAAATCTTTGGCTGACATGAGGTCTACAGATGAAAGGGAATGGAAGAAGAAAGTGGTCTATTGCTTGAAAACAAGCACTTTAATCAATTTCAGTTATGAAAAGACTGGTGACATAAATTAACAACAAGCTATTTCAGCAGTATGTTGATAAAAATGAACTGGTTCGATTTAAAACTAATACTGGAATTTGATGGTTCTCTTACTGGTCTGTCTATTGTGGAGTGGTTTGAGAATTCAAAATCAAGGAGCCTGCATTGGTCATCCTATTGAGGCTAACAGGAGGCACTTACACCATTTACCAGCAACTCTGGGATGAAGCAGACTTCGACGAAATCAAGTATGCCCTTTACACAGCATTTGCCATGAATGAGTCCATTGCTTGTAGGCATTTTATTAGTTGGTGACTCTTCTTTGAGGTGACGGTTGATGTGTATGTGGCCAATCTAAGAAAGCTAACTGTACCATTTGGGGGTGTTAACAACCGGATACTGGTGTGTGCATTTTTTGAAGGTCTACACATTGGTGTCAGCTGGCTCCTGTGAGCATCATCAAAGCTGGGTGAGAGGGATATTCATCAGTTACTAGCTAGAGTCCAAGCCATTTTGAAGGAGTCAAAGCATGTTGCAGCAGCTGCACGAACAAAGGAGGCCTTGTATAAATCAGAAGAGAAAGTTGTCGGCAATTGTCATGTCTCCATAGCTCAGGAGTGCCCCAAATACTACAAGTGTGGTGGTCTCAACCACTTCTCCTGAGAATGCAGGAGTCAAAGTAATACAGGGAGCGGGAATTGTAGCAAACCACGTTGCTATTGCTGTAACAGTTGAGACCTCTAGCTCGGAGTTGTCTGAGAAATGGGCTCACGGGTAAGGAATTGTTACCGGCCTTGCCCCACTGTCAGTCAGTAAGTACGGATTTGCCCATAGTTAGGGTATGCATGAATGGCGTGCAATTTTTGGCCCTCATAGACATGGATGTTCCTGTTCAACAATCAGTGCAAGCTGCCATCATGCCTGGAAAGAGTGACGTGTGACGATTAGGACAATTGATTGTTAGTGCACAGGAAACTGGCTAACCTATAGCAACTAACTGAAGCATATAGTTTGGTAGTTGACGTCAAACTATGTCAAAGAGGAACCTGGCCGATTTGAATAGAATGCCAAAAGGATGGCTTGACATGTTGAAACAGGGATCAGAGCCACCGATGTGCGCGGCCCTTACATACCAGCTGACCATTGAACAAATCCATGCCATACATAGAAAGAGCAGTCATCATGGCGTCCTACGTTCAACCTACTTTGTCCAGAAAGTATTCCCTGCAGTGACAAAAGCGATGGTTAAGTCGGCTAAACGAGTGTGGTGGACTCTGTCCCAGTCCAGTTGAACAAGGGCAAGCTTGGGGTAGACAAAAATTGGTGCTAAGTGGGCATGGATATGACACATTACAATGGCAGTCATTTTCTAAGTTTGACAGAATGCAACATGATGCGTTTCACTGTGTGGTGTCCACTGGCATGACAAGATGCATTGTCAGTTATACAACAATTAGGAGCTATCTTCTGTTAACATGGTCCCCCTGTGGAAATATTGACAGACAACACCCCAACATTCTGTAGTCGAGATTTTCAGAACTTATAGAGTAAAGTATAGAGGTGCAAACACTCCAGAGGGTAACGGGATAGCGGAGCGATGTCACCATACTGTCAAAAGGATAGCAGCCAGAATACAATGCTTTGTTCAAGAGGCTGTGTATTGAATCAACAACACCCCCAAAAATGATGTAACATCATCACCCATGCCAGCCAATGGGATATATACATACAGACAGCAGATAAAAGCGAGAGTAATACCAAATATTCTGAAGAATAATAAAAAAGAACCATATAAAATTGGTGATCTTGTATGGGTCAAGCCCCTAAATGGGCATTGTACTACTAGATTTAGCAGTACAATAAAAAAAAAATTCAAACCAGTTTGAATTTATAAAATAAGAAGGCTCGCACAAATGAGAATTGAGTCTTGTATGCAAATATTAGTTCAAGGAGACGCAGACATAAAGAGAGATAGAGTCTTTGAGGTAAAGAAAGAAAAAAAATCTTTGATTGCCATTGAGAAAGTGGTCTATTGCTTGAAAGCAAGCACTTTAATCAATTTCAGTTATCACAAAGACAACCACAAAGGTCAAAGGAGTTATTTTATAGGAAATGACTTTCTTCTTTTGAGCCTTCCATGATGCTCTCCTGATTTAAACCCAGTCAAGAATGTTTGGGGAGGGATGAAAAGGATGTTTATAAACAACAGACCACAATTTGATACTCTGGATACTCTTCATGCAGCAGTTTATACATCATGGGTGAGCATCCCAAGTAACCTCGTGCAAAAGTTAATAATGAGTATGTCAAATCGAATTTTCAAAGTAATTCACAAAAATAGAGCATATACTAAATATTACATTGTCATTGTGACTTATTTGTTCTGTATATTGTATTTTTATTTGTATAGTCTTTTCTTTATGACCAACAAAAAAATACTTTTTCAATGTTGAAATTACTCAATTAAAAACATAAAATTTTCACTTGTTTGTTGATAAACTACATAATATATTATCTATCTGTCTAAGTCTGTTCATTATCCATCTGTCTGGGTCTGTTCATTATCCATCTGTCTTGGCCGGCTCATTGTCCATCTGTCTGGGTCTGTTCATTGTCCATCTGTCTTGGCCGGCTCATTATCCATCTGTCTGGGCCCACTCATTATCTATCTATCTATCTATCTATCTCTGTTCATTATCTATCTAGGTGCATTCATGATCTGTCTATCTGTCCCACTCCATTCGTAATACGTCTGTCTGTCTCGCTCGCTCCGTTTGTGATCTATCTCTCTCTAAGTCTGTTCAATATCTACCTATCTATCTATGCCTGTTAGTGATCTGTCTGCCTGTATCGGGCTGTTCATGTCTATCAATCTATCTATTATAATCAAGACATTTATCATTCTCAATTTAGCTATCAATCAAGTATGCAGCTTGTTTAGTCTTTTTGAAAATCATGCTTAGTTTCATAAGGAAATTAGCTTTTTTTACAATTTTTTGTTTTGTTCTCACAATGATTAGATGAATATTTCTTGAATTTGTAAAATTTAGTGAAAGTAGCATTTACATTATTTTAAACAATTGCCAAGTTTCATTAAGAAAGATCATACATGTAAACATCTTTTTTTTTTGAAACAGGAAACATTCAGAATATTTTTTTCTCAAAGAACTATATATTTTTATTTTCAAGTGAATAAATTAGAAATGAATCATATGTGGCTACATGTGTTAATCATATATTATCAGTGATAATGTTATACCAAGACTTCAATTTTTTAATTATAGAAAATCTTATTTCCAAAGAACTTCCCCCACAATTTCTAATGTATATGCTTATTACATATGGTCTTTTGTAGTGAAAATAACTGAAGTTCCTATTATAAAATATTATCTTAAATCCTTTTAATAGTGCAGCTCGCCTTGTGATGAACCAAAGACTATGGAGTCAGTGTCGGAAGCAGTTAAGGTAAAACTATACCAACTCTGACTCCAGTTGAATTTACACTTTATATGGCCCTAGTTTAGAGTATTTTTTTTTATGTACAAAGAATGTTATTTCTTCTACTGTATATTTACTATTTCTTTTAAAGAAATTCATTTCAACTTCTTTTTTAAAGCCATTTTTTTGTAGTTATTTTCTATTTGCAAAACTATATATATGTAAAAAAAATCTTATATTATAGAATTTTTATTTTTTCTACTGTATATTTACTATTTCCTTTAAAGAAATTCATCTTGACTTTTTTAAAGTCATTTAAAGTCATATATTTGCAAAACTATACATGTAAAAAAAATCATACATTATAGAATTTTTATTTTTGTTATGCCGTTTACATCCTGTAAAAATTTATTTTTCAACTTCTGTTATAAAGTAATTTTATTTTTGTTCTGTACTTATTTCTTATTTGCAAAGATGTGTGTGTGTGTGTATGTATATATATATATATATATATATATATACACACACACACACACACATATATTGATTGTTTAATTACTTAGTTTCTGGTTATAAGGTTAGACCAGTTTCCATATGTATTAAAAAGTGTTCAATACAATTATATTGTAGAACCTTTGAATATTTTCCATTTGTAACCTAGGTTTCTACTATGAGTGGTGTCTTCAGCTGATTTGCAATAACTTATAGTTTATTATTATAACAGTTAATGCAAATCACCTGAAGACACCACTCATGGTAGAAACCTAGGTTGTGTAATAACTCATTTACAAATGGAGAATATATATATATATATATATAGTCATCCGCAGACAGATCTGTTTTGCTGTATCACAGCTCATCAGTACAGTTAGACGTCCGATTGCTTTTACTCAGGATTGAAACCCGACTGAATTGGTATCAGTTGGCATTTCTACCTCTGAGCTATGGGCACTTGGTAGAAGGAGGCAGACTTGTAGTGTGTGATATACCATGTATTTATATGCCCGTAGTTTGAGTGTTCTAATTCATTACTGAATGAAGACTATATATATAGTCTTATAGCATTTCTATTGTTATTTTTTCTATATTCTTTCAAAGATCTTGTCTCTGATTCTGTTAGAAAATATTAAAGAATGAATAGGTATGATATAAAAGACACATTATCTTTATTCTTTGATATAAACCAGTTATAATGATATAGGTCTAGTCAAGTTAGGAGCATATGGATGGTCTTTGATCTGTAGGCCATAATCATTTATATATAGAGGAGTTGGGGGTGCCAAAAATAGAAGAGTCGGAGTCATAGGTTTTGTGTTCTGACTCCACAGCCCTGGATTGATCTGTACCTACCTATCTACCTACTTATCTATGCAACATACTAAATTGGCTGAGCCTAAACAAGAAGTTTCCAAATTGTTACTTCAATCTCAACTAATCAAACTTTCTTGTAGTGTTAAATAGCAGCTTATTTACCAAGTACTAGATTTATGTTTATGGCTATATCGTGTTGAATACACCGGTTCCTGTTCAATCACCGAAGTTAAGCAACATCGAGCCTGGTCAGTACTTAAATGGGTGACCATTTGGGAATACCAGGTGCTGTAAACATAAGGACCAAGAATGGTCCACCGGTCCTCCAGGTTGGAGGGTTGGGTGTAGGCCTAACAACCCTGCCCCGTAAAAAACAGTTTGTTACAGAAACAGCAACAAAAAGTTGCTGCCCTATGCACCTATGGGTGTGATGGATAAATGATGAGATTTATGGAAGTAAAAAAAATGGCTGACTATTGTGCTGCAATGCCTGGAACTCAGAGTAGCAGTTTGGTAACTAATATAAATTTTATTTTTGTTGTTTTTTGAAGAGTTTTTAGACCTAACCTTATGACCAAATCTTCAAGTAAATTAACTCTATATGTCCTAGGGAAGACAGTCATCCTTTGTACCCTATGGACTGGTGATACAGAATCACAAAGAACCAAATTAAACCTCCACACTTTAAGACTTCCAAAAGTAGCAACAACTAAAGGAATAGCACATGTAACTTGAAGAGAAAATGATCACAATTAAGATGTTAACTTTCCACACTACCTTAAACAAAAGATTAGGAAGAGATCCATCCTTTAATTCTAGAAAGTGTTATATAGTTGACTTGAGGAAACTGTTTCCCTGAAAAAATAATTTTAAAGAAAGATTTTATAAATTTCAACTGACATTAATGGTTACTGTTTAGTCAGTGAATGTTTCTTGTATGGAAATAGTTAATCACATAAACACCCTTTTTTTTTTTTTTTTTTTTTTTTTTTTAAGTCAAGAATTTTTAGTATCCCCTTATATAGAAGACCTGTAATTTATATGTAATCATTTATTTGTTTGAAATCAAATCACTTTCAACAGCTGGCAAAAATCAATCTTCAAAGTAGCATCAAACACGTGTTGCATATTTTCTTTAGTGAGGTCCTCTTTTTCAAACTTTCTTGTTCTTATTGTCTTCTCTTCGATATATCTGCTGATTTCATTCAACGCTTAACATGTTCTCTGATTGATTGTTTGTTTTAATGTAGATCAGATTGTGTTTTTGAATTTTTGAATAGGTACTTGTATTTATAAATACTTGGATTTTGAAAACATTCATTGCATTGTATAATCAATACATTTCTTTTATTTTCTTTAGATTCCAGACTACATGTGCGTTCGATGGGGAAAGAAAAGCATAACAGGGAACTTCAGCGACAAGAGAAAGAAAAAGAGCGTGACCGTCGGATGAAGGATGAAGCCCGTGAAGCTCGTAAGCGAGAAGAATCACGACGTGAGAGGTAAGTTGCCATTTGACAATATTTTCGAAAAGGAATTGATTTCATTTTGGGTTGAGTTCTAAATGACAAGAATTTTAGATCACGTAAAAAAAAAAAATATCTATTAAAAACTTGAAGACAAC
This sequence comes from Ascarosepion bandense, assembly GCA_037127315.1. NCBI lineage: Eukaryota > Metazoa > Mollusca > Cephalopoda > Sepiida > Sepiidae > Ascarosepion > Ascarosepion bandense. Next base: position 232,214 of record JBBBDQ010002001.1, on the reverse strand, counting down.
TGACATTTTGTGTTAATTAATTTTATTGAATGATTTTTCCAAATGAAAAATAATTCTTCTCAGATAGGGATGAAATTTTTCATCAGAAATTATCCAAAGCTCATTTTGAAAGAAATATATTTCAAATTTTTGACTTTCAGATGATGACTTAAAAGTTTTGATCATATTTCTTTCAAAATGAAATTTGGCATATTTTTGATGAAATTTCCATTTTTTTTTTTTTCTCACAAGCATTATTTGTAACTTTGATCAATAAAATTAATTATATATACAATTAATTATATTACACACATACATACATACGGGATGTGCGTTGTGGTACAGTGGATATCGGCTCGGAACGAGAAACCGGGCAGCTGAGTTCGAATTCCAGTTAAATCCATTGTATTCACTTACATGCAAATACCCTTGGAAAAGGTATTAATCCGTCTCTTCCTTCCAGTTATGGGTTAAATAGCAGGACAGATTGGGTTCTATAGCCTTGGTCGGCAACCAGTCTACCACAGAAAGCAATGGCAACCTACTGCGGGATAATATTCTGCCCAGTCAGTCATGTCTCTTTCGAGACATGATCGCCCAAGCGTGTATCACGTATGGCACTTTAACTGACATACATACACATTAGATGTGTTGTCTGGATATGCAATATAGACAGTATCTACTCTGAATAAAATTATACAAGTTAATTACCAAATATAAAAAGTAGATTGGTAACTTAATGTCCTAAATTCAATGTATACTTCAGTAAATTATTATATTCAACTTTGACAGAGATAATTCTCTCATGCCTTTCAACCTCATTATACAAAAATCTATCATGATACCTCAACTGATTTGTGGAATGTATACTTCAGTAAATTATTATATTCAACTTTGACAGAGATAATTCTCTCATGCCTTTCAACCTCATTATACAAAAATCTATCATGATACCTCAACTGATTTGTGGAATTATTACATGTTACAATTGATACCAAATAAGAAAGGCAACAGAAATCTTGTCTTTACTATACTTTTGTATTCACTTTAATGATGAGAGTTAAATACAAAAAATTATATATTTATTCAGAAATTATAACATGAATATGTTATATCACTACATAAGTAGCTATTTTGTTTTGATACTACTTGTGTCTTATCAAGTGATCACTTAATAAGACACAAGTAGTGTCGAAACAAAATAGCTACTTTTGTAGTGATATTATAACATATTCATGTCATAATTTCTTAATGAATATTATCAGCTCTACTTTGTATTGAGCACTTTTTTAAGAATAGTGTTTCTTTGGATACGGAATATTATTCCATCCATATGTACCCTATACTTATATATTCAAGTGATATTTGCTTAGTGTGAACAACAGGCTGAACAAAACCAGGACATAATGACTTGTGACTTTGCGTTAGTATGTGGTATGTTTTTTTTTTTTTTAATAATCATATCTCCCCCAAGCAAGGCATTCTACTGTCACTGGTGTGCAGAGGACTACATAGGAGGAAAGTTATGAGAAAGAGTGACAGATTACAGGGTGTGTTTGGAAGTGGGTAAGAGAAGGGTGAAGATATTGAGAATGGGGTGGATGGAGAAAGGAGCATGAGAGAGAGGATGCAAGATAGGAGATGATTATTGACTTTACATTTAAACTCTTGGAGATTGTAGCTGTCGGGGCAAGGCAGCAGTATTCAATGCAAGAGCGGATGGTAGATTTATATATGTGGAGGACAGTTTCAGACAAGAAAAACTTCCTGGCCCTACACAGAGAACCGAACTTCTTAGCAGCGGACTTAGCTATAGATTCGATGTAATCATTCTACCTGAGGTCTGTTGTGAGTGTGCTTGATATTTACCTGTTTCATATTGCCAAATCAAGAGAGAAGTTAAATAGAAAACTTCTATTAAAAGAGCAATTGTCCAGAATAGTTTAATAGCTGCATTTTTTTTAATCAGATTTTTTTTTTTGTTGCCAAAATTTTTAGGGAGCGTTTGGAGAAGCTTGAACTAGAACGTCGCATGAGAGAACAGCGGGAGATTCGAGAACAACTAAAAGAACGTGAAAGACAACAGCGCAAGAAAGAGGAGAGACGTGGTGTATCACTACGAAATGAAGGTAATTTTAAAAAATTTTCATTGCAGATAGTTTTTGGGATTTTATGATTACATTAAAAAACTTCATTGTTCTAAGGAATAATTGTTGATTTATAAATGTTTTTTTTTTTGTTCAAACTATAAAATTTACCACTTAATCTTGAAGCTTTTATAGAATAAGAATGAAAGTTGATTACTGTATTTAATTATGTACAAGTTTAGAAATTTTCTGTTTAAACTTCTGAATTTTTATGTACTGATTTTAAAAAAATGTTGTACTCATCTTGGTTGTTACAATGTTTAAGCCATTGTACCTTCAGTGTTCATCATGTGTCTGTTGTATCGATTGATTGATTTGGTTTTTTTTTTTTTTTTTTATACAGCTTCTCAAAATTTTTGAGGTTATTTAAAACCAAAAAATATTTATTTGAGATAATGATTTATTGATAAAAGATCTACTACTTAACCCATAGCTGGAGAAGAGGAGGTGGATTCATACTTTTCATGATGGTATTTGTGTGTGACTATAATGAATCTGACTGAAATTGGAATTGGAAATGACTTTCTGATTTCCAATTCTGAGTTGTTATCCATTACACCAGCTGCACATCCAAGCTTGCAGCACCTGGTATTCCCAAGTGAGCACCCATCTAGGTATTGACCAGGCTCAACATTGCTTAACTTTGGTGATAAGATGAAACCTGGTGTTTCAACATTTGGCCATAATCCAGGTGTTTGTTGTAATTGGTAACATTCTCAAAATATCAGACAAAATCACATTGGCAAACTATTCCTTTCACTGCCCATAGTAGGGAATATATCACTATTTCGTTAGGGAAACAGAGTGAGGGTGGATAGCAATAAGTCACCTGCTTGATAATTTTGTGGGAATAGATGGCAAAATTGGGGTTGAAGGGATTGCTGAAAGCAAAACAACATTACTAGTAATTACATGGGGTTGGAAGTTGTGAAAAGACATAATTGCCCATGTCCTGAACGAACACTGCATATAGAAAAAAGAAAGTATGGCTTCTGTTTGTTTGACTGAACTTAACCAAAGTATGTTGATTCTACTGCATAATTTAAACCACCAGGTCAACAGCAACAAATATCCACAAGGCAAAAAAAAAAAAAAAAAAGAAGTTAAGTTTAAATGTAACACCACCTTTTGGTCCTGGTCAGCAGCAATCAATAATGTAGCCCTAAGATCCACATTGGTCTTCAAGTTCCTTCAGACCACTGTGGTTACCATCTAACTGACTCCACTTTTGTTAATGTGTTGCTTGTTTTGTCACTGGTATCATGTTGGTGATACAGTTCCACTTAGTGTTTGTCTGTTCATGACCATCCACTCCTCTACCACGTCATGTTTATTTTTTTTTATCTCAGATGGTGAGAAGATTACTGCTGGAGCAAACTGAAGTGAGGGCATTTCAACAGTTGGGAATTAGACAAAAAAAAAAAGAGAGAATCTTTTGGAATAAAGAGTTAACTTGGGTTAAAAATGTAACAATGATTTGGTTTATATATGATTTGTTGTATACTTTAGTTTTAACCATTTCCATTTAAAATCAAATGACAATGTGTCTCCTTTGGAGTCTGCAGCTTTTGTTGGTAGTAACTTAAATTTCTAAGTTCTGGTCTTCATGTCCAACACAATGTTTTGGTTAGGAGGTCTCTCTCATCTCTCAACTTTCTTCTGGTCTGATCTATTTTGTTTGCTGTCCAAAAATCTTCAGCTTAGATGGAGTCCTGCATCTGGCAGGGGTGGGGATTGACCAGGGTTTGGGTTTGGTTGTATTCTACCCTTGCATCACTCGTTTTTAAAATCTTTTCTCAAAGTATCTTTACTCAAGTGGTTTTCCAAATTTGGGGTTGTCGAGTTTAAGTGGTTAAAGGAATTCAGCTACCTCTGACTGTCTTCACATCTCTTCTCTCACTACTGCTTCACATGGACCGTGCTAATTTCCCTCTTCTTTCTCATGCTATGATTTCTCCATTGGCCAGACCACTTAAGACTTGAAGAAATAGAAAGAAAATTATTTCCACTCTCTTTAAAAATAAAAGTTTTTCTTTTTCTTATCTCTATGGATTTTTTATGATCAATAGACCACACAGCCTGTTTGTCCTTGGTCACTTCAAAATAGTAATTAAAATTTCCTTATCACTAGTGTCCAAGAAAGTTCAAATGTGTTAGACTAGCTTCTATGTCCATAGGAGGTACTTCTCTTCTGGGTGGCTGATTAAAAACAGATGTTTTTTTTCCTGTTTTTTTTTTTGTTGTTCAAAGAACTCATAATTGTTATTTTGGGTTTTCTTTTATTGATAAGATGTCTTCTTCTCTGAGGATACAGTTAATGGTCTCCTTCTTAGCAGCAGCAAGTGGAGAAGAATGGTAGTCAATTTTACTAAATTTCATCCCATTAATTCTGGTTTTAATTCTCCATGGAATTATTTTAAAACATGATTTTTCAATGTATTTCATTTTTAATTTTCTTTTCCATCTTCCTGCAATTTCAACAATTATCATCCAGTTAATAGACTTTTTCCTCTTCCTTTTTTTTCTTTTTATTTTTCCCCCTCTCTGGCGATCCTCAGTGTCACAATAAATGAGTGGTTGGTTGGTTGGTTATTTTTGTTTAGAAGCATATCAACCTCTATGGGTTATTTAATGTCAAAATCTAAATGTTTTGCAAACAATATTATTTTTTAAATTTTTTGATATAATAATGGTTTTAGTGCTACAAGTCTTACTAATTAACCCATAACTGGAGCACTTAAGTAGATCCATACCTTTCCCAAAAAAGTATTTGTGTGTAGTAAAGATAACAAATCCAACTGGAATTAGAACTCAGCTCTCCAATTTTTTTTTTAATTTCTATTTTTATTTTAATTTTAATTTTAATTTTTTATAATCATATCACCCCAAGCAAGGCATTTTACTGCCACTGTTTTGCAGGGGTTACATAGGAGAAAAGTTATCAGAAAGAGTGACAGGTTATAGGGGGTGTCGGGAAGTAGGTAAGAGAAGGAAGAGAATACTACTGAGAGTGGAGTGGACAGGGAAAGAAGCATGAGAGAAAGGATGCAGGTTAGTGAGACAGGAGATGAGTACTGACTTTACATTTAAATTTTTGGAGATTGTAGCTGTCGGGGAAGCAAGTAAATGGAAGGGAATTCCACAGGCAGGAAGTGCAAGAAAAGAAGCTGCTGGAGTAGAATTTGCATTTACGATTTATTGGTTTCACAGTAAATGGGTTGGACCTAGTTGTTAATCTTGTGGCTCGAGTAAATTTATATATAGGGGGCACCAGTGAGCTAAGTTCATCGGAGCAGAAGCCGTGAAAGTAGTTGTAGAAGAGATACAGGGAAGCCACATTGTGCCGGTGAGAAAGTGACTGCATCTGAGCTGCCAAATTGGGATCTATCACATTACAGATTCTCCATTGGATTTTGTCAATGACACCTAGGTGGATAGCAGGAGCACCCGACCAGATATGGCAGCAGCATTCAATGCCCGGGCAAATGGTAGATTTATATGTGAGCAGGATTGTTTCAGACAGAAAAAAACTTCCTGGCCCTACACAGAAAACTGACTTTCTTAGCAGCGGATTTAGCAATGGATTCTATATTGTCCTTCCACTTGAGGTCTGTTGTGAGATTTTCGCCGAGGTGTCACAGTGTTTTGCTTTCAGGGAGACTAGCCTGATCTATGCTGATGTGGGGTAGGAGCGATTGTCTGTAATGGTTAATAGGCATATATGCTGATGTCACTACAGTTTACTCTCGCATCTATCAAAAATCTGCTGAGGCTGACAAAGCAAACCTTGCTGCCGAGATGGAAAAGGATCTCTGATCCATGGTGGACTGGAGTAAGAAATGGATATTGACAATTTTGAGTCAATAGCCATTATACCACCTGTACATCTTTTGAGTTTTTTTATAATAATATTAATAATAATTCAAAAGGTAAAATAAAATGATTGTATTATACAGGAGTAATATGTTGTCTTTGTATTATACAGGAGTAATATGTTGTCTTTGTATTATACAGGAGTAATATGTTGTCTTTTGGTGTTTACTCATAAAATTAATTGTTACCCAGCAGATATGCCTGAGACAAAATCTTTCTTTATGCTGCACCCAACTTTGAAGCAGCAATAGTTTTTAATACATAGTTTCTGAAATCTTAATCATACAGTGTTGTGAAAACAAAAAAAAAACATTTCAAACCTTTCATGCATGGTAAGATATGGGTAACATTATACAAGAAAATAAAATATATTCATTTTTTTATTTTTTTATTTATTTTTATTTATTTTTTTTTTGCATATAAAAAATATAGTTAGGTTGTATGCAAATGTGGTAAACATGAAATTCTAACTAGAACGTTGGCTGAAATTCATTCATTGTATGCAAATGTGTCAAATTATTTTTGAGATGTTGGTTGTGAACATGCTGACTAAATTGTTACTAATTTTTTTTTTCTTTCATGCAGAAATGGAACGAGCTGAAAGACGACGCGTAGAACGACATTTCCATAGCCGAAGCCCAAGTCGTGAGAGACGGCACCATGACCATGGCGAACGTTGGGATTCCAAATCACGACCTAGGAAACGGTCACCAGATGAAAGACGTAAGTAAATTTTCAATATTGCAAATGCGTATGTATATGTAGATATTTACTAAACTAAGCTTATATGTATGTGCGAATACAGGTGATATCCGTTTGTAAATAATTCAAGCATTTAATATTCATAAAAATATAACCTACCTAGTAGGAAAGTGTCACCTTAAAGCGTCACACTTATCCCAGCATCTCTTCCACTTTTCAGAAGAGTTTACAAAGCCATATTTTGCAATTGCCATTAGCTGTCTTGATTTCATAGTCTTGTATCTTTTACCCTTTCAATTCAAAAGTTACACCGGCTGCATTCCCATGCAGATTGATAACTTTCCAAAGAAGAGACCACCTGTTTGCTCTATATATATGTCTACCTTTTTGAACTCCTGTGCAAACTGGACATATGTTGTTTACCTATCTATTATTTATCAGAATAATAAAATTTGGCATTAAATAATCAGAAAAATGTTGATATGCCATAAACCAAACCAGTCAATTCAGAAGTTTTAAGGTGTTGTGGGGGTGGATGGATGTTGACGTGATTGACCTGACTTTGTTTAATATAAAAAAAAAAAGACTTGATACAAAACTGATCTACTCATGTGGTCAATGTGAATTCAGCACTCACACAGTCAGTCAGTTAAGTGCCATACGTGATACACGCTTTGGGCGATCATGTCTCGAAAGAGACATTACTGACTGGGCAGAAGATTATCCTGCAGTAGGTTGCCATTGCTTTCTGCGGTAGACTGGTTGCCGACCAAGGCTATAGAACCCAATCTGTCCTGTTATTTAACCCATAACTGGAAGGAACAGACAGATTAATACCTTTCCCAAGGGTATTTGCGCGTAAGTGAATGCAAATGAATTCAGCTGGAATTTAAACTCGGCTCCCCAATTTCTCATTCTGAGCCGATATCCAATGCACCACAACTCACACAGTACACTGTCAATTAAGTAACTCCATTGAAAAGTGTCTGTTCATCTATGTTCAGACAGGTGTCCACTGATTGGTCAAGGACATACGATACTTAAGGTATTGAAAATAGCTGGATACTTTCCAGACTGATCTCATATAACTGATTACATAATGAAGATTTTAATAATTAACATTAAATAAAATTTTTTGGCAAACAGAATAGACCTTCATGTACAAAAAAAAAAAAAAAAAAATGGAGTATCAAAAGAACAGGTTTTTTTCTTTGACACCACTATTATTTTAACTAACTTCAATCCCTTGGCAATATTTGTTGTTTTAAAAAGCAATGATTAGAGTTTGTAATAAAGTTGGCTTGCTGTGCCCTCTTTTTTTTTTTATAAATACTTTTATGGTAATTGTTTGGATGAGCTCTTTGCTATGATTCCTAAATTTTATGAATTTAAGTGCAGTAGTCGATTGACAGCAAGATCTCATCATTTTACAGTTGAATTGGCTAGATGTAACCATAAGTTCTATGCTAACAGTTTCTTTTCTCGTACTTCTTGCTTGTAAAACTCCCTCCTGACTCCATGTTTTCTAGTTAACTTTATCTATATGAAAAACTTGTATTATCTCAAAAAACAAAATTGAATACAAAATAGTTAGATTTTGCCATTAAACAACCCATAGAGGTTGATATGACACTAAACAAAAAAATTCAAATAAATAACAATCAGCTTGTTGGAACTGCTGAATAGACAAGGAGTGTTATATGGTGTGATATTCTGGAAGTGACAGGTGTGGAAAATTGGCAACATTTAGTAGAATTTCTCATTCCAGTTTCATCATTGTACACGGCATCACTTTTTGCAATATGAGGACAAATGGCATGCAGCAAAATCAGTCCTTAACTTCCTTGTGCAGAAAAAGCACCTCTTTTTTAGTTTACTGTAATATTACACTATTACAGTTTCTTCAGATTCCAGTAATTCCAAATAAACAATTCCTACCAAACACAAGAATTCTCTCTTCCCTGGGTAAATTCTATTTAGATGAAAATTTTTTAATTTCTTGTGGATCTGACAATTTTATTTTTATTTTTGGTGGATCTGAAGGAGACTGCCACCGCCTTTGAATTTGTTGTTTTTATTTTTTTTTATTTATTTTTATTTTTTTTTCAGCGCAGTCTTATCGATTACACCCTAAACTTTCTGAATGACAAAAAAAAATTGGAAAAATTTCAATATTTCAACAATTTGGGTGGGGGTGGGGGCTCAGATTCTCATACAACATTATAGTAAATCGATCCTCCATTTTGGAACCACTCGCCGGTACAACATTACCACCACCTGCAAATTGGTTGATTATCAATTTTTTTTACTTTACAATCTTATCGATTAAACCCTAAACTTTCTGACTGACAAAAAAATTTGTAAAAATTTCAACATTTAAACAATTTGGTGGGGGCTCAATTTTCCATACAACCTTATAGTAAATCGATCCTGTGCAATTAATTTTTTTGTTGCGCATATTCAACAACTGAATCCTTTGCAAAATTTTTGAATGAAGCCATTCTTGGAGATTCCGAGGAAGATAACATCGTAAGAACTGAAGAAAACTTGAAAAAGACTAAAACAAAAGCAAAAACTCGTCCCAAAAAACCCAAAGCAAAGCAACCCCAACGTGAGTGGTTCCAAAATGGAGGATCGATTTACTATAATGTTGTATGAGAAAGTGAGCCCCCCCCTCCAATTGTTTAAATATCGAAATTTTTTTCAAATTTTTTTGATAATCAGGAACTTTATGTAATGACTGATAAGACTGCGCTAAAAAAAGTAAAAAGAAAAAAAAAATGAAAAACAACAAATTTAAAGTTGGTGGTAGTCTCATTCAGTTCCGCTTTATTGGTTTAATTTTTTTTCCCTGTTTGTATTCTTGGGCAAGAGGGTGCTGAAAAGTTTTTTGCTTGACCTCTAAAAAATAAGTCTGATATTTGTTCATTTGCTTAGATTTTGAGAAGTGCGTCAAGCCTAGAACTTCTCAACTCATCTTCATATTTGGTTCTCCTTTCATTACTAGTTGCTATTTTGTTGTAATGACTATTACTTCTATGAAACAAAAGAAAAAAGAAAACATGGCAAATGTTTGTCTCCATAAGTTCCTTTGAATCTAATTTATTTAGCATTTGAATTAAACGTGGGTTTTGTAAACAAAGTATTACAGTTGATTGACCGCACAAACAGTAACAGTCTGAGTAAACTTCAAAGACACTTTTAATAGGTATCCCGAATTATGTTTTTATTTTCAATATATCTAAAAGCTTTTCACATAGGCATATATAGAGCTTGACAAAGCATAAAAAATCATACAAAATTTATCTTGTTAGCTCAATTAGCAACCAAGTTACGACCATTCAAAGTTTGTCAAATTTTTTGTCTTGAGTGCAATTGGGCCAGAAGCCCATTTTAATAGTGTATATGTGCAATTGGGCCAGAAGCCCATTTTAATAGTGTATATGTGCAATTGGGCCAGAAGCCCATTTTAATAGTGTATATGTGGGCAATTGGGCCAGAAGCCCATTTTAATAGTGTATATGTGCAATTGGGCCAGAAGCCCATTTTAATAGTGTATATGTGCAATTGGGCCAGAAGCCCATTTTAATAGTGTATATGTGCAATTGGGCCAGAAGCCCATTTTAATAGTGTATATGTGCAATTGGGCCAGAAGCCCATTTTAATAGTGTATATGTGCAATTGGGCCAGAAGCCCATTTTAATAGTGTATATGTGCAATTGGGCCAGAAGCCCATTTTAATAGTGTATATGTGCAATTGGGCCAGAAGCCCATTTTAATAGTGTATATGTGCAATTGGGCCAGAAGCCCATTTTAATAGTGTATATGTGCAATTGGGCCAGAAGCCCATTTTAATAGTGTATATGTGCAATTGGGCCAGAAGCCCATTTTAATAGTGTATATGTGAAGATGCAGGATTTAAACAAGTGAAAAATCATTATAGATGCAGTGTCATAAAAGAAAGATAATACTAATGGAATTGATAATTATTAGATCAGATTAGTCTAAAGGTTTGGGTGGGGGTCACATTCCATCCTAAAAACAGTGCAAAAATATCACAGGAGGGCAACTTGGACCATTCATATAAATTTCAATTCTGCAGTTAAGTCATTGAAACTTCTTAATATGTTCCTATTTCATAGTCTCTTAGAGATTAAGCTAATTTTTTTTCTAGGAGTACATCAGTAAAACAACTCTATTTCACCATGTAAATACAGGCAGAAACAAAATTTGATAGTGAGGCAAAAAATGGTAAAATATATACCTTTTGAGCTTGTGTCAAAAAAAAGAAACAAGTATTCAGTCGTGGGTACAATCCTGAAACTCTACTTATTTTTGGATGGGGTATTCAACAAAACACCTATTTTGTCAATAATATTAAAACATTTTTTCATCAATGTATTTTCTTTTTTTTTTTTTTTTCGAATTTTGTAAATTTATACAATTTTTTACTTGCCCCTCCCCATTGTTATACAACAGGAATCAGCTGTCAATTTTTCTAATAAATGCTTATTGTAAATCTTTAAAACTCAATTTTTATATATTAAAAAATTGAAAAAAATAAAACTACATTTATTGAAAAAGACTTTCTGGGCAGTTTGAATGAACCTATTTCCTCTCCTAATGGTGATTTGCACTTTGAATTTCTTTATAGAATTTCTATAACCAATATTTCTGGAACATTCCGGATTCTACTATTACATGAAATTGGCATTAAGCTATTAGGTTCCATCATAAGACAAAAGTTGACCTGTGAAATGTCATCCATCAAAGGTCATTGAAAATAATGGTTTCTACCCATGGTTGGAACTAAAAAACTTGATGATTGCACTGGTCAGAGATCTAATGTCAATGTCTTGGCCAATGTAAAAACTGGACTCATCGCATACAGCAACCCATTAGCCTTGTCTCTCACATCTAAAAATCATTTGAGATGTTTCTTCATCACAACTACCAGAGTTAGTCATTGGGTCTTCAAGTTCCTGTGATGTAACTTCAATGGCAGTGATGTTATCAGTTACAAAAAAGCATCATGGGAAGAATTTTAAAACACTCTTTAGTGGCTAAAGTTTTCTTGGCTGTGTTAAATGTTTGTAGAACTTGTTTCACAAATTTTGACTGTTCCATTCTTGTAAGTAAAAATATACAATTCTTGTATAACAAAAGGAATAGGGGAAAAAAAAAGAGTGTTTTTTAACAAAGATTTTGTGAAAAAAAATTATTTTTGTTTTTTAAATCATCCTTTAAACCCTTTGAATTTTTTACCTATTTAAATGCTTTTCTCATTTACCTTATGGTCCTTAAAACCATAAAAATTATAGAAGTTGGGCTTACTAAAATAGATGAAACTTCACCAGAACTGCACTTAGAATACTGGGCATTACAGTCAATTCATTAAGATCCCCCCTCTCAACTGATTTCCAGATTCTGTCCATCACACAGTGTTTTTAACTGCATCAGCAACCATTTTAAACATTGCAAGGAATTTGAAGTCTTCTTTGGCTTGCCTCTTCTACTTACAATTTCTCAGGATGTTTAGTTGATCGTCCACTGAATAGAAAATTTTAAAACATTTATTAAAAGTACGTGTAAATTTTAAGAACATAATAAAAGTAGTCTCCAGGAATGGAAAGCACCAAAAAAAAAAGCACACCTGTAATATTGATAAAAGCAGAAATAAAGATAAAAAAATTTACAAAAAATAAATGTTTTAAATATTATAAGTGTAGGCTTTTGTTTTATATATGGAAAAATACAAAAATTAGAAATTTACATAAAAATAAATGAATTGAAAATGTTACGCTATTTACATTCGAACTATTGTCCACATCTTTGTTGCCATTTGTACGGCATTGAAAATGTTAACATTACATTCTTTTGTTGAATGCTAACGTTATTGTTGAATTTGGGTGCTATATTGTAACTTTGTTGGTTATTATTGTGACCTAAAAGATTATTGATCTGTTGTGGTACACATGGTTGTATTGTCTTGGTTCTTGGTATATTACTTCAGTCGCTTGTTGATTTGTAGTTATAATTATTACTATGAGGTGATATTCCTGTATCTTGCTATTTGCAAGATAGTTATTCAAATATCTCGCAAATAGTACTGTATTAAGTCATTCCTACTGATAATACGTAGTATCCTCTCTTGGGAGTTTTCCTGAGTAATTTACTCAAGGACTAAATAGTAATATCACATTAGATCTCTGACCAGTGCAATCATCAAGTTTTTAGTTCCAACTAAGGGTAGAAACAATTATTTTCAATGACCTTTGATGGATGACATTTCACAGGTTGAGTCAACTTTTGTCTTATGATGGAACCTAATAGCTTAATGCCAGTTTCATGTAATAGTAGAATCTGGAATGTTCCAGAAATATTGGTTATATAAATTCTATAAAGAAATTCAAAGTGCAAATCACCATTAGGAGAGGAAATAGGTTCATTCAAACTGCCCAGAAAGTCTTTTTCAATAAATGTAGTTTTATTTTTTTCAATTTTTTAATATGTAAAAATTCATTTTTAAAGATTTACAATAAGCATTTATTAGAAAAATTGACAGCTGATTCCTGTTGTATAACAATGGGGAGGGGCAAGTAAAAAATAAAATTCGAAAAAAGAAAAAAAAAGAAAATACATTGATGAAAAAATGTTGTGAACACTGGACTCCGCTACTCAGCTGTAACTAGTATGACTGCTGCTACTTGTAATCTGGGATACTCACTTGGTTGATCAACCCAGATTTCTATCTGATGCTTAATATAGGTTATTACCGTGTTCACATGGTTCCCAGTGGAATAATCTATTCTTATAGTTTTACTTGTTATCTAGCAATCAGTGTTCAACTACCTTTGTTGGTGTTGACACTTCTTTCTACATGACATGTTAAAATTTACTTGAAGATATGTTTAAAAGTGAAAATGACCATAAAATAAAACCTTACTTTCAAAGTTAAAAAATGTAATATTTACCAATTACCAAAAATGAATTATTTTGTAATTAAATTGAGTAGAAAAGTAAAAAATATTTTCAAAGAAATATATCTATTATAATAAAAAATAATATAGTTTAACTATTTTTTTGTGGGCCCACAATAGTAATTCAACTAAAAAATAATTCCTTTATTTTATTTTGTATAAAATGTATCAAGTCTAATTATAAATAGTTTAAGTAAATGTTAATTTAATTCATAAAATTAGTGCTAATCCTAAAAGTTAGTTAGTAAATATAAAATAGATATTTTGAAAATTGCAATATTTTACATACACAAATGTGAGCTTTATAAGAATAAATATATACATACATGCATTTCAAAATGCACAAAGTAGGCTTATGGCCATATCATGTTGAATACACCGGTTCTCGCTCGATCACTGAAGTTAAGCAGCGTTGAGCCTGGTCAGTACTTAGATGGGTGACCGCTTGGGAATACCAGGTGCTGTAAGCGTTTAGTGACAAATGTGTGTGCTTATGGCCTATCACGTTGAATATACCAGTTCTTGCTCGATCACCAAAGTTAAGCAACGTTGAGCCTGGTCAGTACTTAGATGGGTGACCGCTTGGGAATACCAGGTGCTGTAAGCGTTTAGTGACGGATGTGCGTTGTGGTGCAGTGGATATTGGCTCGGAAAGAGAAATTGGTGAGCCAAGTTTGAATTCCAGTTGAATACTCTGCATTCACTTAAGCACTGGTACCCTTGGAAAAGGTATTAATCCGTCCCTTCCCTCCAGTTATAGGTTAAATAACAGGGTAGGACTTGAGGACCCTGCCCTTAAAAACAAATCCCAATGAATCTTGATACTCGAAAAGAAAAAAGTATTACTAGCCACAAAACTTATATAAAAACAACAATAAATTGCTGAAAGAAAAAAAGGTATTACCAGCAATAAATAAATAAAATTTAGTTGGCAATAAATGACCCACCGAGGTTGATATGCCATAAAACAAAGCAAGCAACCAACATACACAAAGTAAATGTTTCTTTTTTTTTTTCCATGGAAAAGTACATGTGTAAAATTTAATTAAAACATGTATTTCTAGTTTATTTTAATGTCTACTTAGTTACATGATAATTATTTTAGTTTATAAAACTTTAGAATAAGCATAAGAAATATAAGAAAAAGATTGCAAACTCACTTAGAAACTGTAAAATATCCATTGATGAAATGAGTCAGTTTTAAAGATCTCTGGGCATGTCTGTCAATGTGGCTGACAAATTCAAATCTCAAAAACACCTTTTTATATTTGTTTACACTTGAATGGATGTAATGATATGAAACCAAATGATTATTAATGACGAAACATTGCTCTATAACTCTATAAGATGATGTTATATTTGTTTTTTAAGAAGTGAATTTCTCTGGTATTTTATTCATTAAAGTTTTCAACTTGGAAACTTTTTGTGAAAAATAACCTCAAGTTTTTATTTTAAGCTCACTAAATTGACTAGTATCCTCTTTTCTTTAAGATAGGACTATTTTGATATGCGTAGGAAGACATAACTTTGAACACAACAAATTTCAAAACATAAACAAAAAATTCTCTAATTTTTAAATACGAAAAAAGAATCACTGAAACTTGACCTCATTTAAAGAGACCTGGTATAATAACTAATTTTCACACAAGAAAAAGAATTGTATCTTTATAAAGAGAAAACATTAAATTTTCTTTATATACTAATTTTATCAAAATAATTTTAAAAATATTCAAGATATTGCCGGTTGAATTTAAAGAAAATTTCACTATTTTGACCTATTTTTTTGCAATGTAAACTATCCAGTTTGGGATACCTATTTCAAAAATCTTTCTAACAAGATAATGCTGACAACTTTTGCATCAATTCTGCTTTTCCGATTATTTTTCCAGAATTGTGTAATTTTCAAACTATTTTCTTTTCTTTCTTCTTAAACTTAATTTCTATGTGTATCTTGTGTAGTAGTTTCCTTTTTGCATGTTCAAATAATAAGAATGTCTTTTTTTTTCTCTCTCTCTTTTTACAGCTCCTCGAATTGTAATTGGACCACACACTCCTGAAGAAATTGATCACGATGTTGAGATTATGTCTGACGGGGTGGAAGAAACATACCCAATGCGACCGACTGAACCAGACTCTGTCTCTGAAGTCAGTGAAGTGTCACGTACCAATTCAGATTCTGAATCTGGTACAAATTATCATAATCAAGCCAAATTCACTGACGGTAGTTTATAATTTAATATGATTTTTAGAAAAAAATTTTTTTAATGCCATGTTTTTGCTGGATGTAAAGAGTCATGGCTCTCCACAGATTCCTTATCTGTGATTAGCCATGACATCTTGGAAAAGATAATGGAATTTTTTTTCTCTTGCCTTCTTGACAGTTTTGAATTCATCATCTAGACTGGTTGCCACTCAAGGCTAGATAGATAGCCAGATCTATACTGCTATTTAACCTATAGCTGGTATGAGAAAAACGATGGATTTATGCCTTGCTCATGAGTAAAATTGAATGTAACTGATCTGGCTGAAATTTGCACTGATAACATTAGTCTATAACTGTTCGTAAGTTGAATACTTCAGAAATGAAATGTGTCAATTCTGATGTATTTTGGCTGAATTCAAAAGCGACCTTGAAATTAGATGATTAGCTGTAGATTTAAGGATACTTAGTTAATTTTTTTTTTTTTTTTTAATCATCTCACCCCAAGCAAGGCATTCCACTGCCACTATTGCGCATGGGGCTACATAGGGGAAGGTAAAGAGAAGGAGTGGATAGACATAGGGAATGTCAGGAGAAAGGTGACAGATGAGTAAGGATAGCGAGGATGAGGGTCGGGCAGATGGGAAGAGTGCTTGATAGAATGGGAGCAGGTTAGTGTGTTAGGAGGTGTGTATTGACCTTACATTTAAACTCCTGGAGATTGTAGCCGTCGGGGAAGCAATCGTTTGGAAGAGAATTCCACAGTCGGGAAGTGCGAGGAAAGAAACTGTTGGAGTAGAAGTTACGGCTGCATTTTATCGGTTTCACTGTAAAAGGGTGGGATCTAGTTGCTAATCTAGTATCTCGTGCAAATTCGTATTTCGGGGGCACCAGTGATGAGTACAGTGGAATGTCTCCAAGAAAAATGTTACTTTGCAAAATCTGCTTTGATGTTCTGTTTGATGTAGGCTTCAGGAGCAATATACACAAACATATCAAGATGGCAATATATGAGTTTATTGAATAAAATACAACTGGAAAAATTTTTTTTCAGGAGTATATAAATGCATAGTCATTCAACAAATGCGCATCGCTTTTTAGTTTTCTTTTGTCAACTACAAGGGGATCGACTCTGGTAACAGTTCAACAATAATCAGCCAGCATTGATTAACTTCACCTGTCCTGATACCTTTGATTAAATCGTTCATTGATTAAATCGTTCATTGTGCTCGTCGCTCACAACACCACAGTTCTTTTTTTGGGGTGGGGGAGAATCAAGATGCGAGTAGATCTTCAATGACATGTTACGGCCAATATGTTTGTCTGCCTTCAGGAGGTCTTTCACCAGTTTTCTGTCATTTTTCTGCTTATTCATTACCCAGAAAGTTGGGTGCCACTGACTTGAAAACTTTCTATGCAGTTTTTTTTTTTTTCTCCATTGTCAGTCAGTCAGTTAAGTGCTATACATGTTACATGCTTAGGCGATCATGTCTTGAAAGAGACATGACTCACTTGGCAGAAGATTTTTCCACAGTAAGTTGCCATTACTTTGTGCAGTAAACTAGTTGCCAACCAAGGCTATTGAGCTCACTCTGTCTTGTTATTTGACCCATAGCTGGAGAGAAGAGATGAGTCAATATCTTTTCCAAGGATATTTGCGTGTAAGTGAATGCAACGAATTTAACTGGAAGCCAAACTTGGCTCAGCTTCCCATTGTACTTCGTCAAAATTTTAATCAAAAGTAATTTACAAATTTTTATTTTTGCATCACTTATCCTGGAAAATTTATTCTATGATGCCTTTGTTTTTTCTATCGCCTTCACAAATTTTTTTGTGAGACCAAGTCTGAGGTCAAGAAAGTGGCAAAAACTTCTTTTTTTTTTTTTTTGGACACAATGAGTCACGTATGCTGAACATTTATTATCCCAGGTTCCAGTGATTGTTGTAATGGCCAGTTTCTCTTAATGTAATGAGAACTTCTGTCTTAGCTGTCACATTAAAAAGAAAACAACAGTACTCGGTATATTCGCCTTGCAGTCCTAGTAAGAGAGTAACAACCTCTAAATCTCTGATAAATTTATCAATTATGTTGATCATATTTGATACATCTCAGTTGTGCTATTATATTGTCATAAATTTCTTTTATGTGGATTCCATAACCAACTTGGATTGTAGGTAAAACATTACCATGTCAACTTTCAGACTCATCTTCAGCGAATAAATAGACAGCCTCAGTTCTTCTGAATTGTAACTAACATTAAGTGATTGCATAAGACCACATATTGCAGTACACCAAATCACCTTCCATAAGGAAAAATGGAACTAGATCTTTGAGATGATCATGGAAATGGACAATCCGTACATCACAAGCTAATAGATTCCATTGCTGTGACCTGAAACCTAACAGTTCTGCTTTACTCTTAGAAAGCTCTAACTCCTGTAGGTCACTTTGGGTTATGAGGTGTGACTTTGAGACAAATGTTGGACAATAATTTCGGTCATACAAAGTTGATAGTTCAAGTTCCAAGGTTTCATTCTCTTTCTCATCATCTGACTCAACTTCTGGGATTGTTATGTCTTCACTATGGGGCACAGGATGCATAGCTGATGGAATGTTTGAATATTGCACTGCTCGTTTCGTTTTTTTGTTTTTGAAAGTCTTTTAGAAATTGGCGGCACCATTCAGAAGTAGTAGTCAGTGGTATGATCAGTTGGCTCTTCCCAAATCATAAAACTACAAAAGGCAGAGATTTCTTTTCTTCCTGGTTAGCCATTGATTGAGATTTGTTGCAAGATTATTAAAGTACTAGCATTATAGCCTGGCGTTGCTTGGGTGTAATGAAAGCTTTAAAACTAATCCATGGTCCTGGAGCCCAGACTCTTTGGATGTTGGCCTGAAAGACTAAAAAGCAATAGTTGTTTCCAGTTAAAGCGAAACCGTAGACTGAAAGAAAAATGAATGGATGTAAGTCAAATTTTGATTTCCTGGTATCGATATCAAATGATTTTTTTTTGTTGTAAACTGAATTTTGAATGCTAAATAAGTCCTCTGAGTAAATGGTATCATGGCTGAGACTAAGAACTACAATTATACCTACTTAGAGCCAAACTCGAAGCAAAAACTAAAATAAAAGGGCTGAAAAAAATACAGACATACAGGCAGATAAACAGACACACACACAAACATCTTGCCTTTTATATATATATATATATATATATATATTATCGATTTTCTGCACTATTGTAAGAAGTGCAACCTTGAAACTTCTGAATATCATTTCTTATGTCTTTGTCTATGAGTGTATCAAATTTGATTAAAATCGGATCACTCCTTCTATAACCCGATTTTTTCAATTATTGATTTTCGATATTGATCGGGGGGGTACCTTGATACAAAACCTAGCTAAGAACACTCGCCGATGCTTATAGTACAACTGTGTAAATTTTCAAGAAAATCAGTTCAGCCGTTTCAGAGTCTATAGGTAACGGGCACACACACAGACAGACAAAGTTCCATTTATAAATAAGTTTAGATATATATGGTGTCCACTTGTCTTGGTTTCCAATTTTGCATTCAAAATATAATTGGTAAGCTTTTCTTACAACAGGTGTTATATTTTGCTTTTGAGATGCAAAAGTCACTTCTCCATGCACATTTTTTACTGTTCAGTTAAACGTGTGGAAACCTGAGTGGAAAGGAGAAAACTTATTAATTTATTAGAATAATAATTAAGGGCAACAATTCTGATGAAATATTCATGTAACACGTACTGTTTTCTTGAAATATAGAGCCAACCAACAATTTTGGATATCATTTTTATTTCCAGTGCTCAAAATTGGCTGAGATTGGCTATTGTTGTTTTTAAAGATTTCATGTTATAGATCAGTGTAACCATTATGCTTTCCATGCATCCTTTGTTTTTAAATGTTCAAAAAAGAATTCTTATCAAATTTCTGCATGATTTTTCTTTTTTCACTATCTTATTAAATGTTGGACAGAAAAAATCAGTTCACTATCTTTCAACACCCCAAAAATAGATATATTGCAAATCTTCTGCCACTTTATAAAAAAAAAAAAAGAAATGGCTACTTGCTTCTTTACTTATTTCTATGACATTTTCTTTGAAACTTAAATTATTCATAAAAATTTACCTGTTTTAAAAGTAACATTTAAATTCAATTTGTGTGTTATCTACACAAGTTTTTTTTTTATTTAACTTCTTTCAAGATTATAGTCGATAACCTCTGCATCACAGTTAATTATAAACTCCTTAATATTTTCAGTGGCTGTATAGAATGTACCTTGCCAAAGCTGCATAATCAGTTTTAAAGTCAGTGTTGTCCTTATTCTAGGTTGGTTGTCAACCATGGTTACAGAGCATATTCTATCCTTATCTAAGAGATGGATTCATGCCTTTCTCAAGAATATTTTTGCAAAAGCAAATGTAAGAAAGTCAGCTGAAATTCAAAATTTGCTTGCTAATTTTATCTTCCTGAGTTTGCCGTTATACTACCCACACATCCAACAAGTTACCCTCTCTATTATATGTATATATATATATAAACAGTTACTTTGCCATTTAAGCATTAATTCAAAAATATACTTAAACAAGAAACAAAAATATACCTATATTTCCCAAGTTTAAGAAAACTCCAGAATATTCAAGAAAATAAATTTCACTGAATAGCCAAAAAGTTTTTTCTGAGATACCGGTAATGATATTGTTGCATTATCTTTGACACTCAGAGCTGAAAGAGAAAAAAAAAGAAAGAAAAGAAATTGGAAGAGACTATAAGGAGACAAGAAAATAAAAAAAAGGAGAAATAACCATGACATTTGACACACACACGTACAAGAGAAAAAAATCGACCAATAAGTATAACCTCCAAAAATCGACCAATAAGTAAACTCCTCCAAAAAAATTGACCAATAAGTAAACATCCAGCTGTGCTAATCACTAAGGTACAAAAAACTGCTGGCCTATTGAAGACTGAATCTAAATAATTCCATCACTTTTTTCAGCACCATATTTGTTTTTAAATTAGTATTATTATTTTTATTTATTCTTTATTAGTTAAAGCATTGTCAAACATTATTATTTATTTTTTTTACTAGTAGTTAATTTCTTAATTTTTAGCTGTTTTTTTTAAAAAAAAAAATTCTATCAAAATGCCTCATCCCCCCCCCCCCAAAATAATATTCCTGCTTTTTAATAATAGCAAATGAATTATTAGCAGTAAATTTTTTATTGTGAATTTCTGTGATTTAATACATACAGTGCATATGCAGTATGTGTATATTATGTACTGTGTATATATATATATATGTGTGTGTGTGTATATATATATATATATATATATATATATATATATATCTAAGCATGCAGTGTAGATATAGAAGAATCCAAAGGAGTATCCTGTACATACAGTGGTAGGATAATTCTCTAAGGGAGCTCTAAATATATATATATGTATATAAATACATATGGAGCAAATGTAAGAAAAAGTTTAGGCCGACATGTTATTTCATGGTAAATCGGAAGTATATGCCTATTTCAGGCGAACCGTCATCAGCTTCCATCTTTATTGTACAGAAAAAATCTTTATTGCTAAACATCTCAGCTGTCATTATCCTTATCACTATCCATTTAAGATCTTCTTAATGAGTTGAATGATTTAAAATTGTTCTTGAAAGATGCAAGCATTCTTGGCTTGAATGTCTTCTTATTATTCTCAAGAATGATGTGAAAAAAAAAATGATAGCCTTTGTAAGCTGCATTTTAACTAAAAGAGATGTCAGATTCTCCCACTTTTTCAGTGAAAAATTTTGTTGTTGTTATGTGACTTCAATGTTAATGTGTAATATTTCTCATCTTGTTATAAATACCATTTTTGATATTTTTTTTTTTTCAGGTTCTCCATCACCCAGCTCAGGGCACAGCAGTAGCAGTCGTAGCAATGTCAGTAATAATGAGCACAACGGCCTGGCACATAGCAGCAGTAAGCGTCATCGTAAGTGCAATTATTGACATGTAAAATATGCAATGTGTAGCTTTTTATTTGTTATGAGTGGACAAATAATTTTTTTTTTTACTGTGTAACATTCTTATGTGTCTTCAGAAGAGTCAACTACATAGAGCTGATTGCTCGTTTGCTATGCATTGAACTATTTTAGTGATGACCCACAACATAAAAAGGTGCTAAAAAGTTATCAAAAATGTTATCCAATGATCAAACATTTTTTGATTAAGAAATTCTTGGTTAAGTTGAGACCATTTTCAGCACTCCTTTGCACTCATACACGCATAAATATCTTGTATATACAACGTGGGCCATAAGTAGCGCACCAAAGCATTTAAAACAATGCTGATAATAATAAACGTTATTTTATTAAAACCAAGCTTAACTAATGAACTGAGAAACACTTTGATAAAAGAACATTTATTTTATACCCAAGGAAAGGAAAAGATATTTTACCCCGCTGATTTTACATTGTTTTACATTGCTTCACGTAATTCTTTGGTGCACGACTTATGGCCCACCCTGTATATATAAGATATTAAAAATGGCTAACCAACGGATTTAAATATCAAAATTTTTGTTTTATTTATATTATAAACAAATCAGAATTTTGGTAAAACTAACACAAAGCCAGCCAAGTAACTAAAAAAAATAAAAGACCAGTAGCTCAAAACAAAAAAAAGGAAGGAAACATATATAAAAAGGGGAAAAATAAATCCAAATTAAAGACAGAAACCTACCTAAACAGAAAAAAAAAAATGCCAGATGTCTGAATAAGCAAGGTAGACAAAATAAGAGCAGTGACACTCCTCACTAGCTCGGACCTCTTAGAGATGATAAACCTTCATAGTACTAACAACACTCTTACATTAAGTTTTACCTATTACACACCACAAACTGTGATCTAATTTAAAATTTTATAGAAGAAATTGATTTCCTAAATTCAAAATTAAGGTTAAATATACAAAATTAGATTAATTATAAAAACTGTGCTTAAATCCAAAAATATTCTATAGTTGTACAAATAAACATTAAAGATAGGGCCAATCCCATCCCTCCCCACCCTTTACATTTTCCTACTCTGCTCCTCTAATAAATCCAAAGAATAAAGTCTAGCCATAAGGCCATAAAACTTACATCCCATCTGCTAATGTTAAATCTGTCTAGAAAATTCCTGACACTCATTAATCAACTATATCCACTGCCCACCCCACTTTCTTCAAAATTCTAATGGACAATTTATAAGACTTATCCTCACATTGATAACCCCCACCAACATCCCATACACAACTTGCCAAATATAAGAAAAGAGGCTTTCCATTTCTTTCCACACCACCTGATGAGACATTGTAGTTTCAATGTCGAAACAAAATGTACAATTTGTAGTGGATAAAAAAAAAAATTGTGCATGTTCTAAAATATAATTTATAATAAATATCCACAGCTCTATATTATATATCAAGCACTTTTAATATTTTGAACGTTGTAAAATTTTTCTTTGTTCCTTATTCATTCGGATATATATATATATATGTGTGTGTGTGTGTAAATTTCTATATATCAAGGATAGTTTTGGGGGAAAGATATATGTCAAAGTTGAAAAGGTTTTTTTGTGACTCATTTCGTCCTTTAGGGTTTCATAAACATAAAGAAACCTAGTCCTAAGGGATGAAACATGTCGCAAAAACTTTTTCCTCATCTTTCCTATTTTTATGTATATATGTATATACACACACACACACACACAAAAAAAAAAACATACAGTATGTTACTAATCAATGGTTCTTTACCTTTTTGGAATTACTGAACACTGCAATTTTTATTCATTCATTCACTGAGCCCTTCATAATAAGAAAAATATGATTTCTTCAAAACCTAGGTATATATTTTTTTTGCTGCCCAGATAAACCATGTATTAGTTGCACACAAAATCTCTGTTCAAAGAACAAAACCTGACTTTCACACAAAATCAAAACATAACTCAATGAATATTTACTGCAAATCAATGTGACTTTCACTGTTGTCTTTGAGAAACAAGTTCAGAAATGTGTCTCTTCACCTTGGCAAGTGCCACTCTCAAATCATTTTCCCAACGATAACTGGTCCTTTTCTTCATTTTCATAAATACCATCCTTGACAATGATTACTTGCAAAGATATATTGAAACAAACAATATTAGTATCTCAAGGGTTTTCTTCACAATAAAATGATGTGCTATGATTTTGTGACACCAAAACATTGAGATCGTTGCTGTTCTGAAGAGTTGATATTGAACCTGGCGCTGCTGAAGTTTAATGATTTTGTTGAGGTATTCATCATTGATATCTGCTGTTGCAACACTAAATGTGAATGGCTGTCTCACCCATGTTGGATATAACTCACTGGTGGGGAAGTGTCCGTCAAGATATTTTGCAAGCTTATCTAAGTGCATGGCAATTGCTTGCTCTAATTCCCCAGGTACAGAAATGTCTCCGATTCCAGCTACGTTTTCGATTCTACACGGTTGTCCAGCAGAAGAAAGATTACAAAGTTATTGTTATGAATGGGGTTTTTGTCTCATAACTAAAATGCCTTAATTTATAGTATGATTCATGGTCCGTGGACGAATATGTGTGTGTGTGTGCAGCACGTGGTGAAAATGCATGGAACGAAAGAAAAGTAGATGTCTACTCACGGTTGACTGGAAGATACATTTATTTTACGTGGAGAAATATTACAAAATATGTATATGCGGTATCAGTCCCAAGTTATCGGGTTGTGTGTCACAACCATTAGGGCAGAAGAACATACATGCGTTCTTTAACCATTGACGGCCATATTCTAAGTCTGTTCCCTCATGCGTCCCACGTCGGAATGTGCCGTTGATCACGTGACTCGTGTGTACCCACTTTCAGGGGTGAAAAGGGAGGTACTCTGTTTGGGAACAGGAAAGGGTTAATTCCCTTGGAATATGTTTTATTCGTCCTAACAGTTACCATTCCCGGTTTATCCTTTCCACAACGATAGCATATTTTTTTTGAAAGCTCTTCAGATTTTCTTACACTTCACCACCTTTTTGCCTCCAAAAGGTGGTGACGTGGAAGAAAGGTGATTAGCGGAATCATTTTGTGTTGATCATTCATTGGAGGATTTTATGGATGGAAGAAATGAAAGTAGATATCTGCCATGTACTGGGTATAGATACCAGTATATGTATGTAATGGCTTTGTATTATGTATGAATTTGAGAGTGTCCTACTTTGCATTGTGTAATTATGGTTGTATTTTAATATAAATATTTTAAGTGTATATGGGTGCACATAGTTGTAACAATGATGTGTGTTGTATCAGGTTTCAGCAGTGCTTTAAAACCAGAGATTTGTCCCAGCATGACTAAAGTGCTGTTCGAACAAACTGTAGAAATTTTTTTTTTTTTTTTTAATCATATTACCCCAAGCAAGGCGGTAACGCCACTGATGTGCAGGGGGCTACGTAAGAGTGAAAAGATTGGAAAAGAGAAAGCCGGAAACCACATCTTAAACAGGAAACAAGGGATGAGCCTCTTCACCTGTTCACTAGATGTGGGTGGAGTGTGAACCGGGCGATAGTTTAGTCTATCTACTCTAATTGAAAAAGAAAAAAGAAAAGATTGGAAAAGAGAAAGCCGGAAACCACATCCTAATCAGGGAACAAGAGATGAGCCTCTTTCCCTGTTCACTAGACGTGGGTGGAGTGTGAACTGGGCGATAGTTTAGTCTATCTACTCCAATTAAGAAAAAAAAAAGTGAAAAGAGAAAGCCGGAAACCACATCCTAAACAGGGAACAAGGGATAAGAAAGATTGTTGTCTCTGAAGACGTCATCCAAAAATTTGTTATGCCGACTGCCTTGATTGTTGCTGTAAGCTTACAAAATAAAAAAAATCTTCCTGTTGTCTTTCACACAGCCCACAAATACAGTAAGTTGGCTTAGATTGAAAAATGTAAGTAGTCACGTCAATTTGGAGGCTGAATTTTGCTGTGCTGGAAATCAGATCTGCAACTCAGTCAGTTAAGTGCCATACGTGAAACACGCTTGGGCAATCATGTCTCTCTCGAAACATGACTGACTGGGCAGAAGATTATCCTGCAGTAGGTTTGCCATTGCTTTCTGCGGTAGACTGGTTGCTGACCAAGGCTATAGAACCCAATCTGTCCTATTATTTAACCCATAACTGGAAGGAATAGACGGATTAATACCTTTCCCAAGGGTATTTGCGCGTAAGTGAATGCAATGAATTCAGCTGGAATTCGAACTCGGCTCCCCGATTTCTCATTTCGAGCCGATATGCACCACACGAGCCAAAATGTCCTCGTTCATGTTGTCTATTCTGCTGCTGTTGGTGTCATTTGAAAAAGAAATTTAAATTAACTTATCGTCAGCAGCTTTTCCAAGTATGATATTCGCCATCTTCAACACAGCTTTGCCTTGCATTGCGGTCAGGTACACAACTTCATACGATGTTGTGAGGATCAAAGCTAAGAACAAGCAGAGTAGCCTTTTCATCAAATGTAACTCTCTTCATTTTGAATTCAGCGAGCGTTGTATTCTTTTATTTACCATCTTCATGCAACATTTGGAAATGTTCTTTTAGTTTTGCCAGTGCTAGACTAGAATTGCTCAACTTGGCATCACTGAGGGGGGTGGGAGTGTTGATTCCCATCACATTCCATTATGAATCAATATCATATGTATTCTTCTGACCACTTTCTTTCTTTAACTCGACGTAGTATAAAGGGATTGAAAGATTAAGCAGGAAATGATAAATGACAAACAATGGCAACAGTCACAAGTTGTTGATTGAGAGCATGAAGTTCCCTGCAGCGCAGATATCAAGACCAATCAACATAGCATGACCAGCCAATGATGGCCAAGCAATGCATGATGTCACGATTCATACAAGTGTGTAAATGGAACGAAGACATACAGTGTGTGTGTGTTTTGAGCTCTGCCAAACTCCTGGGAACGACTCACTGAGCTCCTGGAGTTTGATTGAATGCATGTTAAGAACCACTGCTATAAATAGTAAGTGTATCCTTACTACGTAGTCTGATGATTGTTTACGCATGAAACGGGGTCACTGAAAAGTAGGAAATTAGAATTTAAGAACATATAATTGTATCTACCATGAATCAAAAAAATAATTTCTTGTCATTATTTTCTCCTGTGCATCAAATCTATGAGATGTGTTCTGTGCAGTGCCCGGAAGTTTTTTTCCGTCTGAATCTATCCTGCACATATAAATCTACCATCTGCCCGTGCATTGAATACTGCTGCCATATCTGGTCAGGTGCCCCTGCTATTCTCCTTGGGCTTCTCAACAAGGTACAGCGGAGGGTCTGTAATGTGATCGATACCAACTTGGCAGATCGCCTGCAGTCTCTCTCTCTCACCAGTGCGACGTGGCTTCCCTGTGTCTCTTCTATAAATACTTTCACGGCTTCTGCTCTGATGAACTTAGATCACTGCTGCCCCCTAGATACGAATTTGCACGAGAAACTAGGTTAGCAACTAGATCCCACCCTTTTACAGTGAAGCCGATAAAATGCAACCACAACTTCTACTCCAACAGTTTCTTTCCTCGCATTTCCCGACTGTGGAATTCCCTTCCACATGATTGCTTCCCCGACGGCTACAATCTCCAGGAGTTTAAATGTAAGGTCAATAGACACCTCCTAACACACTAACTCGCTCCCATTCTTTCAAACACTCTTCCCATCTGCCCAACCCTCATCCTCGGTATCCTTACCCATCTATCACCTTCCTTCTGACATTTCCTACATCTAACTACTCCTTCTCTTTACCTTCCCCTATGTAGCCCCATGCGCAATAGTGGCAGTAGAATGCCTTGCTTGGGGGGAAATGATTAAAAAAAAAAAAAAGTTTTGACTAGCAAATGGAGACAAAATTGAATTGACACATTGCTTAAGCTTTATCAATGTAGATTATATGCAGAGTTATGTATTTCTGATGATTTTTCTTGTAGAATTCTGCATGTTGAGATAATAGACAAGACTTCACCTCATTCATTAATCTGTGTTCTTTCATCCTGGAAGTGCTTGCCTTTCAAATATAGCTTCATGGAAAGGATGAACTGCAAATCAGATGCTGCATACTTCCATTTCTTTCTTTCTTTTTTTTATTTCACCCCAAGCAAGGGGATAAAGACAGAAGGAAAGAAACCGAGAAAGCATTATTGAGGAGAAGGGGGGCATTAAAAAATTAAAAAAAAACAGTATTTTAGAAGATAATTGGCATTGCATTTAAATTTCTTGAACATGTACTAGTTGACAGGAAAGAGAGGAATCAAATCAGGAGATTTTGAGGAGCGTGGGACCACCTCTTAATTGATGATGTTTTTAGGTTCACCCTGACCAGGGGTGGTAGCACCTGTTCGGGTCCCAGCTATGGGCAAATAGTGAACCCCACACAGGGGTCAAAACACTATAAAAAGGTTGAAATACATTCTTATAGTAGAAAATTACCAACAATATATTTTTTTAAGGAAAAAAAAATTATTACCAGCAATACATTTTTGTACTAATACTCCCAAGAAAATTAAATTTTGGCATTAAACAACCCATAAGGAGTTTATATGTCATTAAACAAACAAAAAAAAAAGCAAGAAATCAGAAGATTTCTACAAGCAAGAAGTGCAAGAGAAGTAACTATTAACTTAGAGTTCACAGTTAAATCTAGCAATTTTAACAGTTAAATAATAAAACCTAACTGCCAATCTAGTATTGCACTTCAATTCATGAAGTTGTGAGTTACATACTCGTATATTATCTTGCAAGATCCAGACATCTTTACTGAGCATACTGTATATACAGTTTTAATGGCTTTCTATAATTTCAGCAGCAATAAGACAATAAATGCTTATTATTGTGCTATCTTTAGATTGGAGATCCATAAACACTATGCCATTTTAGTCTTAAGATTACTTCAAGCATTATCTTGCTAGCACCTTGATGGGACATGTACCTTTTTAGGTAATTACTGGAATCCTGTTGCTTCCATTCTTTATGCTTTATCCTATGTAATTTTTCAGATGGATATGTTCTCTTTTGTTTTTTTCCCTGTTTCATAATCAGCCTTTGAGATTTGAAAAAGAAATCACTCGACTTGTGGTCAAGAACAAGGGAAAATTTACTCGTCCCAAGATCATTTTACTCGATCGACTCCATTTTCTTAACAGTCGCCTTACGAAAACATAGCGTGAATTGCTGACAAAAACAAAAAATAAAAAAAGCAATAAACTTTAATCGCCAAATTAAGTTTTTAATAGTTTGGGTCTTGGCAGTGAAATCTCAAAGGCTGTTCATAACCAAACATTCACAGGGACAATTAAATCTGCTTAATACCTTTTGTATATGCAGGTTTCATGGATTATTTCCTTAGCAGTTTTTTTTTAACAAAAAGTTTATCAAAATTGATTTTTAGTTCTCCCCTCTCTCCTTATTGAATCTTTTTACATCTTTCTTTATTTAGATCATACCAAATCCAAGTTTGATGACCATTCTGAAAACGAAAGTGGCACAGAGTCAATCCAGCATTCAGAACCAGAGGAGACCCCCTACAGGGAGGAGAGCCCTCCTGCGTCCCCCGTCGAGGATGACTCAAACCTGCCCCCCTACCTGCCGGCCATCCAAGGGTGCCGCAGCGTTGAGGAGTTTAACTGTTTGAATCGAATCGAGGAGGGCACCTATGGTGTGGTCTACAGAGCTAAAGATAAAAAGACAGGTAATTTGCTCAATGAATTTTGGGATTTTAATTTTGAAATGATGTGGTTTTTGGCTTTTTGTAAATGTTCTATATCTTGCCTGTTTTTACTTTTTAAAAAAATATAAAAGTAATTGTTTCCCATATAAAGTGGCCTCTCAGAGCACAAAGCCAAGAAGAATTTATTTCAACAATTAAAAAAATTTAAACCCTATTTGACAATTATTTGTTTGTATTGTTTCATAGAATACAGTTACTGTAATTTTAGCAATATAATTTCTGTATTTTCACTACAGACATTGAAGACATTTACATACACTCACACTATTCATCAAAAGTAATCCCAGAAAATCTATTTGTTGCAATCTTTATTTGATTAATAAATAAGACTGAAGTTGATTTGTAAATATTCAGATGTTAAACAACATTTCACATGATGAAAAGTTATGGAGATAGTAGGAATAAATTTGTATTAACATAATCAACTACATGTCGTCTTTATTAATTGTTGTAATATACAGGAACGTGTGTAGAATAACCGGCCATGATTAAGTGTAATTGGCAAAACTGCCTAACAAACAAAATTGACAAAGTTTCCAATAAACAATAACAAAAAGTAAGAAAAAGAACAGGGCAAAATAATAAGCAAACAGTATACCATATACACTCGCGTATCATGTGACTTTCAATGACCTAATTAGCATGTGTACTGTGTGCGTTGTAGTGCATTGGATATCGGCTTGGAACGAGAAATTGGGGAGCCGAGTTCGAATTCCAGATGAATTCATTGCATTCACTTACGCGCAAATACCCTTGGGAAAGGTATTAATCCATCTCTTCCCTCCAGTTATGGGTTAAATAACAGGACAGATTGAGTTCTATAGCCTTGGTCGGCAACCAGTCTACCGCAGAAAGCAATGGCAACCTACTGCGGGATAATCTTCTGCCCAGTCAGTCATGTCTCGAGAGAGACATGATTGTCCAAGCGTGTATCATGTATGGCACTTAACTGACTGACTGACTGGGCAGTACATACACTAATTTTATACCTTCAGATTGGATCTTGAAATGTCTCATATGCAAGTGAACGGTATAGGCAAAGATGCAGTAATGAAACAAAAAATTTATAGCAAGAACACTAAAGAGATAGTCAAATGATTGTAGCATTCTGACTTTGAATCAAGACGAGACCAAGAAGTTGTCTATTTTATTGGTTAAGAAGAAATCCCACATGCATCTGTAGGCTTTGTTTATAAATTTGAGAAGTGGGATGTTTTTTGCAGAATTAGAACTAACAATATTTTCTGTTGATTTTTTACCTATATCAACACACACGTCTTTTTAAGATAATCAGTCTGTATCATTTTTAAAAATTTGTTTAAGATTATTGTAGTTTGAATTATTGTACTTATGTTAATACAGGGTGAGATGGATAAATTGTCATCTAAATTACACAAACATGAAAACAACACTCACATCTCATTTTAACAGATATATTTACCAAAATTACACAAAAATATCTTGAAATACTAAATAAAATTGCCATTGACTTCAACCACAGTCTCCAAAATCACTTGTAACTCTTCTGGAGACTCTCCTTGTTTAAGTTGGCAAATCCTGCCATAATCCTTGCTTTCAGTTCATTTTTAGTGTTACAAAATGTTTTGTTGGTCTCTTACTGAACTGCACAGGGGTCGCAGTCTGGGGAGTTAGGTGGCCAGATGTAAAGGGTAATGTGGTTACAGAAATTGTCTGACATTTCTTTATGTCAAGGTCCTTGTAACCACTTTGAATATGGCTCATGCGAGCCGAAAGCTTAAAACCAGCTTAATAAAAAAAATATTTTCACCTAAAATTAAAGCCAAAATACAATGTTTAGAACAGCTCATGATTAAACATAATAGACATTCATTGTCTGTTATATTTAACAAGATATGTTAAAATGTTTAGCTATTGAAATATTTATAAAGATTCAAAACACCTATCTTTATAAATATTTCAATAGCTAAACATTTTTTAGATACACTTAAAAAATTTTTCTCTAAAACAAAATTTATAAGTATTATTAAAGATCGGTTTACGTTTACAAATATTTTTAAAAATCTGTCGCTTTCTGCGTCACGTGATGTAAACAATCTCTCCACGAACGCTCTCGCGAAATATGTTTCTAATTTAAATTTTAAAATCATGTGTTTCTGACGACAGGCCGAAAACAGTCTGAAATATCAAATATAATAATAGAAATAAATAAATACTGTCAGAAAAATACATTTTAAACTTACAACTTTCTAGTAGTTTTTCCTATACATATTATTAAGCCAGTATATGTGGATCATCACTATGTTGTATATATATATATATATATATTTTTTTTGTTTAATATTCAAAAGTTCTACAATATAATTGTATGGAACACATTTTAATACAAACATGCACTGGTCTAATTTTATTATGACCAAAAACTAAGTAATTAAACCATATATATATCACTTTTTTTTTTTTTAACATAAATGCCTTGGGTAGTGGCTACTGCAATTTCACCTTTTAGATCTCCAGACTGCTTTGGGTATTTTATTTCATGTTATTTTATGTTTCAATACATACTGCCCTTGTCCCACTTCATGTTACAAAAAATTTGCATATATGTTTTTTATCATTTATCTTATTAGTTTTTGTCACTAGGTGAGCATTTGTTTATTGATTTTTTTTTTTTTTTTTTTTTTTTTTTTTAAATTTTCAAGAATTGGTCAATTTCAAAGTATGTTTTGCAATTAAGTGAATGAAGATTATATATATATATATATATATATTGCTTGATAGCAGTAATTTTAAAATTTTTATTGTACTTTCATTTCAGATGAAATTGTGGCACTGAAGCGGTTAAAGATGGAAAAAGAGAAAGAAGGTTTTCCAATCACATCTCTTCGGGAAATCAATACATTGTTAAAAGCTCAACATCCCAACATTGTGACTGTTAGAGTAAGTTTCATTTAAAATATCTTTTTCCTTTCTGGAAATTTCAGAATTTGATGAAGCTTTATTATTTGATAACACTTGTTTCTAAACTAAAATTTTGCTCCATTGTTTTGATTGTAAGATGTAACAAAATGATTATTTTGTTTGTCTGACTTACTCAATGGAAGAAGTCTTAGTGAAGCAGGATGAACCAGATAATAATAATAATAATAATTAGAAAATGATAACTAATGTTATGTAGTATGTTATCTCAATCAGTTAATATATACTTGGGCAATCATGTCTCTTTTGGGACATGACTGACTAGGCAGAAGATTTTTCTGCAGTTGGTTGCCATTACTTTCTGTGATAGACCGGTTGTCAACCAAGGCTATAGAACCCAATTTGTCCTGCTATTCAACCTATAGCTGGAGTGAGAAGAGATGGATTAATACCTTTTCCAAAGGTATTTGTCATAAGTGAATGAAACAAATTCGACTGGAATTTGAACTCGGCTCTCCAATTTCTCATTTTGAGCCATTGCTCCACAACACATGTGATCTAATTTCTGTTTATAAGTGTTTGTTACTGGAACAGCAAAAATGGAATATTGTAGCAAGATTTCTCTTTGGGCATATTGTTAATATGCTATAACTTAAAGAAGTAAGCAATTTTTCATTCAGTTTACAATTTAATGATAAAAGAGTGTGGTATCTGTGATCATGCTCGACTAAATAATTCTGATCCAAATTTTGTATTTTTATGTTTTTATATGAAAAAGGAAAAGAAATGAAAAAATGATTAAATGATGATGAATTCCATGAGATCTTGTGAAGTAGTAATACCTTTAATTTGAAAAGAAAAAAAAAGCCTTTTTTGTACTCCACTTACAACAGAGGTCCATTCCTACAAGCGATTTTTCTGTGTAAGTTGGGACGTACCTGAGATGTTCTATGAATAAGCACTTACATCACTCACCTATGTTAATGCAATAGTAAATTCAGTCAGTTAAGTGCCATATGTGATACACGCTTGGGCGATCATGTCTCTTTCAAGACATGACTGACTGGGCAGATGATTATCGCACAGTAGGTTGCTAATGCTTTCTGCGGTAGATTGGATGCCAGCCAAGGCTATAGAACCCAATCTGTCCTATTTAACTCATAGCTGGAGGGAAGAGATGGATTAATACCTTTCCCAAGGGTATTTTTGCATAAGTGAATACAATGGATTCAACTGGAATTTGAACTCAGCTTCCCGAGTAAATTAATGATCTAGAATGTAACAGATTTTTATGACATATGTTATAAGAATTAGAGCTAAAAAAACACTTGGAGGATATAAATTTAATACATATAATGAAATGAAATTGTTTTAAGCTGCTTCTGTATTTATTATTACCAGTGATGTCATTGGTTCTTGGTAAATGAGATGATGGACCATAAGAATTTGTCTCCCTTGCTTTGTATGTACAAGGCAAACAACATAAGTCAAAACAAGATTGATAGAAATTGCATTGTAACCACAAATTGCTATAGATTGGGTCTGTCATAGCCTGGGGATTTACTGTATTTTCTTTTAAAGTATAAAGACTTTTACAAAATAATTATTATTTCATCCAAAAGTTATTAAATTTTTCATTTATTTTCTGTTTTTCTTTTATCATGTACTATACTTAATTACAAAAACATGTTTTCCTAAATTATAAACATGTATGTTAAAAACTTATCTAACACTAGACTCCTGCTGATTGTGGATTCGTAGAAGTACCAGTAAAGCTAACTTTGCATTTTAAATGTTGCTGAAGTTTGATACACAGTAGTCTCCCTAACTATAAAGCCCTCAATTAAGAAATTATTTGACATCTAGCTTAAGCTCCACCTTTGGCAATCTTTTAAGTAGATATTAATAACAACAGTTTTTGATTGCTAGATCATTCATAGTAAATTTGCATCCGAGTTCTTAGAACAATTTACCTTTCTTGGCAAACATTCTGTTTTCCGAATGTAGTTTACTTAATAACGAAACTGATAAAAAAAAAAGCATAGGGAAATTAAATGATATTGGACAGATTGCATGCTCAGACATGTCTGAAAAAGAAGAAAAAATTTACAATTTCTATGTTTTTTCTTGATACATAATTATAACTAATGTTTACCATTTTATATCTCCTTTTCAGGCATATAATTTCATCAACAAAATCATTACTTTAGTCTGGTGAAGTTTTTCTTGAGGGCAAAATGCACAAAATCTTTTCCACTTGCCTAATATTGTTCTGATATATAAAAATTTATACATTATGTTCTCATTATAACAACATTTTCTATAACAAAAGAATATATAGAAATAAACAAATTTTCTAAAGTAATGGATTTTTTATCTATTAATCCAACAAATTTTACCACTTTAAACATAATTTTTAGTGGATACTCATATTTTAATAGAAGCTCCACTATTTATTGAAGCAGTATATTTATTTACTTTCGTCTATCAGCCTAAATATTCAAGCAATCTTATTACAGAAAAATATGGACACAAATTTAAATCCTGTCGGAAAGTACATATTTTTCTTTAATAAAAACCTAGCACACAAAATCATTAAAAAAGCCTTTTCATTTTCTCATTTTTCTCAGTCTTTTGTTGTGTATGAAACATGGAATGTAAGTGTTTAAAGGTGATTTTATTTTGATTAGGCGCATAATTTCCCTTCAGTAACTCTTAACAAATTTTCTTTGTCATTTCTCTAGGAAATTGTCGTGGGTAGCAACATGGATAAAATCTACATTGTCATGGATTATGTTGAACATGATTTGAAGAGTTTAATGGAAACCATGAAACAACCATTTCTTGTGGGTAAGTAGAAATTTCATGACTACTGGGATCCATTCATACACTCCTTGAAGAATATACACGAACCGAAGATTGCATTCATGCATGAAACAGATTTGCCACTCGATGTTGATCTTGATATTCACTTTTATAAACTATACTTTTTAGTTGTTTTTTAATATATTTTTATATCAAATTCATAATTTATAAAAAAAGTCACACAAAAAGTATGGCATATTCTATAACTAATTCATTAACTTTGCTGATCTTTATTTAAAATCATAATTGGAAATGCTAAAATGCCTGCATATTTTTTATTACATTTTTTAATGCTATTATATATGTTTTAATTTACAGATATCTTTGCTTATATAAATAGAACTTGTTTATCAAACCCTTCCTTGGAACATGTTGAATCAGAATGTATATGGTTTTTGTGATGTATTTTAGTTTATGTGTTTAAGACAGACACCCATGTAGACAAATGTCCTTTCTTATACAATAAATTCTAAGTTAATATTTTAT
Source organism: Ascarosepion bandense (assembly GCA_037127315.1). Lineage (NCBI taxonomy): Eukaryota > Metazoa > Mollusca > Cephalopoda > Sepiida > Sepiidae > Ascarosepion > Ascarosepion bandense. The sequence goes on along the minus strand of JBBBDQ010002001.1, from coordinate 196,265 downwards.
TTACACTATATCTGAACTGTTGTTTTCATCATTGCTATTGTTATCACTTTTCGGTCATTGTGCCTTCTAGACTTTTTCAGATATATATCGATCAAGGAATTTCGAACTAAACCCATTGTTTGACCTACATAGGTAGACTGTTGTCATCTAAGGATATTTTTTAGTTCTCATTTGATTTAGTACTGTTCAGTTATTGCTCGTCTGTTTCCACTAAGTGCAACTACACACTGCCCAACCCAGGGATTGAACTCACAACCACTATATCACAAAATTGACAAACTAATGTATCCCCTAAAACTTTTTTTTTATAATTTGAATATTTAGTGTTTTGAAACCAGTTACCATTTTCTGCATTTCTGACAGTAAATAACAACTTTGACATTATATTTGTTTTACCTTAGAATCAATTGAAAATTTAGTTGACATTAATTATTTACCTTTTTAGGGGAAGTCAAAACATTGATGATCCAGTTGCTAAACGCTGTGGCACATCTCCATGATAATTGGATTCTACACAGGGATTTAAAAACATCTAATCTGCTACTCAGTCACAAAGGGATTCTAAAGGTAAACTTGTTTCTTTCAATATTTTTTGCATTCATTTGAAAAATCATCATAATGAAAAAGAAATATTAAAACTAAAAAGAAAATCTAAATTCTATTTAGTATATGGCTTATTGAAACCATGATCAAAGTTGGTAGTCTTTGATGAGATCCTGAAAAAGAAATATTAAAACTAAAAAGGAAAAATTCAATTCCCTTTAAAATACACCTTATTGAAACTGTAATCAACTAGCAGTATATCCCGGCGTTGCTCGGGTGTAATGAAAGCTTTAAAACTAATCCATGGTCCTGGAGCTCAGACTCTTTGGATGTTGGCACGAAAGACTAAAAAGCAATAGTTGTTTCCAGTTAAAGTGAAACCGTAGACTGAAAGAAAAATGAATGAATGTAAGTCAAATTTCCATTTAAGTTTTTTTCGTCATAAACTGAATTTTGAAGGCTAAATAAGTCCTCTGAGTAAATAGTATCATGGCTGAGACTAAGAACTACAATTATACCTACTTAAAGCCAAACCTGAAGCAAAAACTAAAAGGGCTGAAAAAAATACAGACATACAAGCAGATAAACAGACACACACACAAACATCTTACCTTTTATATATATAAGAGCCTTTTCCCTGACAATCCGTAGTGTGAAACCGCAGTAGGTTTTGGCTCACTTTAGATTTTTTGTGCATATATATATATATATATATATATATATATATATATTATCGATTTTCTGCACTATAGTAAGAACTGCAACCTTGAAACTTCTGAATATCGTTTCTTATGTCTTTGTCTATGAGTGTATCAAATTTGATTAAAATCGACCACTCCTTCTATAACCCGATTTTTTTCGATTATCAATTTTCGATATTTATTGGGGGTACCTCAACACAAAACCTAGCTAAGAACACTCGCAGACGTTTATAGTACAACTGTGTAAATTTTCAAGAAAATTGGTTAAGCCATTTCGGACACACACAAAGTTCCATTTATAAATAAGTTTAGATGTTGATAGTGTTTGATAAGATACTGAAATAAAAATATTAAAACTAAAAAGAAAAAACTAAATTCAATTTAGAATACACTTTATTGAACCCATTATCAATGTTGGTAGTCTTTAATGAAATCCTGAAAAAATTGAAACAAAAAAAGTAAAACTACATCCTATTTTCTATAGAAACAATGGAAAATGTTGATAGTGTTTGATAAGCTCCTAAAAAGAAATATAAAAACTAATAGGAAAAACTAAATTCTAATTAGAATACACCTTATTGAAACTATGATTAATGTTGGTAGTCTTTGATAAGATACTGAAAAAAGAATATTAAAACTAAAAAGAAAAAACTAAGTACTATTTAGAATACACTATATTAAAACTATGATTAATATTTGTAGTCTTTGATGAGATCCTAAAAAAGAAATATTAAAACTATGAAAACTGGAAAGGAACAAGTAAATTTGGTAAATTTTGGTTTTGTTCCCCAAAGGCCTTTACCCCTTCAAATCTTTCAAAAACATCCCTATTTCCGTGCAAATGTATATGCTGAACTCAAATTGGTAATTGTTTATTGCAGATACATACCTTTTTTTCATTTTATCGAGCAGAAAAATATGGAACTTCTTGTTGCTGTTTATCTCACCCATTAACCACGGTTCAAAACAGTTATTAACTGCTGACTGAATTCACACGTAGTTTTACGTTTTTTCCTATTTTCTTTTTCGATCCCTAAGCGCAAAATGAGTTCCGAAACCGAACAATTTGCTGAGTAATTGCTCAATTGGAGGAAATCGACCAGGAAAAAAGATATCTATGCTTCAATTCATTCAGTGGTGAATCAGAGATGACAACGGTAGTCAGGGGTGACATATAGTCTCATGTATTTATAGTCGATATCATGAAAGAAATGTTGGTTTCTTCAATAAACAATTATTGATTTGAGTTCAGCATATACATTTGCACCAAATTAAGGATGTTTTAGAAAGTTTTGACGGGGTAAAGGCTTTCGGGGAACAAAACAAAAATTTCCCATAAATTCTATTTAGAATACACCTTATTAAAATAATAGACAATGTTAGTAGTGTATAATAAGATCATCAAAAAGAAATACCAAAACTAAAATAGAAAAACTAAATTCTATTTAAAATACACCATATTGAACCAATGGATAATGTTGGTAGTCTTTCATGAGATCCTGCAAGAGAAACACAAAAATTAAAAAGGATAAGCTGAATTCTATTTAGAATAGACCTTAATAAAACAATGGATAATGTTGGTAATGGTTTCTCAATTCTGTACAGGTTGGTGACTTTGGATTAGCTCGTGAATATGGCTCTCCTTTGAAACATTACACTCCAGTTGTTGTTACGCTGTGGTACCGAGCTCCTGAACTCCTCCTTGGAACAAAGGTTAGTTTGTTTTTTTGTTTATACACACACACACACACACACACGATAAAATAAATAACAAATAGGAGCCATATATCAATCTAACATGGTCTTAATGCATGTGATATGTGAACTGACCCAAGCAAAATTGAAAATACCAGGTTCTGTGTTTCTGTTTGTTTTCTGACAAAGTTTTAGTATAAATGAAATGTTAGATTGTTATATGGTTCCTATTTGTTCTTTATTTTATCATTCTGTCAGATTTCAATCCATATTTGATCTTTAACTTTTTTATACACAGTAGCGGCCATAATATAAGAAACGGAAACAACAAAGACAAATATGTGTATTACTTAAAAAGTAATGTATGATTAGCAATGAAATTTTTACTGAATAAAGATTAGGGTGTAATGCATAAATATTATACACAATTACAAAAATTTACATAATAGTTTTTTTTAAATAAAGATTAAATGGAACAAAGGAAATAAGCTACTGGACAAGAGTTAAGGAACGATTTTGTTAATACGTGATTGTGAACAAAATATCAAAATTTAATATTTGGTAAACATCCCCTTATTTTCAATGACTTCTCTGCATCGTTGACCACATGATCTAATCTAATATTTCTTGCAAAAATCAGCAGTAATTCCCTCCCATTCATCTTTCAATAACTCCCATAGGTGATCCTGGTTTTTCGGGTTTCTTTTCTGGACCCTTTCTCCAATTATCTTCCAAACATTTTTTATTGGATTCAGGTTGGGGCTCTGGACTGGCCACTTTATTAGGGCAATTCCTTCTTTAAATAAAGCCATAACCTTCTGAGCCTTGTGGCAAAGTGCATTGTCCTGCATGAAAATAGGAGATTCATAAAGATTATGGTGTAATCTTGGTACTACATGCTGCTGAAGAAGCCTTTTGTAAATCTCAGCATTGATATTGCCATGTACGTGGATGATATGGCCAACTCCTGCAGATGAAATCATTCCCGACACCATCATACTGCCTCCACCAAACAGCGTATGTAAGTTTTACCCTCAGAACCAAATATAGTAAACTAGGACTCGTCACTAAAATGAACTATATACCATTGTGTGTCAGTCCAAATATCTTCCAAACATTTTCTGTTGGAATCAGGTTGGGGCTCTGGGCTGGCCACTTCATTAGGGTGATTCTTTCTTCTTCAAATAAAGCTATAACCTTCTGAGCCTTGTGGCAAAGTGCATTGTCCTGCATTAAAATAGGAGATTCATAAAGATTATGGTGCTAAAGAAGCCTTTTGTAAATCTCAGCATTGATATTACCATGTACGCAGATGATATGGCCAACTCCTGCAGATTAAATTATTCCCGACACCATCACACTGCCGCCACCAAACAGCATATGTAAGTTTTGCCCTCAAATATAGTAAATTTGGACTCGTCACTAAAATGAACTATATACCATTGTGTGTCAGTCCAAATAATGTTCTCTCGTATACTCTAGGCGTGCCTTTTGGTTTCTCTTTGAAATGAGAGGATTCAAAACTGGAATACGGGCATGCAATCTTGCATTTTTTAACCTGCGAGCAACCGTTTTCCTTGAGATCTTATTATGTGTTTTCATTAAATTTACAAGCAATTCATGTAGCAGTTTCAAAACGTTTTTTTTTTTTTTTGTAGATATTCTAACAATTCTTAGATCTTCTCTTTGCAATGTTTTTGGAGGTCTGCCAGTTTTTGCTTTTGCATGTATTGTTTTATTGGTTTTATACCTGCTAATTACATGATGAACGACACTTTTAGACCTATGAACAATATCAGAAATTTCTGAAATTGACTTTTTTTCTTGATAGTTAGCGATAATGAGTTCTTTTACTTCAAAAGAAAGTGTTTTGCGTGTAGAATTTGCCATATTGCTTAAAAATAAAGTCCTAATGATAAATGAACTTTTACTTATTGTTGAAAAGCTCCATCGAATTTTTTAACAATGTAAATTAAAAGTTTATGCAAATTATTAACATCATTCCTTAACTTTTGTCCAGTAGCTTATTTCCTTTGTTCCATTTAATGTTTATTTAAAAAAAAACTATTATGTAAATTTTTGTAACTTTGTGTAATATTTATGCATTACACCCTAATCTTTATTTGGTAAAAATTTCATTGCTAATCATGAATTGCTTTTTAAGTAATACACATATTTATGTCTTTGTTGTTTCCGTTTCTTATACTATGGCTGCTACTGTATATATATATATATATATATATATATATATATATATATAGTCATCCCCAGACAGATCTGTTTCACTTTCATCAGTACGGTTAAACAGCCAATTGCTTTTTACCCAGGATTGAAACCTGACCGAATTGGTGTCAGTCAGCGATTCTACCTCTGAGCTGTGGGCACTCGGTTGAAGAAGGCAGACTTTTTAGCATATATAATACTTCTAAATAAGTAATGAATTTTTTTTTTATTAACCTGACAGATTTTTATAATTTTAAATCTTTTTAGTGGCTAGCCATATTTCAGTAGATGCTTTGTTTATTTTAAACAGTATATTTATTTTCATTTGCTGGCCTGAATATTTAAGAAATTTTATTAAAAAGAAAAGATATGGCCTCTGGTAGGATTCAAAGCTGCAAAGTGGGGAGAACACTGATTCAAACAGAACATCTACTCAGATATGGGTCTCCACTAAAATAACGTTTAAAGTGATATATGTATAAATGATAAAGAATATATGTATTTTTCTAAAGAAGTAATGGATTTTTATTTGTTAATCTGACATTTTATTACTTAAATGTTATTTTTAAATTATACACATATTTGAGTAGATGCTCTGTTTATTTTGAATAGTATATATTTCATCTACCAGCCTGAACATTTGGGAAATCTTATTAAAGAAAAAGAATTGCCCTCCTGTAGAATTCAAACCTGTGCCCTCCCTCTCTCCTTGGGAGGAAAAACTTCAAGTAAGGTGACACTACCACTGAGACACATGGAGCTACTAGGAATAACAAAATAATAAAAGTAATAATGATGAAACCAGTAAACTAATTCGAAACAGGAAAAGCACTTATATCTCTTCTCCTGTTCAAAAATTCAGACACGAGTGTGAACTGGACAATAGAACAAATCTTCTACTTCTATGGTGGAGAAAATAATAGTAAATAGAATTTTAGAGTTTAGACCAGGACATCAGAAGTATAGAGTGGAAGTAAGCTTTAGAGGGAATTGAAAACCTAATCCTGAAACAGAAAACAAGTGATAAACTCCTAGTCCTGTTCAAAAAACAGGGAGAGAGTGTATATAAATTGGGGCAAGCCTATCTATTCCTATTATACTCCTCAGCTGGGACAGCTTACTACCTACATTTATATGACATATACACATACACAGATACTTGCATAAAAACTAAGAAAATTTCATTACCAGGCACAAAGGCATTTTTTACTAGTACCTCTTTTACTCATTCCATATTTCAGTTGAGAATCTGGTTTTAATGATCAAAGAAAAATCAAAACTTGCATATTTTTTTATTTTTTTGAAAAATTTTTGAGAACTTTTTAATTAATTTCTGTTTACTCTTGTTGGGATATTTTTATTTGTTTCCTATTTAATATCTCATAATCCCCTCCCCCTCCATTACTTTATGGCTACTTATCAGATCTCCAACACCAGGAGAAAGGCTACTGGGAATTGAAAAACCATGGAAATAGCAACAGGAAACCATTCCACTGGAAATTCATAGGAATTTGTGGAGAGTCATAAGCATTTAAAAAAAGAAAGAATTCTTCCTAATATCATCTGCACCCAAAAAACAAACAACTTTATAGTGACTCAAGATATGTTCAAATTCAACCCTAACCTGTTGCATCTACAGTTGCACAGATACCCCTTTGAAAGGCATGAATCCATCACTTCTACCAGCTATGGGTAAGATAGCAGGGAAAACTGGTCTTTCTCATTTTGTTTGGTAATCTGTCTAGGAGAAGGTCAAGTTTGAATTCTAACCTGTGGAAAAGGCAAGACAACTGATAATAAAAAAAAAAGAATTTGTGGACAGCAATGAAAGGCTAAATCCTGAAGAAACATATCATTAACAAATTGTGTGTGTCTGTGTGTGTGTGTGTGTGTGTGTGTGTGTGTGTGTGTGTGTGTGTGTGTGTGTGATGACCTTTTTAAAAATAATTGCAACTGCCGAAAATATAAGACCTGGCCATTGAATGGTCAGAGTATACACAAAAGTATTATTTATAGACCTCACATCCATTCGGATATGATGTTAAATTCTATACTGGAACAACTGCAAGTAAGTGGAAATATCATTTCAATAATCATATGCTGTCTTTAAACAACAGTAAATACAGCAAAAGCACCACTTTATCCATATATTATTGGTAATTTAAAAAACATCAAGTACCTAAGTATTACCTGGAATGTCATTGCTAAAACCAAATCTTATGAAACAGGTGATAGATGTCACTTATGTCTTTCAGAACAACTTGTCATCTTAAATCGTATAAATAACCCTAATCTACTTAACAAAAAAGTGAATTAATGACCACATGCTGCAATAGAAAAATATACTTAATTAAATACTTACATCTTGATTGATAGATTCCTCTATATGTTTGTCTCTTTCTCACTTCCTTACTTTCCTTCTTTCTTTCTTCCCCCCCCCCACAAATATTACTGTTAATAATTATGAATTATGCCCCTTTGAATTTATCTCCCTGCATTTTATTATTGATTATTTTTTTTATCTTCATGTAATTTTTGTCTGTTTAAATTTTACACTTGTTAAATAAAAAATAGTACCCTAACATTATAAGATTTAACTCCCATGAACATCGAGTGAACTTAAATTTAAATTTCTTAAATGGTTAATTAGTAATGTGCACTTGATGATTGCTTAATTCATGAAACTCTGAGTCATACCACCAAGGTAAGATATTATATATATATATATATATATATATATATATATATATATATTATTAATTATTACATTAGAACATGTGCAAACTACTACAAAATTCTACATTTTGTTTTAACATTGAAAGAACAATGTCTCATCAGGTAGTTAACATCATTGTCATTTAACGATTGCATTTGAGAACAGTGAAACAAGTGAATGGTTAGCAGGGAAAAGTCTTTCAAGCTACCATAATATCCTACCCAAACACAGCACCCACTTATGAGATAGATTGTGCTAGTTAATTGACAATATTTCCCAACCATTTTTTCATTAGAATTTGGGTAAAAAGAAAGTATATGCTTGCTAAATTTATTTAATAAATTCAATTATCTATCGCCCGGTTCACACTCCACCCATGTCTATTGAACAGGTTAAGAGGCTCATCCCTTGTTCCCTGTTTAGGATATGGTTTCCGGCTTTCTCTTTTCCGATCTTTTCACTATTACGTAGCCCCCTGCACATCAGTGGCATTACCGCCTTGCTCGGGGTGATACAATTAAAAAAAAACAAAAACATTTAAAATTCTATTTGGTGAGAGGTTGTCTTGTATGGATAATATAGCTTTAACTCTACATTTTAATTTTAAAATTTGGGGGTTATCTTATATGCCTTGTGTACCAGCAGATATAGTAGTAGGAAGTCGGTTTTGTATCTAAAAGGAATTTGCATAAATAAAAGCATCCTTTCTTTTTTCTTTTTCTTTTTCTTTTTTTTTCTTTTATTTGCCTTAAAATTTCATAGTTTTAAGATTGAAATCTTGCTGGTATTTTCTGTCTAAAATTCTGAGCTGAATTATCATAAATACATTGAATTATCCAAGCTGGTGGGGTTTACCATCTGTCTTTCAAATGCCTGTTATATTTGGTAATGTATTTTGAAATTTCTAACTAAATTCTTCTGCCAAGTGTAGATGATTCTTGTTCTGACTATGCTAGATATGTTGTTAATTTGTATTACCTAAGTTTTCTCAAAATTTAAAAAAAAGATTCTAGCTTGAAAATGCCTTATTTCTTTTTCCTTTTTATTTAGTATTTTCTAAAAATGTATTTCAGGAATACACTACTTCTATTGACATGTGGTCAGTTGGGTGTATTATGGCAGAGTTTCTCACAATGAAGCCACTGTGGCCTGGAAAATCAGAAGTTGACCAGTTGACAAAAATCTTCAAGGTTTGGTTACTTTTTTTTTTCTTAACTTTTCTCATAGAAGTTTGAAGAATTTTCCTTTTTTTTTAACTCCAACCAAAGAGAATACGTTATTATTCACTGACCATCATTTACACATTGCTTGTTCCCTTGTAGACCCACACTCCTTATCATTTTGTCATTGCAGTTTCTGAAGCTTTAAAAAACTTTTCTTACAATTTTGTCTTCCTTTTTATTCAGATCCCTGTATCTTTTCTTTTGAAAATGAAAACTTGGTATGGAATCAATGCAGATAAAATTTTGACTAAAATTTGCTCTTCAATATATATGTCATGTCAGATATTATGCAGGTCAATGTTTTCACAATAAAATTGGTATTCATCAACTGTCATTGGTAAGAAATTTACACAGTTGTACTATAAGTGTCTGCGAGTGTTCTTAGCTAGGTTTTGTGTCAATTTTAATATGTTCATTTTCATAGCATTAATAAAGTTTTGTATGGGTACATTAGCTGTCAAAATAATTTTTATAGTGTTGTGTAGTAGTTTTTGCACTGAAGGTAATAATCGTGCTATGTCGATTGCTAATCGACTTAACACACCCAAAATGTTAGGAACTTGGTAATCTTCTACTGTAAGCTGACTCCTTAGTATTCGGCTAACTGCCAACTAATATCAACTGCCTAGTAGTTCTACTGAATTCCAATAGAACTCTAAAGAACTCTCTCTAAGAACTCCTATGAACTTTCCAAGAACTTCCTGTTAACTCTTATTAATATAGGAAAGAGAGTCCATTATCTGAGGAATAGGTGTGTTTCACCACAACATATAGTTTAGCATTCATTAGTCATTGGATCTTCTTCATGGTGTGACATTTATATGGAAGTTGAGGCAAAAGTTGTGCAACATAAGGTAATCTAAATCTGAACTTATTTATAAATGGAACTTTGTGTGTGTGTGTGTCTGTGTGTGTGTGTATCCGTTATCTATAGACTCCGAAACGGCTGAACCGATTTTCTTGAAAATTTACACACTTGTACTATAAGCATCTGCGAGTGTTCTTAGCTAGGTTTTCTGTCAAGGTACCCCCGATAAATATCAAAAATTGATAATCGAAAAAATCGAGTTATAGAAAGAGTAGTCCGATTTTAGTTAAATTTGATACACTCATAGACAAAGACATAAGAAACGATAATCAGAAGTTTCAAGGTTGCAGTTCTTACAATAGTGCAGAAAATCAATTATATATATATATATATATATATATATATATAAAAGGCAAGATGTTTGTGTGTGTGTGTCTGTTTGTCTGTCTGTATGTCCTTTATACAAATCCACAATTGTTATCCGATTCTCACCAAACTTCATACACAAATATTCTTTAGGCTGAATCTGAGCTTCAGGACCATGGATTAGTTTTAAAGCTTTCATTACACCCGAGTTATTTAATTATGTATGCTGTTCAAAATGTCAGTGCCTGCATGATTCATTAACACATTGGAGAGTTTCCTCGGTCATTTTACTGCATTTCTATTTAATTCTTTCTTTAAATTCCTAAATATTTCTTTGGTGCTTCTGATAAACAACTGATTTCAATTGGCTCCACAGAAAAAAAAATTCCAAGGGTGTACAGTCTGGTGACCTTGGTGGCCACTCAACAGAACCTCTTCAATTTATCCATTAACTCTCATGGTGCACAACTTTTTTCCTTCCCCTGTATAATAAGAGAAAAGAAACTGCCTTTAGTTGATGCAGTGTATGGTGTAGTGTTAGGGTCTGAAGAACTGGATTCAGAGATGACATAAAAGACAATTACACAGAAGTATTCCATTTCTGAATGGTTTATAAATGCTGGTAACTAATGACAAATAAAATGTAAAGAGAACTATAGCAGATGACTGCCCATATGTTTCTGATTTCATATTCAAATATGAAGTACTTTTCTCCTTTCAAATCTTACAAATATTTGCTCAAGTTAGTTAAGAAGAGGAATATTTCAATGGGGGACATCTATGGAGTCATCAGGCCCATGGATTCTGTAAGCAGAAAGAATGACTACTGGTCCTTAATGTAATTGTTGTGTGGTTTTATATATATATATATATATATATATATATATATATATAAATCTAAACTTATTTATAAATGGAGCTTTGTGTGTGTGTCCATTACCTATAGACTCCGAAATGGCTGAACCGATTTTCTTGAAAATTTACACACTTGTACTATAAGCATCTGCGAGTGTTCTTAGCTAGGTTTTGTGTCAAGGTACACCCGATAAATATCGAAAATTGATAATCGAAAAAATCGGGTTATAGAAGGAGTGGTCCGATTTTAGTTAAATTTGATACACTCATAGAAAAAGACATAAGAAAGGATATTCAGAAGTTTCAAGGTTGCAGTTCTTACAATAGTGCAGAAAATTGATAATATATACATGTTTGTGTGTGTGTATGTTTATCTGCTTGTATGTCTGTATTGTTTCAGCCCTTTTATTTTAGTTTTTGCTTCAGGTTTGGCTCTAAGTAGGTATAATTGTAGTGCTTAGTCTCAGCCATGATACCATTTACTCAGAGGACTTATTTAGCCTTCAAAATTCAGTTTACGACGAAAAAAATTTATTTGATATCGATATCAGGAAATCAAAATTTGACTTACATCCATTCATTTTTCTTTCAGTCTATGTTTTGCTTTAACTGGAAACAACTATTGCTTTTTAGTCTTTCATGTCAACGCCCAAAGAGTCTGAGCTCCAGGACCATGGATTAGTTTTAAAGCTTTCATTACACCCGAGCAACGCCACGCTATACTGCTCGTATATATATAATTTTCCTCTGCTGATTTTCTCGATGTTCTTATTACTTTTGTCTTCCAAAGTGTGAGGATCAAAACTGGTTATCCTCTCTTTTTGTTATTTTCTTGTTCAATTCACTTCTTTACACTGATTTATTTTACTATCTTTGCTCTTTTTTCCCATTTGTTGTTTTTTTTTTATTGCTGTTTATAGTTACATACAATTTCAATATGTCTATTATATATGGCATTAACAAAGTTTTGTACCCCTTGTAGACTGTTTTAAAAAAAGGGAAATTGAGATATTTGGCAAAAAGAAATATGACGAAGAAACTGAAGACCACAGAATTTAAAAAAAAAAATAACAGTGTAGAATACTTTCAAAAGGCATGAAAGTAGCCTATCACCTTTAAGTTAAAATTACAAAGAGAAATGTTTAAGTCATACAAAGAACCGATTTTGTTGCATTGCATGTCATTCCTGGATTCTAGTGGTCTATCAATGATTTCTTAGTAGGAACCTCAAAACTGTATCACAAACGTAATCAACAACAGAATTTTCTTTTTAATCATTTTATTTCAGGGGTGGGAGGGCATAGTAGGAATTGATTTTGGGGGTAAAATCAAGAGAGGATGTCAATAAGTTGGCCAGTTACCCCTGCTGAAATCTTGGCATGCAAAGTATCTTGGAATGGGAAAGCTTGGACAAGCACCAAAGTGCATGTCTTCACCACCATTGCATCTGCATTGGCTGTTTTTGCCTGTTTGGGCAGTGGGGGTCTTAAAACTTAAAGATAACTCAATTTTAATGATGAATGTAGACCTAAATTGGATATATATATGAAGGCTGGTTGGGTTCTTTATGGAAATAGTCAACAAGCAAATATGGAAAACTTTATTGAAGCAAAAATCTTTGGGTGTCCAAAGAAAGAACTGCTGCAATTAATGTTAAACTTGAAACAAAATAATTAAAGTATATGAATGAAAGACTGATGAAAGTTGTATAATGTTAGGCAGACCACATTGACATGTAAAATAACAATAATAATTTATTCAGGTATATGGGATATTGTAATTGCCATATATATGTTTCTATAGTTTATATGGATGACTTTACAAGATAAGGTACCAGACTAAGCATGGCAAGTATGCGGTCAAGGCAATGTTCTACCTACAAAAACATGCTAGCAGTCAAATGCAAGCTCTAACCCTAACCCTGCCTGTCAAGCTGTGGTGTGCCACAGCAGATGGTGTCAACAGAAGTGTATGTGCCATGGAGTGGCAACCCATGGATCACCTCAAATAGTTTGCTGCCAAGGCTTTCATGCATAAACAACCAATAGGAGAATTGCAGTCCACGAAAAAAAAAAAAAAAACTAACCTTTAAAAACACCAGAAAACAAATAGAAGAGAGGAAAAGAACCCAAAGAAAACTCTCCATCCTTTGAACCCTCCTACCCTACTATGACGTGGCTGCAGACATATCTTCAGATCCAACATAGGACTCATTTCACACAGTAGGAAATGTCAATGAGCACCCCAATACGTTGCAACAAGTACTACCAATGATGATGATCTATATCTTTTGGATATAAGCATTTATATGACACTTAGCTTGCAAACGTGATAACCCCAAAAGAAATTATCAACATTTTTAGTATGTTTACAATTATAAGCTGAAGCTCAGATAATATAATGTTCATGGATATTGCCTGAAAATTTTAATCAGTTAAAATTAATGTTATTGTGAAAACCATTGCTTTGCATAATAAAATTTGTTAGTGTGTATTTATCTGCATTTATGTGCAATTATCTCTTCTTTTTTTTCTTTTTCTCCGGTGAATTCTTTGTTTGCTGTTTTGCACTATTTACTTTGCATAATTTACAGAAGCTGTACTTCCTTTTATTCAGGACTTGGGAACTCCAAATGAGAAAATTTGGCCTGGTGTCAGTGAGTTACCATTTTTCAGAAAAGTCAACTTTGGTGAATACACATATAACAAACTTCGAGACAGATTTGGCTCCTATTTTACAGACATGGGATTTGATCTGCTGAATAAGTCAGTACCATTTTCTTTTTTTACCTCATTTCACATTTACAATTATGTAAATTTTCAACAATCCAACTTTGGGGATACCAGGTGTTGTAAGCTGGGAAGTGTAAGTCGCGTAATGTATAATGGCTTGGAATTGTTAATTGGAGAGCCAAGTTCGAATTCCTGTTGGGTGTGTTTTATTCAGTGATGTGGGAAAGGTATAAATCCGCCACTTCCCCCCACTCCCCAGTAATTATTAAGACTTGTATCACTAAACTATTATCCCCCCGCCCCGAAAAAAAGATTTACTATCTAAAAATATTTCTTGGTTTTAAATAACTTACAAAGTGTAGATAAATCATAAGAAAAGAAAAAAACGAATCAAACAAACAATATAACTTTGACAAATAAAAAGAATATTGAAGCTCATATAAAATATTACTCTTGAGAGATTTCAAAAAGTTCTCAACCTGACCAAAAATCACATAAAAAAAAAAAGAAAAAATATCTGATAATTTTTTGGGGATGGGGGGGGTCAGATTTTGAGAAGTGTATCTAACGGATAACTTTTGTTTAGTCTCTAATTTTTATTGTTTGATGTTATTTTTCTTGCATTAGAATTTTATTTATATATTTAAAGACCCCAAAAATAATGTCCTATTTTTATTACATGAGTATTTTTATTATATATAAAGAAAGTTTCACTGCTGACATTTAAGTTTGCACACAAATTGCCAGAGAACAAAAAATAGTCGACCTTGTTTTGCTGTAATTAGAGGAATGATGCTGCTTGAATCATGTGATGTTGTTAAAATAACACACACACACAATAAGCATTTGGGTCAGAAAAGAAAATTGCCTGACAGTATTCTTCAAAGGCATTATTTCGAGTACATATGACTTTACGAAAAGTATTACTATAAGATTCTAATGGATTTAATGTGGGGGATCTGTTTCCTGTTTTTACTAAGTAATAAACTGATCCCACCTAGAATTACTATATATTAATATAATGGAAAAATATATATATATTCAAAAGTTTACATGTGAAGACCTTGTAATAATAGTATGACATAACAGAATATAATTTTTGAATTACTTTTTTTCTTTTAATTAGACAACTATATTTAAGGTGTTTTTGGAGTATGCGGCTGTCACTTTATCTTAAGGTTTGATTAAAGTTTATTTAAAGTTATTGAATCTTTTTAGTGGTAAAACTTCTGTGCAAATGACTGAATGTATCTATCAATTTGGAACCCTCTTCTTTTTTATCACATTCAGATAAACTCTCAAATAGTTGAACAAATGTCAGAACTTTAAATAACCAACAACAAAAGCTTATAACTAATTGTTTAATTAATATATTTATTATAATAAACACATCTTGTTTGATTATTTATTATATCCTGTGACATTTATGGGAATGCTCTGGGGTAACTGATTTATGGATATAATACAATGTACAGGTTGGACTGCACTAAGCTTAGATTCACTAGTTTGACAGCTTTGATGGTTCAGGGTTGTGATTGGAATTTGATAGCAATACATTTATTGGTGGGAACAAAAAAATTTTTCAGGAAATTGATACCTGGGGATAGGGGATAAAAACAAAGTTGTATAAAAGTTAATTTTTTGTCAAAATCCCACTTATACGAAGAAAAATATGTATAGTTGAAAGTATAAATTTAGGTAGAAAATATTTAGATTTGCCTATTAGATAACACATAGATATTGTTTATATTTCTGAGATGTGGTAGTATTTACACTATTTATTTTAATCAGACTATTGTCCACATCTTTGTGGCCATTTTTACGACATTTCAGATGTTGTACACTTTGGCCATCTTCAGATGCTAGTAATTTTGAACTGAACCCTTTATTACAGTCATTAGGATATATCATTCTCATTTGTTGTGTGAAGCTATTTCTGGTAGTCATGAGTTATCTCCCTTTAACTTAACTCTCTAAGTTATTTCTTCACCATTGCTGTAGCCTAGTATTGAACTCACAACTCTTTGGGTCAAGTCACTGGAACTAACCAATGGCTATATTCTATATCCTTGAAGACACATGGCCCAGTGGATATAGGTGTTGGTTAGTTCCATTTGATCCAAAGAGTTGTGAGTTCAATACCAGGCTACAGCAGCAGTGAACCAGTAACTTATTGTCAGGTTTAAGGGAGATAACTCGTGACCACCAGAATCGGCTTTGCACAACGGATGAGAATGATATATTCCAGTGATCATAATAAAGGGTTTGGTTCAAAATTCCAAGCACCTAAAGAAGGCCGGAGTGTACAATGGCCGAGATATCGTAAAAATAGCAACAATGTTACGGACAACAGTCTGAATAATGTAAATAATGTACATAGATATTGATATGCCACTAAACAAAATCAGCAGCCATTGAACTCTATAACAAATACTTATTTTTATTTTTTTCAGATTTTTGACATTTGATCCCACTAAAAGGATTACAGCTGAAGATGCCAAAGTACATGATTACTTTAAGGAATCACCGACTCCAGTCAGCCCTTCCATGTTTCCCACGTGGCCTGCCAAAAGTGAGCAGCCACGAAAACATGGTAATTCTCCCAAACCCCCATCAGGTGGCAAGGCATATGCTAAATTGCTGGTAAGATTCTCATATTGTTTCATTTCTTTTAGTTAAGCAGCATCAAGTCTGGTCAGTACCTCAGTGGGTGACTGCTTAGAAATACCATGATGCTGTAAGCTTAGATGTGCAGGTGGTGCACATTGAATTGCTAATCAGAGAGCCAAGTTTCAATTCCAATTGGGTTTGTTATATTTATTTACATGTAAATACTCTTGGGAAAGTTACGAATCCACTTCTTCTCCCTCAAGCTATAGGTTAATTAGTAAGACTTGTATAACTAAACCTTTATTATCTCAAAAACAAAACAAAAAATTTCTTACTATCTGAAAATATTTTCTGGCTTTAAATAAACTGCAGAGTGTAGATAAGCTGTAAAAAACAAATCAATCAATCCAACTTCTCCCACTGCATCTATGGATTAATTAGTAAGACTTGTATAACTAAACCTTTATTATCTCAAAAAAAAAAAAATTCTTACTATCTGAAAATATTTTCTGGCTTTAAATAAACTGTAGAGTGTAGATAAGCTGTAAAAAACAAATCAGTCAAACAATCCAACTTCTCCCACTACATCTATGGATTAATTAGTAAGACTTGTATAACTAAACCTTTATTATCTCAAAAAAAAAAAAAATTCTTACTATCTAAAAATATTTTCTGGCTTTAAATAAACTGCAGAGTGTAGATAAGCTGTAAAAAACAAATCAATCAATCCAACTTCTCCCACTGCATCTATGGATTAATTAGTAAGACTTGTATAACTAAACCTTTATTATCTCAAAAAAAAAAAAAATTCTTACTATCTAAAAATATTTTCTGGCTTTAAATAAACTGCAGAGTGTAGATAAGCTGTAAAAAACAAATCAATCAATCCAACTTCTCCCACTGCATCTATGGATTAATTAGTAAGACTTGTATAACTAAACCTTTATTATCTCAAAAAAAAAAAAAATTCTTACTATCTAAAAATATTTTCTGGCTTTAAATAAACTGCAGAGTGTAGATAAGCTGTAAAAAACAAATCAATCAAACAATCCAACTTCTCCCACTGCATCTATGGATTAATTAGTAAGACTTGTATGACTAAAACATTATCTCCAAAAGTAAAACAAAACTGTGTATAAAATATTTAGGATTTTGGTATTAGATAACCCATAGAGGTTGATATGCTGCTAAACAAAAACAATCAGCCAATCATTAGGTTTATTGTTCACAGTATGTTCACAGAAATGCTGTACCTTGTATTTTTAGGCAAATGTTTAGCATTCTGGCCATGAGATTTTGTTTTGAATCTCACCATGTTCAGTTAATCAAGAAAAGGACTTCTAGATAATATTGTTCTGGGAAGGCAATCTTAGTGTGCAGTACTGTTTGGAAATGCTTAAAAGCCATGCCATGGATCGATCCAAGTTTTGAAAATTAAATTAGCTAAATGAAACTGATTGGAAGCTGTCAACATTTATACTAGCAGAAAATCACAAGTTAGCATGATGAAGGGTTTCAATGTAATGGCCTTCTTTAAGATTGTGTACATTATTGTGGATATGCATTGTGGTGCAGTAAATATCGGCTTGGAACGAGAAATCGGGGAGCCAAGTTCGAATTCCAGTTGAATTCATTGCATTCACTTACGCGCAAATACCCTTGGGAAAGGTATTAATTTGTCTCTTCCTTCTAGTTAATGTGTTAAATAACAGGAGAGATTGGGTTCTATAGCTTTGGCTAGCAACCAGTCTAGCGCAGAAAGCAATGGCAACCTACTGTGGGATAATCCTCCGCCCAGTCAGTCATGTCTCTTTCGAGACATGATCACCCAAGCGTGTTTCACGTATGGCATTTAACTGACATTATGAGTTCTCTCCCAGAAACTGTAACTAATGTCTACTCAGCATAGTTGTAGGATAAAACCATACATTGGCTCTCTGGATTGACATCTACAGTTGGGATTAGCTAGCCACCCTAGTAGACCCCATAGTCTCTAGAGATTGCCAGATGTTGACCAAATAACTCTTTACTATCAGGCTATTCCTTTTCTACAGTATTTACATTATTCGAACGATGGTCCTCACCTTTGTTGCAATTTGTACGATGTTTCGAACAATGTATGCTCAGGCTTTCTTCAGGTGCTAGGAATTTTGAACCGAATCCTTTATTACAATCACTGGGGTATATGAACTCCATTCCTTGCCTAGAGCCTCTTCAACTGGGTATAGTGGATATAGACGTTGGTTAGTTCCTGTGACTTGACCCAAAGATTTGTGAGTTCAATACCAGGCTACAGCAGTGGTGAACAAGTAACTTACTGGGTTATAGGGAGATAACGCATGATCACCAGAAGAGACTCTAGGCAAGGAATGGAGTTCATATACCCCAGTGATTGTAATAAAAGGTTCGGTTCAAAATTCCTAGCACCTGAAGAAGGTCGGAGCATACAACGGCCAAAAACTCATACTAATTGCAACAAAGATGAGGACAATAATCTGAATAATGTAAATACTACCTCATCTCAGAAATATAGACAAATATTCCTTTTCTCTTTCTCTGTGCAAAACATAGATTAAGTGATAATACTGTCATATATTTAATGTCTGCATCAGCGTAATAGAAGATCTTGTCAATTTCAAATCTTTTCATTTGTAAACTCTTACTTTAACGACTTATATTCATGTTTTATTTATTTTTATTGTTGTGACTATTTCTCTTTTGGTACTGTAAAATGAATTATAACAAAGTACTGGTAACATTTATCAGTACAAATTGATCCATATTAGCTTCATATGCCTCAGTACTCTCCTACCAATAACCTGCTGGAAACTACAGATGGAAGAGACGTAACTAAAAGGAAATACAGTTAATGGTAAAACACTGACTTGGGAAATATGATATGGTTACCAGTCTAAGGGAACTACTCTGAAATCAAAATTATATAGGAGACAACAGGAAATGATTTCACTATCATTCCTAAGAAGTCATGGCGATTTGCAGATATTAAAGAATGGAATATGCAAGGAGCCGTGACCAGGTACACCTTGAAGGGAGAATGAAAACTCTGAATTCAAAGCTACAGAGCAGGCAACTTGAAACTATTCCATCATCTTCCTGAAGAAGTCATAACAAATCAGAGATAGTAAAGAAAAAGAATATGTGGAGAGCCATGATCGGCTACATCTTGAAGAGAATGAACCCTGAATTCTGAACGGAAATCTATTCCATCATCTTTTTGAAGAAGTCATAACAAATCAGAGATAATAAAAAAAAAAGAATATGTGGAGAGCCATGATCGTCTACATCTTGAAGAGAGAATGAACCCTGAATTCTGAACGGAAATCTATTCCATCATCTTTTTGAAGAAGTCATAACAAATCAGAGATAATAAAAAAAAAGAATATTTCAAGAAACATGACTGCTTACATCCTGAAGAGACATGATTTTAAGAAAAAAAAAAAGCAACAGCTATAATAATAATATCCTTTATTATCTATTTCTTCTGTTGAATGCTTAGAAACTAGCTGTTTATTTCTCGATATAATTGATTTCTATTGTACAAAGTAGAACTGTTTTGTTTTTGTTTTTTCAGGAAGATGGAGGTGATGAATCAGCAATTCCGGGGGGTTTCCACATGGCATCTGCTGCAAAAGGAGTCTCAGCTGTTGGTCCTGGTTTCAGTCTTAAATTTTAGATTTTACTTCTATCTCATGTTGCAGTTTTGTGGTGCTTTCTTTTGACTGAGTCACTTGTAACAAACTGAACCTCAATCAAATTTCTTGCTCATCTCATATCTTTTTCTTTTCACATTTTTAGAAGCTCATTTCTTCAGGTTTCTTTTTTAAACCTCTTATACTGCAAATACACCTTCAATAAAATTTTTGACTTGTATTTAAAGTATTATTCAAGAGGAGCTAAGTTTAGAAATATAGAGCAGAAAATGATCCTGAAAATTACTTGACAAAGCTATTTTTCTGATTGCCTAAATGTCTTTCACTTTTTTATTTTTAAATGGTGGCCATGACTAAACACCTTGCTCTGTATTATTGATTTTTATAAAATAATTGTTTCAACTTTGTTTCTTTTCTTTTCTTTCCTTGATCTACTTTTTTTTCATTTTCTTTCCTCTTTTGTTTTTTTTTTGTTTTTTTTTAGTACACTTCTCACCTCATTTTGGATTCTCTCTTTTTTTTCTCTTTTTTCTTTTCTTTTTTTCTCTTTTTTCCTTCTCTTTTTTTCTCTTGTTCTTTCTTTCTTTTCTCCTTTCAAAAATTTATAATACTGACCCTAAACAGATTAATAATGTGTATTTGCAATATGTGTTTGTGTTAAAAAAAGAAAACTATGGTTTTGGTCAATCTGTAAAAGTAACTTGAGCCACTAGTCAATGATGAATTAATTCTCAACTTAGAAATCTTATTAATACTAGTAATCAACTAGGAAATGACTCCAATGCAGCTTTGTAACTTGAAGAGACACTGAAAAGCCAGATTGTCACCTACAGTTTGACCAAAACCAGCCCCCTTCATTCATTTAATTCTGACCATATTGGCCAGCTATCCGCTACATATGTATAATACTTTTCATAAAACATTTAATATCAACTTACTGTTCCATATTTTGTTATTATTCTGGAAACTGACTGGATTTCTTCTGTTTATAACACATTTTATTTTCAGAGTTACTGGCTGGACTAATAAACTTGTTTAGTTTATTAAGTAAAAATAAAAGAAAATCTTGTTTATTTTCTTATACTTTTCAATGTTAAAATCAACAAAAAATTTGCCATTGTGACAAAATCTTTTTAAGTATGCACAGTGACGGTTTATTTGATAGAATGCCAAGCTATCTTTCTGAATGAAATTAAAACCAAATTTTTTAATGGCATTTAAAAAAACTCTCTTACTCGTTTTTCTTATCACTAGTGGTTGTCTACCGACAACCACTAGTGATAAGAAAAACGAGTATGCGTGACTTGTGAATGCGAGGCGAAGGGTATGCGTGTCTTGTGAATGCGAGGCGAAGGGTATGCGTGTCTTGTGAATGCGAGGCGAAGGGTATGCGTGTCTTGTGAATGCGAGGCGAAGGGTATGCATGTCTTGTGAATGCGAGGCGAAGGGTATGCGTGTCTTGTGAATGCATGTCTTGTGATGAGGTGAAGAGTTTGACTTTATACAGGAGTCAAGTTGTGTTCTGTCAATTTTTCACATGGGGAGGTTTTTGTTTGTTTTTAGATTCTTTATTGAATGTTTTGGCTGAAAATCCTTGTTAAAATTTTATGTTATTTATACATATATGGTGTCTCCAAAAAATGTACTCACTTTTTGACTTCATTGTCATTATGAATATTTATAAGGATGCATTTAATTTCATTTAATACATAATTTAAACTTAATCTTCTTTTTAAGTAAATAAACCTTAACATTTCTTAATTTTAACCATTAATCTTGTTTGCAATTCAATAAACACTGCACTTATTGTCATTTAAAGAGTGAGTACATTTTGGGAGACACCCTGTATATATTTTGTATTATTTTTCTCTGTAATATATAAGGAGATGTTGAAATGTTCTTTTTTTTTTGTTCAGTCTACATTTTAAAATCAGTAATCTGATGTTTAGCTATTAAAATACAGATTTTGGGAAGTGGGTAATGCACTCTTTTCTTTTTTTTTAAATCTATTTTTTACCCAATCAGTCAGTTGGTCAGTAAAGTGCCATACATGATACACGCTTTGGGCGATCATGTCTCGAAAGAAACATGACTGATTGGGCAGAAAATTATCCCGCAGTAGGTTGCCATTACTTTCTGTGGTAGACTGATTGCCAGCCAAGGCAATTCAACCTGACTTGTTG
The DNA here is from genome assembly GCA_037127315.1 of Ascarosepion bandense. NCBI lineage: Eukaryota > Metazoa > Mollusca > Cephalopoda > Sepiida > Sepiidae > Ascarosepion > Ascarosepion bandense. Next base: position 173,939 of record JBBBDQ010002001.1, on the reverse strand, counting down.
TTCTAAGTCGATATCAACTGCAGCACAACGCACACACAAGACCTTAAAGCTACTCAAGGGAGAGAATTATTGAATGAGGTTGTTTTAGGGACATAAGAATTGTATTAGGTCCTTGAATAAGTCCTTACTGTTTTTCAACAGATGCTGTTTTCAGAGCTGCATGAATGTAGCTTTAGATGGTAATGCATCTATAAGGAAGAACTATAAACAAGCTTGAAATTCTGTGTATGTCATTTCACCGAAGTGTAAACAACTTTGTTTTTCATAACATTAAACATGTCAGACTTTGTGCCAAAAAAGTGTATTTGCAGGGAATTTTACTGCACTCAGTCAGTCAAGTGCCATACGTGATACACGCTTGGGTGATCATGTCTCTTTCGAGACATGACTGACTGGGCAGAAGATTATCCCGCAGTAGGTTGCCATTGCTTTCTGCAGTAGACTGGTTGCCGACCAAGGCTATAGAACCCAATCTGTCCTGTTATTTAACCCATAACTGGAAGGAATAGGCGGATTGATACCTTTCCCAAGGGTATTTGCGCGTAAGTGAATGCAATGAATTCATCTGGAATTCGAACTCAGTGTCCCGATTTGTCATTCCAAGCTGATATCCAATACACCACAATGCACATTCTTGCTTACTGCACTACTTGATTAAAAAAAATCTGCAGCTGAAGCACACCAAATTGTTGTTGAGACTTATGGTGATCATGCTCTGTCGGAAACAACATACAGAGATTGGTTCTGTCACTTCAAAAATAATTGTCTGATTCTATCCTATTGACAACATTATCTTTCAAGGATAAACTTTTTATTTTTACTACAGGTTGAGTTTCCTTAATCCAAAATTCTGAAAGCCTCCAAAATCTGAAAGTTTTTCAGGTGCTGACATGACTCACCACAAATGGAATATTTCAAAAAGCACTGGGAAGGTTCCTAGGTAATGTACAATTGTTGTAAGTGACCTCATCAGCCCTGGTCTGAAATTCCTCAGCCCAGCTATGTAGCCTATGTCAGGTGCCTGTTTTTTTTAGCAATCATCACAGCAACACCTTCATTTGTGGATTACTTGCCAGGTGTTTCATGTTCAGTAAAAATATTATTCAAAATGTCTAAATTATATATTATAATATTGTTTATATTTTTTCAAAGTAGTGATCATGTTTTTTTTGTACATTTACAGAAAGTACAAAACATTATTTTTACGTAAAATCTTAATTTCCCCACTTACAAATCTATGTGAACATTACGTGACTAGCGTCATTATCTATATCTGTATGCATACAAAATTTATCAAATGTTATATAAAATTACCTTTAAGGTATATACCAAGCTACCTCAAGCTATCCCATCTTAAGTTCCCACATGTCCTCCATCATTAGCAATACAAAGGGTAATACGATTTTGCAGTTCACGGAAAACATTTACCAACTGATTTACAGTAATGCCTGAAATCACATTAGTTATTTTAGCTTTCAAATCTTCTAATGAACTAGGTTTGGTTGCATACACAATTGTTTTCACATGTCCTCATAAAAAAAAAATCTAATGGAGTCAAATCTGGCAAATGTGGAGGCCAATAAAATGGTCCACCCCTTCCGATCCATCTGTTTACTTAAGTAAAAATTGTTGCAAATTTTGTGGTAAAGAATTATTCAATAGATATACTTAAAACTAGGTACATTAAACTTTATAACATCTTTTACAGATTATTTCTATCCCAAATACAAATAAAGTTATAAATTATTTAAAGTGCACACGCACTTTATGGACACTCTGTATGTATATATATGTGTGTGTATATATATATATATATATATTTGTAAGTAGTGATTATGTTTTTTGTATATGTACAGAAAGTACAAAACATTATTTTTACATGAAATCTTAAATTCCCCACTTAAAAATCCATGTGAACATTACTTGACTAGTGTCATTACCTATATCTATGCACACAAAATTTATTAACTGTTATATAAAACTACTTTAGGATATATGTTTTTTTTTTAATCATATCACCCCGAGCAAGGCGGTAATGCCACTGATGTGCAGGGGGCTATGTAAGAGTGAAAAGATTGGAAAAGAAAAAGCTGAAAACCACATCCTAAATAGGAAACAAGGGATGAGCCTCTACACCTGTTCAATAGACGTGGGTGGAGTGTCAAACCGGGCGATAGTTTAGTCTATCTACTCAAATAGAAAAAAAAGAAAAGAGTGAAAAGATTGGAAAAGAGAAAGCCGGAAACCACATGTATCAGCTTTGTTATGAAAGGTAAAGAGATATTGTATTTGTGCTTGGGTCACTGTGTCAGGAGAGGAAGTTTTTCTCGCCTGAATCCATTTTACACATATACAAATCAACCATCTGCCCATGCATCGAATACTCTTGTCATATCTGGTCAGGCACCCCTACTATTCATCTCAGGGTTCTTGACAGGATCCAGGCGAGAATCTGCAATGCAATTGATCCTGACCTGGCAGCTCAGCTGCAGTCACTTTCTCACCGACAAGATGTAGCTCCCCTTTGTCTCTTCTACAAATATTTCCATGACTTCTGCTCCAACAAGCTTAGCTCCCTGGTGCCCCCTCTACAAAAATTTACTCAGGCAACCAGACTGGCAACAAGGTTTCACCCTTTTACAGTCAAAAACAATTACATGCAACTGCAACTTCTGCTTTTGCACTTCATGCCTGTGTAACTATGTATTTGCTTCCCTGATTGCTACAATCTCCAAGAGTTTAAATGCAATGTCAATTGCAATCTCTTATCCTTTTGATTCCCATCCTTCTCTTATCCTTTCCCCAACACCCCCTGTATCTTTATCTTCTCCCTTTTCACTCGACTCTCACGCAACTCTCTTCACACCAGTATTCCCATCTTTCTCTTACCCATTCTCTAACACCCCTTGTAACTGGTCCCTCTGTCTCTTCGTTCTCCTTTTATGTAGCCCCCTGCATACAAATGGCAGTACTACCTTGCTTGGGGTAAAATGATTAAGTAAAGAAACGAAAAAAACAAATTAAATAGTTTGTCTATACTTCTGAGATGAAGTAGTATTCACATTGTTTGGACTGTTGCCCTTATCTTTATTGCCATATATTCACAATGTTTTGACTGTTGTACACTCCGGTCTTCTTCAGGTGATTGAAATTTCAAACTGAATGAACCCTTTTTGATCTCTGGGATATATTGTTCTCCATCCATGAGCCATGCCACTTCTAGATATCTTAGTTAACTCCCTTTAACTCAACACTATAAGTTATTTATTTGCCACTGATGTAGCCACTACTAAACTCAGAACTGTTTGGGTCAAGTCGCTGGATCTCACCATTGCTTTCTTGAGGACAACAGTTTGATCAATGTAAATTAAATAACCTGTTTCCAAAATGAAGAGTAAAGCACTTGCAGTCCCAAGAACTTCAGATAAAGAATTCTCAACATGTACCTACAATACTAATCCAGAACATTACTCCACCTCCTCTTGTCTTCTTAGTCATGTTAGTTGACTCCTTCCATGAAGGACCCAAGCTCTAGATCAGCCAATGCAGCTCTACATTCATTATTAAACATTATCGCTTTCATGTACATTTACCCAACTTGTATATTTCTTTTTGTGATATTTATTTGACATTTTGGTGGCAATCTGATTGCCTTTACATCTTTAACCAATATCTAATCTAAATCTAAACTTATTTATAAATAGAACTTTGTGTGTGTATATCCGTTACCTATAGACGCCGAAACGGCTGAACCGATTTCCTTGAAAATTTACACAGTTGTACTATAAGCATCTGTGAGTGTTCCTAGATAGGTTTTGTGTCGAGGTACCCCCGATAAATATTGAAAATCGATAATAAAAATCAGAATATAGAAGGAGTGGTCCGATTTTAATCAAATTTGATAGAATCATAGACAAAGACATAAGAAATGATATTCAGAAGTTTCAAGGTTGCAGTTCTTACAATAGTGCAGAAAATCGATAATATATATATATATATATAAAAGGCAAGATACTGGGTCTGATCAAAACAGTTTTTCAGCCCTTTTATTTTAGTTTTTGCTTTGGGTTTGGCTCTAAGTAGGTATAGTTGTAGTTCTTAGCCTCAGCCATGATACCATTTACTCAGAGGACTTATTTAGCCTTCAAAATTCAGTTTACAATGAAAAAAACTTATTTTATATCGATACCAGGAAATCAAACTTTGACTTACATCCATTAATTTTTCTTTCAGTCTACGGTTTCACTTTAACTGGAAACAACTATTGCTTTTTTAGTTTTTTGTGCCAACGTCCAAAGAGTCTGAGCTGCAGGACCATGGATTAGTTTTAAAGCTTTCATTACAGCTGAGCAACACCGGGCTATACTACTAGTTCTTAATATTTTAAATCTCTTGTTTCTGTTTACATTAACAACACCAGCTTTTTCAAATATTTTCTTGCTTGTCAATCCACACTTCATGCTTATTACTCTTTTATTTTTCTCAAATCTTTGTGATGTTCTTAAACCCATTTCTTTTTCTCTATTTCTGATGTTGTCAATATTTTCAATTTCTTTTCGAATATTTTCTGATCTCTATTCAATGTTTTCACAGTTTCCAACATTATTGCTCAGTAACTTTTATTACAAGGTTTTGTTTTCAATTCAAGTTGATATCTTTTCACAGCTCACAAGAATCTTCATATATCTAAAAATTAATGATTTAACATTGAAATGGTTAAGTATAACTGCCTCATCAGCTCTAACAGTTTCTTTCCTCACACTTCCTACATGTGGAACTTCGTTCTGTTTGCTTGCTTCCCATCTCTAAAGATTTAAATGCAACATTAATTGCCATCTTCTCATCTTCTTGAACCCCGTTCATCTTTTATCCTTTTTTTCAATATCCCCTATACTCAGTCTTTTCTCTCATTGCACACTAGTGGTATTCTGGAGTTTTGGTCAAACATGAGTGAACCTTAGAGAAAAGTGATGAAGATGACTTCTGTAAGATTATATTGTTCTGAAAATGAATAGAAAATAAAACTTACTTTGTTGGGATGGGCCGCTTGGAAATGCTGTCGAATTTGCCATGAATTTCTTTTTTGACTACTCTCAGAGAAATAAAAATGCAAACACAAATATAGAAAAGTGGCTAAGTTTTTATTTTGGCAATAATCTCTTCAATACTCAAATACAGAGAAAAGTAACGTTTTTAAGTAAATGTTACATTGAGTTTTTTTTAATTATTTTATTTTCATGAATGAGAAAGAAAGAGTAATGGACAGGAGAAAGAAAGGAAAATTTTTCTTTGATACCCTACTGGAACTAGTAAGCATGGAATCCGTTTGCTATTTCTCTCACTAGCTTCCTTCCCTAACAATCACAATACAAATGGCTAATTACATAAGGATGATAAAATTGCTACACTTGATTAATTACTTTTATGGGTAGTGTTGTCAGCATAAGGTAATATTTTGTCTTTGAAAAGTTCTATTATTGTACATAACTTCTGTTTCACTCAGGAAGAAAGAAAGAGTAACAGAACAGAACAAGAAAGAAAAAAAAGGGCAGCAGAAAAAAAAAGAAAGGAAGAAAGTGTAACAAAAAGAAACAAAAAAAAGAAAGAAAATAATGTAGTGGAATTAGAAAGAAAAGTTTGTCTTTGGTACACTACTACTGGAACTGGTAAACATGGAATTTGTCAGCTATTTCTATTTTTTCTTTCCAGTTAAAATGTGAATGTCTGAATACATATAGATAATAAAAACATCCAAGCTGATTGATTACTTATATGGGCATCAATGTCAACACAAGGGAACAGGAAGTTCTCTAATTCTATGTAACTTCCGTTCCAATCAAATTGTAATATTTACACTGTTGAACAGATTATTTAATTATATTCAATGAAATTTTTTTTTTCTGACTGCTTGAAAAACCCAACTTACCCGAGCGCTATGGACTCTTCTTATGTGTTTCCTGCCAGTATTGAACATAAGTCAACTTAGAAAATAATAAAAGATCAATATCGTATAGAATAGAACAGAAGGAGAGAGCCTCGGAGCCTGATCAGCTCTGACGAGGTCAACTCAGTGAGGGTAGTATGATGTTGCAAGACCCAAAACTGCCCAATGACCTGAGTAAAGTACATCACTGACGACATCCTCCTGCGCTACAGAAAGTGCGTATTTTCAAAGAAGTCATCTTTTGAAAATGCGAATAAACTTGAAGCAACAGAAATGAAGCTACAATGGACCGAATATGTGAGCAAAGACAAGGTTTTGGAGAGAATGGGAACATAAAGGAAACGAATATTTAAAACCAAGAGACAAAGTTTCTGGGACACATAACCAGGAAGGAGTGCTTAGAGAATCTGATACTCACAGGGTGGGTAGAGGGACAGGAGAAAACAGCGTGTGACATACTTGATGGGCTTGAGCAAATGGATGGCAGAGCAGGATTTGGGAGAAATAAACCAAAATTTATTAAGATCCACAAGGAATAGGAAGATGTAGAGGACCACGATCGCCTATGTCATGAAGAGACACAGCACATTAAAGAAAACATAACCAACGATTAAAATGTTGGTAGTTGTTGCTGATAAAAAAAAATGTACATGTATACCTCAGGTTACACTGTTTTGAGTTTAGTCGTTCTCGATTATAGGTTGTTTGTCAAAAACAAAATATATGAAAAAATAAAAATCAAGTCATGTTATTCAACTTTACATCTGTCTGCCACAAGTGTATTGTGGTGCATTGGATATCGGCTCAGAACGAGAAATCGGAGAGCCGAGTTCGAATTCCAGTTGAATTCATTGCATTCACTTATGCGCAAATACCCTTGGGAAAGGTATTAATCCATCTCTTCCCTCCAGTTATGGGTTAAATAATAGGACAGATTGCGTTCTATAGCCTTGGCTTGCAATCAGTCTACCACAGAAAGTTATGCAACCTACTGCGAGATAATCTTCTGCCCAGTCAGTCATGCCTCTTTCGAGACATGATCGCCCAAGCATGTTTCACGTATGGCACTTAACTGACTGAATATCACTAGAAAAGCATTAAAAGCACCTAAAATCATGTTAATGTACAATAAATAAGAATGAAAATATATAAAATCATATTAAACTGCATATGTAAAACTGAATTTAAATATTGGTAAATTTAACATAAATTAGTTTATTTTCTACTGTCGTAAAATAATTTTAATAACTACTTGTTATTTAACTTAAAAAATTATTCTATTTTATAATGTCTTGAGCAAACCACATTCACAAATAAAGAGTCCGATGTATTGTAAAGCTCGTCAAATTGTAAACATCTACATTTACAGGTATGTATGTACACTACCGACCATAAGTTTGGTACCACTTAGATTTATTCTCTAAGAGAAAGAAATAACAAATTTTATGTCTTAGAAGAATAAATATAGATATATTTCATTGTTGCTAACAATTGTACAATAATTAAAACCAAAATTAACATACAGTAATTTCGAATTTAATTAAAGTTTATTCATATTTTCTTTTCATCAAAGAAACAATCACAAGCCTTTATTACTGCAGAGCAAATCCTTGGCATTCTTTCTAATAACTTATAAAAATAAGTTGGTGAAAGTGATTTCCAAGCATCCTGCAAGCATTTAAACAACATTTGTTTATTTTTAGGAAGTTCATTTCGAACTGTACGATCAATTTCATTCCTTATTCTCCTTCTTTAATAGTGGTTTCTTAACTGATATACATACAGCCTTTAAGCCCAGCAGACTGAAGTCATCTCTTAACAGTAGTAACAGATACTGGATGTTGCCAAGTAGAATTCATTTCAATTGTTAATTCCGGAGCGGTTTTTCTTCTATTCCTCTTGCTAGATATGATCAAATGCCTATCCTCTACAATAGATGTTACTCTGGGCCTACCAGATCTGTTTCTGTCAATATTTAAGTCATTGAAAGCGATAATGCACGCCATTTTTTGATAGGCTTAATTTTTTTAGCGATTACATGTTCAGAATATCCTTCTTTCGAAAGAATTTCAACCTGAGTTCTTTTTTTCAATGCTAATCTGTTTCTTCTTTGCCATTTATACTGTAGTAATATGGTTTATAAAAATAAATTATACTGTAATTGTAATATCTGAATAAATCTGAATTTTTGGCAAAAACTTGATCACAATAAGAGGAGTCAAGTAGAAAACTGAGTAAATGTTTACTTTAAAGTTGAAAAGAATACTTTTTTTTTTTTTTTTTTTTACTTGGCATCTGCATAAGAATAACAAAAAATACAAACTCAGCGAATTTGAGTCTGGTAAAAATGTTTGGGTGGTCCCAAACTTATGGTTGGTAGTGTATATGTATTTGTGAATTTTAGATTATTTATTTTCTGTATTATATTAAAAACTAAAACTTGTTTGTCTCTAAGTTTAAAATAGATTTTTATATATTAACAATGCATTTCTAAATAAAATACAAAACTGGGAATGGTTGTTTGTGGTTTAGCCTAGAGACAAATAAATTCGACAGTCGTGTCTCCTGAAACAAATTACCAACGTAAAGTGAGGTATGCGTGTATTATTAAGAGAAAACTTATATGTACGAAGAATTACTAGCTAATTTGTTCTATCTTTATAAATCTGTTGATAAGTTTTATAAAGATGTCAAGGCTAAAAGCAATATAAGATTAAATTTAATGCTTTTTCTAATAATGATTGTTAAAACGTGTATGATATTACTTGTAATCTTTATTTAAAAAAAGCGTGAGCCTAATTAATAGCTTTTTTATCGAAGAAAACAGATAAAAATACATCTCTGACAGCTTTTAATAAGATTAAAAATAATTTTCAACATGCTCAGGGAATTCATTTTTTGTGCTAATGTTGGTATAAATTATATTACTAATTCAGCCTCAAATTCAATTTTGAATTCACTGAAATTGTCAAAATAGTTTTCTGTCGGCTGAGTTGAAATTTTTTTTCTTTTTGATTTTTGAATTTACAACTTGTTGCCCATCATTTGATAGTGTTTTCTTGGTGGAAATATGCATCTGCAATTGCTGATCATGTCAGGTTTTGTCGTCTTAGGTCATCCATACTTTGGAACAACTTGTTGCCCATTATTTGATAGTGTTTTCTTGGTGGAAATATGCATCTGCGATTGCTGATCATGTCAGGTTTTGTCATCTTAGGTCATCCATACTTTATTTGTCCTTGGAGATCCTCATTAATTTAAATGGGTTTTCATCATTTATGGATTGAAAAAAGGAACTCAACTTGACTTCTGAATTGAGTTGACAGTTAGCAGAAACAAATGTAGTTTTATATATATTTTTAAATAAAAAGTGATATTTAAAAATCCATAATCATAGAATTTACTAACTTTTGTTTAATCCCATTTCTGTAATAGCGTTTTTTTAAATATTAAATTATAAAGTTTATATTTTTCTCTTGACAATCATCAGACCTTGTTTAATAGAAATAGTTTTAGATGACCAAAATTAACATTTTTTTTTTAATCATATCACCCTGAGCATGGCGGTAACGCCACTGATGTGCAGGGGGCTACATAAGAGTGAAATGATTGGAAAAGAGAAAACCGGAAACCACATCCTAAATAGGGAACAAGGGATGAGCCCCTTCACCTGTTCAATAGACATGGGTGGGGTGTGAACCAGGCGATAGTTTAGTCTATCTACTCCAATTCATGACAGAATATTGTATTGAAAACTGACTAAAACTTGCTTTAAGGGCACACAGAAATGGACAGCTAATTCTGTGATATTATCTTGTAAATAAAGCCAAAGTTAAAACTTCAAAGAAGATATTTAAATTATTTAAAGTCATTTTAAATTTGAATAAAGGTGCCTTTGTCAGTTTTTCAGAAAGCCAACCACATATTTTAATGTACAGAGATTCTTAAAACAGTTTTAAAATCTGCATTACTAATGTAAAGGTAATTTTTCTTTTCAAACCATTTTATTCAGATATATTTTGGGCTTAAGGATGCAGAGTATGAAAGGTGGATCTGCTCTACACACTTAGATATGAACAAACATTTAGCTTGACATGTTTTGTGCACTACAAACAATAGACTCTGGTATTGAACTCTCCACATCAATCATGAAATGCAATACATACATGGAACCTCAACGTGGTGCAGTGGTTAGCAAGCTTGCTAGAACAATTGTTGTCTGAGTTGTGAGTTTGAACCTCACTGGTGGCCCTATTGGCCTTATGCCACATCTAAGCTATGCTTAGAAAAATTACCCCCCCCTCTCTCTCTCTCTCTCTCTCTCTCTCTCTCTCTATATATATATATATATATATATATATATATATAATTATTTAATTAATTAGTTTTTGGTCATAATTAAATTAGACCAGTACACAATTGTATTAAAAAGTGTTCAATACAATTCTATTGGAGAACTTTTGAATATTTTTCATTTGTAAATGAGTTATTACTCGACCTAGGTTTCTACCATTTGGTGTCTTCAGGCGAGTTGTAATAACTTATTGTAATAAGTTATTGCAAGTTGCCTGAAGACACCACATGGTAAAAACCTACGTTGCATAATAGCTTGTTTACAAATATGTATATAGTGTGGTGTGTATGCAATAATTTTCTGTGTCAACAGAATGATTTATTTCTATAAAAGTGGGGAGAGCAAAGTCACCAGCTATGGTGAATTAGTCGCCTGTTTCTGAGTAGTGGACTCTTTTGGTGACGTAGGAATCGTAGTTATTCAATGCCGAATTGAATGGTAGTTATATGGAGAAAATATGCAGAAGCCAAGTTTTTGATATTTTACAAGTACAATGCAATTAAAAATACATTTGGTAAATGAGTACAGATGTAAATATAAAATATCATTTTGCTGTAATTAAACTGGCTTGGTGAAGAAGATAAAATATTATGCAAAAATTACAAATGGAAAGTTGGGAAAAATAGATATTTGAACACATTGCGAAATTCTGGGTAAAATTAATTCTTTTGTAACAAAAAGTTTTTTTTTTTTTAATCGTATCACCCCGAGCAAGGCGGTAACGCCACTGATGTGCAGGGGGCTACGTAATAGTGAAAAGATTGGAAAAGATAAAGGCGGAAACCACATCCTAAACAGGGAACAAGGGATGAGCCTCTTAACCTGTTCAATAGACGTGGGTGGAGTGTGAACCGGGCGATAGATAGATCTATCTACTCCAATTGAAAAAAAAAAACTAAGTGAGAAGATTGGAAAAGAGAAAGCCGGTAACCACATATAAAGCTTTTTTTTGTGTTATGCTAGAATTCAAACTAATTAAAATGCATTAAAAATATTTTAAATTACGCAAAAGACAAATCCAAACTGTCCTCATCTTTATTGCCATGTTCATGACGTTTCGGCTATTGCATGCTCCAACCTTTTTCAGGTGCTAGGGATTTTGAACCAAATCCTTTATTTTAATCGCTGGGGTGTGATCGGCTGAAACGTCATAAATTTGGCAGTAAACGTGAGGACAACTGTCCGAATAATGTAAATACTACAGAAGTATAGACAAATATAAACCCAAAATGATAAATAATTTCTTTGCTTTTGCTATTTTTATAATCCGAGCACAAGAGGAATTTCACAACAGTGAAGTCTGAAAAGGTTTTAGAATTTAAAAGAATAAGTGGGGAAAAGAGAATTTTAATAATAATAATAATTAATTTATGGTAAATTTAAAAAAAAAAATTTCACAATTAAGATGTAACATACTGCAGAGGAAGGTTAAATTATCCCAGCATTAACTCTTCACGTACAGATTCGATTTTCTTTATTAACCAGTGATATTCACCGAATAACATCTCCACAAAGAATGACCTTTAAATAACCTTTGTACATCGAGACTCATAGGTGTTATGCATGGTGTCCAATCCGTTTGAAAATGTTTAAACTATATCAGCTACACAAAATTTTTTTCTCAGATCAATGATTAAAATTGTCTTCCAGCTACTGAAACCTGTAGATTTTGATGAAGACGATCCTTCATCAGACCTTACAGACTGGTGCTACAGAGTTATAAATAAAGAACTTTACCAAATAAAGCATCACTTGAAGACTTCCAACAGCAGCAACAACTAAAATAGCACGTAACTAAAAGGAAAAGTGATGGCAAAAATAATGTTGATTTTTTTCCCCACTACTTTAAACAAAAGGTTAGGAAAGAAACTTTCTTCAATACTTGAAAGAATGATAAAGTTAGTGGACTTAATACTATTTTTCTTAAAAACTATTTTAAGAAAGATTTTAAAAATTTCCTCCAACAGTAACGTCAATTTTCATCAATGAATGACTAGAAAGCATTAATCTCATCATTATCATTTTAAATGATTTTATTAGATCTATCTCACTTCTGACGCCATGTTTCACTGGTCTTCCGGTCCCACTAAGGAAAGGCTGGGAATAAACAGATTAAGCGGCCATTTGAATAAAATAGTCATTAAGCTGATTAGGTCTTGTTTCATTTTTATGTTGCTTCAGTTTTTCAATCCCCGGTTTCATAATTTATATTTCCACACTAAGCCTAGTAGAACATTTCACCATTAGCGTGAAAGAATTGTTTTGGAGTGTTTATAACTGTCACAAAAGAAAAAACAAAAACGGGAGATCTTGTGGTGATACCGACCGAGCAAAGTGAGAGACCGGATGTTTGCTTTATAACGACCAGAAAGAAATGACTAAAAGTCGTCCGTGCGCATCCGGGTTCGCGCAGATGTTCCGGTTGAAAAATAAAAAAATAAATATTAAATTTCCATTTCGCGAGCCTACGCGAATTTTATTTATCAGCCAATGGGAAGCCCAGAATCAAATACAAGTGTGAAATCCCAAACGAGCTGATTTGATCCAAAAAGCAGATATAAAAAGCCGAGACAGACCGATCCAAGCAGGCAGACTCCAGGAGAAGAGTGTAATCAATATCCCCTTGACCAAGTCAAGTGGCTACTATGTTCGTCTCTTCACCTATCCTTCCTTCTTCCCTGTCTCAAAACTACTTACTGACTTACGGACCCTAGTAGTGGAAAGTTCAAAATGAACATTCCCCACATTCCTAAGCCTTAATTCTCTTTCAGCTTGTTATTTGCCATGAACATTTTAACCTCAGTTGGACCTATACTTCAAGTTATTACTTTTATTGTAAAAAACATTAATTGATATGTGTATATATAAAAATGTTATTTTCTACTCAAATTGCTTTTCTTGATTTTATAATCATTTCATAACTTATCATGGCTATCTACCACATGGTATCTACCACAAGGCCAAATTCCGTTAACCTGCAACAGTATACAACTACCCTTCTCTAGAACGGAATCCTACTACAACCAGAAAAAGAATAGATAAGCAACCCACTATAATCTCATTTGCTGTCGAGTTGTTAACAAAGCCAAAAAGAGTAGAGATGTTCGCCTATTGTCCGGTTCACTCTCCTCTCCGATTTTTGAAAAGGAGAGGAGACTAATCCCTTATTTCTTGTTATTTCTAAAGTCTACTTCTAATGTCTCCACTTAAACTTTGAAATTTTTTATTATTTATTTGTTATTTATTTTTTCCTTAATATGAGTCGAGAGATTCATCTATAGTCCATTTCACACTCCTTCTCGATCTTTTGAACTGAAGTCAAGTTTATTTTTCCTTCTTAGGATTGCGTTTCTGGTTTCTTCTGAAGTCTTCTCATTCACTTTTACTCAGAGTAGCCCCTTGCGTTTTAGTGGTATTATTATCACATTGTACAATTTGAGACCATTTCCTTTTTAAAGATAAAATACCTCAATTGTAATCCGACCTATTTTTGTTAAACTATTTTAAAGTAAATATTTTATGACATATGTCAATAAGAACGGCCTAAGTCCGGCCTTGCTAGTTTTTGCAATTACTGTTCTTTGCAATATCGCAGTGCGTAGCACGACTTTTCAAGGAGGCGGCCTGACTCGTTTAGAATCAGGTCGGGGTTGCTGTTAAAGCCGATATGATGCGAAACCCGAAATCGGCGATGAGAACAGTGCATCACTGAAGACCACACTTGATGCATCTAAAATATATGATTTTTTGACATTATTTATTTGCAGTCATTTCTTTAAAAATTGAAATTAATTCACTTCGTACATTCTTTCGAATTCTAATAAGATCCATTTTTAAAATGATATCAGTACATGCGCCACAACATTCTACTTGGTACCACATATTTATAAAAGTAATTCCTTAAAAAACAACAAACAGGTACAAAAAAAACTGAGATATCCGGAAGAGGCCTGGCACATGGAACCATAACAATCTACCACGGTGTAAGAAATAAAGTGTTCGGTTCGAAATTCTAATCACCTGAAGAACACCAGAGTGTACAACGGCCGAAACGTCGTGAATGTGTCAACAAAGATGAGGACAACAGTCCGAGCAATATAAATAGTGTAAATAATTACAATAAATCATTTCAGAAATAGAGAAAAACATTGAAATAAATTCACTTTTTCGTTCTTTTAAATTCTAATTCCCATTTTAAAAATGACGTCAGCACATACGTCATAACGTTCCTCTGGGGACAGCATATTTATGAACGGAACTCGTTAAAAAGCAATAAATGCATAAAAATAAAAATAATAGGAAGCAAATGCACGTATTTAATTTTTCTTAAGTAGTACGTTATATCTTAATTACAGAAAGTTCGTTTTTTTTTTCGTAAAATAAATTATTTTTTAAGTAAATATTTTTTAATTTATTTCCAATCCATTTTTAAAATGGAAATAAATTCACTTCGCACATTTTTTCAAATTCTAATAAGGTCCATTTTTAAAATGATGTCAGCACATGCGTCACAACATTCTACTTGGGACCACTTATGAAAGTCATCCCTTAAAAAAGGCATAAAAAGTAATGAACGATATTTTGATTTTTTGAACTCCAAAGCAAATGAAAAATAAGGTTTCCATGTGCTCAGAGATTCCCACATTAATGAAAACGGAAAAGACGAAAAAAAAAAAATCGATGAAACGCCTGAGGCCCTGAACTAAAAATGCTGGCGTTAGATCCATGTAATTGGGTTGTAGCCTGTTTATTACTGGTTTTTATAAGATTGGTCAGTCACTTGGTGGCTCGGCAGAGTTGTCCGGTTCTCGATTACTGCTTGTTAACCAGTACAATGCCGGGCAGAGTAGGAGTCACTCAGCATCGACTTCACTCTTCATCTCCTTTTCATTCATCTCAATGAACGTTTCTTTGTCGTCATTGTTCAGTGCCGTGTTGGAGAGATGTTCAGATGAACGGTCTGCATCTCGAGAACTCCGTCGTAGACAAAACTTGTATAGACCCTTCGTAGCAATTCTAGTAGAGAACACCTTGTCATAGGCCAGAGCGCCCAAAGCTGCTCCACCCAAGGGACCAATCCAGTAGGCCTGAAATTTTGAAATAAAGAAACAATTGAGGCAATATTTAATAGAAAGTAAATTATGGTGATAGAAAAACATAAATAAATAAGAACAACCAAAATTTCATCATCTCCAAAAATAGGCGTATAATAAAAATCGTAGGCCAACAAAGCCATAGTTTGACCAATCAATCAGAAAGTTTTCATTACCAGGCAGTAGCGATTCGCACTTTCTTAAGCTTCAAAAATTTGAAACTGATCAGTCTCTGATTTTTATAAAATTTGATCTTCAACACTTTTCCTTCGTAAGAACGTATTGTCGTTAGTATTAACCCCTTGATTTTGTTTTGAAATTAACCTCTCTTGTGTTCCAATAGCTTGAGTGTGGAAAAAAAAGGCAAGAATAGATTAGAACTCCAGTGCTATGAATGAAAAGTTATTCTATTTAATTGAGTGAGGTAACAATACTTATACTCATACTCATTCCTAAGTTGTTTATACGATAGGGGGTGTAGTATAAAAATGTAGACACTGCTTGGGTTTGCTTTTATTCTCTTCCAAAAATTCTTGGCTCGTAAGTGCCCCTCTCCCTTTCCACATTCGCCACTGCTTTTAGGATATAAGAAAAGATATAAGCAAAAACAAGGGAAAGAAAATTTCCCTATTTCTGAAAATAGATATTTCAACCAATCCGATCAGAAAGCTTTCACTACCAAGGCCGCGAGCCAACGAGAAACGAGTGACCTTTTCAAAGCGAATCTAGAGATGTTGTATTTAAGCAGATGGAAAACTGCAGTCGATAAATCAATGTTCATCAGTTCACCGATTATGCAGTCATTGTCACATATCCAGGTACGAAAAACGATATTTGCACGGATAGCTGACGACCTTACATGGCTTAACCATTCGTTGCTAGCTACATTGAAGACAAACATACTTTCCTTCACCACGTAGTCAGGCAGCGGCTACTACGAATGGGCGCAAAACATCAATGACTCATGCATTTATATAATTGCATTCTCTCTCATATGCGTTCCACAAAACAATCTACCATGAAATATTCGTTTACTTTTAATTCTGCCCAGTAAAGATATTAAAATATTTACAAAGGATTTTAATATTTTTTCATTCTTTTTCATATACCATTTTTCTTCAAATGATGGGTGATAATAACTCTTCACAACTTCCTAAATTTGTTACCTTGTTATCCCTCCCAATCTTCAGTTTGCCATCTGTTTACAGAAGCTCATTATGTAGGCCACTCTCTGTTCCTCAAAATATCTTGTGAGTGTCAAATTCTCTAATCCTTCTTTCTTTATTATGTGTCCCAGAAATTTCAAATATCTCCTGATTTTAAATACATATGTCCTTTTTGTTTCTATTTTTCTTAAAACTTTCTCGTTGCTCACATGTTCCACCTTATGATATTCTCATCATCCTTCTGTAGATCCGTATCTCTATTGCCTCAAGTTTTCTGTTCATCTGTGAGAACTTGACCCAGCACTCCTTACAATATAGAAAGATTAATATTATATAGAAGTTCGGCACCCATTTATTATTATTATTATTATTATTATTATTATTATTATTATTATTATTATTATTATTATGTCATTTTTCATCATATTTCGATTTCTGCATTGGTCTCACTACCAACCAAGTCTGCGGGGAGACCTAAGGCAGGTAGTGACGTGTTGTTATGACTCCATTTCATGTTTTTCTATCCTCCCTATCATCCCCAGCATTACATAGATAACGTTTTCCTTAGTGTGTGGGCTGTACTTAATAATACAATTTTTTGTATATCTCTTAAGCTGGGGTTTCCAGGGATTCTTTCAATGTGTTGTTTTGTTCCATTTTTTATCATTCCAAGTGCACCTACTATCACTGGCACAACTCTTGTTTTCAATTTCCACATTTTTTCTATTTCAATTTCCAGGTCTTTATATTTTGACAGTTTTTCAAATTCCTTGGTTGCTATGTTACAATCCGCTGGACAAGCCATATCAATTAATAGACAAGTTTTCTCCTTCTGGTTTTTAACAATAATGTCTGGCCTGTTTGCTTCAATTTTTCTGTCTGTGTAGATGGTGTAATCCCATAGAATGGTTACATCTTCTATTTCTGTAACCGGTGCTGGATGATGTTCATACCAGTGTTTGTTTACAGCTTTTCCATAATGTTTGCACATTGCCCAATGTAAATATTGCCCAACTCTATCGTGGCGATTTTTATATTCGTTTGGGGCAAGCACAGAACAGCCTGAGATTAGGTGGTCTATTGTTTCTTGGTGTTTATCACAAAACCTGCATTTTGGATCCATATTATTATGCATAATATTTGCCTGAAAGTTTCTCGTGAAAAGACTTTGGTCTTGTGCTGCAAGTATAAATCCTTCAGTTTCAGACTTTAATCCAGATGCACGTAACCATCGATGAGTATTAACTTTGTCAACATTGGATTTATTGGCACGTACTGGATATTGGCCATGCAGAGGTTTGTCTTGCCAGCGCTGTTTCATCTTTTCAAGAGCTTTATCTTTGGCTTTCATTTTCATATTTTTTGCCGCAATAGTTGGTTCTTGGCTACTGTTTTGCTTTTCTACAGAATCTACTAACTGTAATTCTTGTTTATATTTACTGCCTTCTTTTATTATTGAATATTTTTTCTTTCTTTCTTCATGTTGCCTTACTAATTGTATCATCCAATCCTTTGTTGTTTCTATGTATGTTAGTAAGCCAATAGTTGTTGTCTTGTATGACACTTCCAGCTGAATAAGACCCCTTCCACCTTCTTTACGGGGTATGTATAGACGGTCTACATCAGCCTTTGGGTGATGCATCCTATGCTTAGAAAGAAGCTTTCTTGTTTTAGCATCCATTCGCCTGATGTCGTTTAGAGTCCAGTTTAAGATGTTGAAGCTATATTGGACAACTGGGATTGCAAGGCTATTAATGGCCATAACTCTATTCTGTGAATTTAATTCAGTTTTTAATATCATTCGTAGCCTTCTATAGTACTCTTTACGCACTATTTCTTTCATTTTTTTATGGTGAATGTTTTCGCTCTCATTTACACCTAGGTATTTATAAGCTTCTTCTGGTTTCAATTCTTTTATTGTTACAGCAGGGTCTAGGCTAATTGAGGATGTTTCTTGTATTGATCCACGTAAAACTGTAGCTTTAGCACATTTATTCAAATTAAATTTCATTCCAATGTCTTCGCTGAAGCATTTTACAGTTTGCAGAAGACCTTCCAGCTCATTATCATTCTTAGCATATAACTTTAAGTCATCCATGTAAAATAGATGGCTTATTTTCTTTTGGCCTATTTTATAACCACATTCTGTCTTATTAAGTTGACTGGTTAGTGCTATTAATGATATGCAGAATAGTAAGGGAGATAAAGAATCACCTTGAAATATACCTCTTTTGATGTTTATTTCATCAGACTTATAGGTTCCATTTATATGATTGAGGTAAAGGGTTGTTTTCCATATAGACATGCACTGTTTGATGAAATTGATGATGACGGGCGATATTATTATTATTATTATTATTATTATTATTATTATTATTATTATTATTTCTGACGAAAATTTCATGTTTTTTAATACTTTTTTTAGGTTTTGGGGTGCATCTTTCCTTATTCCAATATACCTTGGCCTTCTGTTTACCATACCACGGGTTGACCCAAGCCATGTAAGTTAAAATGGGAAGACGGAACTCTTCAGAAGCCATCAATAGTTGTGCAATAGCACGAAGTCACAAGTCATCGTGACTGAGGGTTTGAGTGTACTGGCATTGTTCAAACTGTTAATCACGCCAGATTATATGCAATTTAGTTGCCCTATAAACTACAGGTGAGCTCTGTCAGTGTTTGAGACACACAAATGTGCCTGCTTCTGGGCATGACGGTAAACTGCATCCTGTAGCAAGGCCTCTGATTGGAAGTTTGTGAGGAGCATAGAACCACCTCTTAATTGCTGTTGTTCCAAGTCCACCCATAATGGAAGCACTTGTTAGGGTCCCAGCTATGGGCAAATAGTTAACCCCCAAACTGGGGTCAAAGCACCATGAAAGGATAAAAATAGACTTTTATAGAAATATATACATAAAAATAGAATTTTATCGAAAAATATACATTTTTGAAGGAAAAATTTATTTTCAGCAAGATATCTTTTAATACAAAACTAGAAGACATTTTCTAAAATAAAAAAGAATAAAAACAAAAACATTTCATTAAAATTTGACTAAATCAACCTTCTCACTATTCATCATTTATCCATCACACCCAATGGTGCATAGGGCAGCAACTTTTGGTTTAATTTGGTTCTTTGTGATTCTGTATCACCAGTCCATAGGGTACAAAGGATGACTGTCTTCCCTAGGACATATAGAGTTAATTTACTTGAAGATTTGGTCATAAGGTTAGGTCTAAAAACTCTTCAAAAAACAACAAAAATAAAATTTATATTAGTTACCAAACTGCTACTCTGAGTTCCAGGCATTGCAGCACAATAGTCAGCCATTTTTTTTTACTTCCATAAATCTCATCATTTATCCATCACACCCATAGGTGCATAGGGCAGCAACTTTTTGTTGCTGTTTCTGTAACAAACTGCTTTTTACAGGGCAGGGTTGTTAGCGCTGCACCCAACCCCCAAACCTGGAGGACCGGTGGACCATTCTTGGTCTTTATGTTTACAGCACCTGGTATTCCCAAATGGTCACCCGATATTGCTTAACTTCGGTGATCGGACGGGAACCGGTGTATTCAACACAATATAGCCGTAGACCTTCTCACTATTACCGAACATTAAAAAAATTAAAAAATACCTTAAAACATCACCTTTTTGGCATTAAATAACCCACAGAGGTTGATATGCCGTTAAACAAAACTCAAAATCAAACAAATGTGCCTGAGCTGGCACCGGTTACAGAAAACGATTAGCCGGTCATTATTACTGTGTGCTCCGTCATATCGTTGTCCGGTTATCGACTGCTGTTCTCCTGACTCAAGAATCTTCTATCATTGCCCAAATTCTGCTCCAACTGCTTTTCATTAGAATCTTAAGGCTGCTGTAGGCAAAACATTGATATTATTTTGTAAAACTTCAACATATATAGAAAAACTTGCAACTGAATACTATAAATATTTACCCAATGAGAAGTCCAATCGCCAGTTACAACGGCGGGTCCAAAGGCTCGGATTGGATTCATAGCTGCACCAGAAATGTTTATCTGTTCAAAAATATACAAAACAAAAATAATGGAGAAGAATTAGTTAAAAATGAAACCTACATCAAAGGTGATGCTAAATGGTTCTGTTAATCTACCATCCGCGCGTGTATTGAATCCTGCTGCCACATCTGGTCGGGTGCCCCCGCTATTCACCTCGGGGTTCTTGACAAAATCCAACGGAAAATCTGCAATGTGATCGATATCGACTTAGCAACTCGGCTGCAGTCGCTATCTCACCAGCGTGACGTGACTTTCCTGTGTCTCTTCTATAAATGCTTTCACGGCTTCTGCTCCAATGAACTTAGATCACTGGTGTCCCCTAGGTATGAATTTACATGAGCTACTAGATTAGCAACTAGGTCCCACCCTTTTACAGTGAAATCGATAAAATGTAACCGTAATTTCTACTCTAACAGCTACTTTTCACGCACTTCCCACCTGTGGAATTCCCTTCCGTATACTTGCTTCCCCAACAGCCACAATCTCCAAGTATTTAAATGTAAGGTCAATAGACATCTCCTATCACACTAACTCGCATCCATTCTCTCAAGCTCTTTTTCCATCTACTCCACCCAAATCCTCGGTATTCTCACCTGTGGAATTCCCTTCCATATACTTGCTTCCCCGACAGTTACAATCTCCAGGAATTTAAATGTAAGGTCAATAGACATCTCCTAACACACTAACTCTCATCCATTCTCACAAGCTCCTTTTTCCATCTACTCCATCCACATCCTCGGTTTCCTCATCTGTCTATTACCATCCTCCTGATATTTCCTATAACTAACCTTCTTTCTCATCACTTTCCCCTATGTAACCCCCTGCGCAACAGTGGCAGTAGAATGCCTTGTTTGGGGTGAGATGATTAAAAAAAAAAGATAAACTAAAATTAAGATCCCTTCATGAAGACTTCTGCCACCCACCCATGTTACTCTTGATACTGTATAAGCTATGACCTTGATACTGTATAAGCTATGACCTTGATACTGTATAAACTATGACCTTTTGACCTTTTCTTATACCAGACTTTCTGTATCTAGATTTTTTCAGTCAGTTTCTGAGAACAATCAGAGTACTTTGCATTTTTTTAAACAGTGAAATCCACTCTGTACAAGGACTGAGAGCCACTCGAGGTAGGTGGGCGCAGTTATGCAGATATGAGGGGAAGATAACGGTTATCTCTAGACTTGAATAGATTAAGATTGGGGAAACTTGTTGAAAGTCGTTTCCACAGGACAGTGTTTCGTGGGAAGAAGTTGCTCGAGTAGAACTTGTAGTGAGTCTCGATAAAAATAAAATATAAAATTGATATATATATAAATAAAAAAACTAATACAAATTAAAATAAAGTAACTGCGTTACTTTACTCCGCTCTCTCTTTCCTTCTCTTTCTGTGCTTCTCTCTCAACTAACGAGAATCTACTTCTTCTATGTGCCCTGTCCCTTCAGGACGTAGGCGATCATGGTTCTCCACGTTTCCCTATCCCTTGTGGTTCTTAGTATGTTTGCACCTGTTACTCCTGGCAACCCCCGTTCCGTCATCCACCTGATCAGGCCCTGCAAATATGTCATCCGCTGCCTTCCTTTTCTCTCTTTCCTTCTATCTGGCCAGTCAGTATCAGGTTCCTCAGGCTCTCCTTCCTCATTGCATGTCCCAGGAACTTCAGTCGTCTCTTCCTGATTCTCAGTATTAATTTCCTTTTGGTTGCCATTCTTTCCAACACCTCATCGTTGCTTGCATGGTCAGTCCACGATATCCGCAGCATCCTTCTGTAGAACCACATTTCCGCTGCTTCCAGTTTTGTCCTCATTTTCGATGATATTGTCCAGCATTCACTGCCGTATTGAAGAACTGACATCACATAGCAATCCAGCACTCTTTGTTTCTAGTGAAATTTTCCTGTGTGTTAGTACTTTACTCAGCTTCTGGAACACGTCCTTTCCCATGCCAATTCGCCTTCGGATCTCTGTGTCGCACTTTCCATCTCCTGTTAGAACACTTCCTAGGTATTTAAATTTTTGTACTTGCTTGATTCTGATATCCCCCACCTGTATTTGGCATTTTGGGTTGAACCTTTTGCTGATGACCATGCATTCAGTTTATTTGTAGTCCTTTTTTGTCACTCTCCACTGCTACCTTCTGTAGGAGGTCTTGTAATTTAAAAGATGAAGAAAAAGAAGAAATGACTGAACACAACCGAAAAACGCCAGAAGTTTGCAGGACCACAGCTTACTTACCTATGACTCTAAGTTTACCAAAAATCAGAGAAGCTTCACGCATAACTTCCGTTATATATCTAAACTTATTTATAAATGGAACTTTGTGTGTGTGTATCCGTTACCTATAGACTCCGAAACGGCTGAACCGATTTTCTTGAAAATTTGCACACTTGTACTATAAGCGTCTGAGAGTGTTCTTAGCTAGGTTTTGTGTCGAGATACCCCCTGATAAATATCGAAAATCGATAATCGAAAAAATTGGGTTATAGAAGGAGTGGTCCGATTTTAATCAAATTTGATACACTCATAGACAAAGACGTAAGAAACGATATTCAGAAGTTTCAAGGTTGCAGTTCTTACAATAGTGCAGAAAATTGATAATATATATATAAAAGGTAAGATGTTTGTGTGTGTGTCTGTTTATCTGCCTGTATGTCTGTATTTTTTTCAGCCCTTTTATTTTTGTTTTGGGTTTGGCTCTAAGTAGGTATAATTGTAGTTCTTAGTCTCAGCCATGATTCCATTTACTCAGAGGACTTATTTAGCATTCAAAATTCAGTTTACGACGAAAAAAACTTATTTGATATCGATACCAGGAATTCAAAATTTGACTTACATCCATTCATTGTTCTTTCAGTCTACGGTTTCGCTTTAACTGGAAACAACTATTGCTTTTTAGTCTTTCGTGCCAACGTCCAAAGAGTTTGAGCTCCAGAACCATGGATTAGTTTTAAAGCTTTCATTACACCCGAGCAACGCCAGGCTATACTGCTAGTTTAAAAGATAAATAAGAAAAAAAAAAAAAAGAACGCTAAAAAATAAAATCATTTTAGCTAATCAAAAAAATAACGCAAAGAGACTTTTGATGTTCACCAAAACCAGGGTTCGTGCCAAAGTCTGGAGTATTTCCTCTTTCTCTAATATGATTGTTCCTTCCTTGGATTTTATGCATCCTGTTGAGGAGCAGCTTTTTTGTCCTGTCAGTTCTCTTATCTCTTTATGCATCTCTGCTTTGTTGTTACTTCTCAGTCTCTCTACTTCTACGCATTTGTTGTTGAGCCATTCCTCTTTGGCTTGTCTGCATTTGTTCCTTATCTCCCTGTGAAGTTTTTGTACTCTGCTCCGTGCCTTGGCGTTATTTTTTGTCTCCTTTGCATCATGTGGAGGATCTCTTCGGTCATCCACTCGTTTTTCCTTCTGCGTCTGATTTCCTTTGGGGCTATGTTGTTCGCTGAGGTCACCATCGCTTCTTTTAGTGAATCCCATTTTGAGTCCCCTTTTCCAATTTGTTCTTCATATTTCTTTCTCACGATGTTATTGTATTCTTTCTGCAGAGTGAGATCGTCCTCTAGTGTGTCGTATTGCAGCCTTGGTGATGTGCTGGGCTTTTTCAGTCTTCGGAGTTTCACTTTTAGTTTGCAGATGACTGGGACGTGGTCACTTCTGCAGTCGGCACCTGGGTATGTTTTGCATTGGACTACTGCGTTCCTGAATCTCTTGTTTATAGTTATATAATCTATTTGGTTCTTCGTGCCGCCTCCTGGACTTCTCCATGTCCATAAACGTCGTGGGTGTTCTTGGAACCAGGTGTTAGTAATAACCTGGTCATTGGCTGAGCACCATTGGATCCATTTTTCTACTCTTTCGTTGTGCTCTCCTAGTCCGAAGTTGCCGTTCGTGTCTCCTTCTTTATCTTTACCTACCTTTGCATTTAAGTCCCCCATTATTATCCTAATTTCTTGGCTTTTGCACTGAGCCTTATTATCTGTCCAGTATTGAATAGAAAGATTCTATTTCGTGTTCCGAGCTTTGAGTTGTCGGCGCATAAACTGCTATAATAGCTATATTGAAGGGCCTTCCCCGCAGTTTAACCAAGAGGACCCTCTCTGACAGTTGCTAGTATCCAAGTACACATATCTTCACTTGTTTGTTTAGTATTAAAGCGACCCCTTTTTCGTTTTATTTTTTACCTCTTGCATATATTATCCTGTGGGTGTCGCTACTGACATCTCCGTTATTAGGCCATCTTGTTTCACATATGCCTAGGATGTTGATATTCAGTCTGTTCATCTCCTGCTTGACATTCTCTAGTTGTCCACAGTTGAGTGTCCTGACGTTCCATGTTCCTATGGTGAGTTTGTCTTTGATGCGCACAGTTGCAGGGTAACGGTCCAGAGACACCTGTTGCTCATGTCGTTCTTTCCCGGGCGAGGGACAAATTTTGGAGTAAAATGTCCCCTTTACGCCGTTGGTGCTAACAGTCGCCGGATGACGGTCAGGTGGCACCTGTTGCCCATGCCGGTCCTTACCGAGCGAGGAGTTGCTTCCTTGGGAAGCAACCCCCTTCACGCTGCTGGCTTTAATATATTTGTTGTAACTATCCATGATTGTCTTACCTTCTTGGTATGTTGATTTGCGATTTTTTTGTCTTTAATTTTCGTCTTTAACTGCTCACTACCGAGTTGAAATGAACTTTTCCCGGACTGCTACTAAGATCTGCCTTATAAACAAATTTTGTTAACTCGAAGGTTCACTCTAATTCAAATCAAATAAATAAATGTATTATTTATTTTACACTCTTGGGTTCATTTTTATTTCCGAAGTTCTGACAAATAATACTAAGAAGTCTCTCTGCTACCACACACTTCTCACCAGGTGGTTCATCGTGAAGGTTAGAACAGGTGAAACAAAGGGATATGGAACTGAAAATTATCAGAAGAATCGGAAAGATTTAAAAAGTATCAATGCATATTTATATTCATACGCCAACCCGAACCGAATGTGGTAAAAAGCAGAATTTTTATTTTATATATTTTATTCTCTGATTTGTTTCTTGTTTTCAATATGAGTCGGCCATTATAACGATGTTCAGACTTACTGACCCTAACTTCTGAACCAAAAAGAAAAAGGTCCTACCCAAGAAACATTAAGAACTTTGTTTCTCTACTACACTTTCTATGAAAAAAGAAATAAACGGTCTGTTGTAGAAACCCAACTTTTTGTAGATTTTTTTCTTAATTGTTTACAATACACCAACACGCCACCTATCCCATGGATTTTCTCTACTTTGCTACAATTTCTTTTTCAAAGCAGATTCCATATTGTAAAAATAGTGAGGTTTAACCTGTATTTAGCCGCAGTTGTATTCAAAGCCGATTCGGAATATTAAAGTCTTTCCTGGATACAACCTTAATTTCTTTCCTTTTGAATTCACATAAAGAATCTATTTTTATCGCCAGTGACTGTATCGCCGCACGTTTGTGTGTTCCATTAAAAATGATTGACAAGCTACATCTGTGAAGTATTTTTTTTCCATTTTTCTTGCGGACAAACAAGAGTTTTCTTTTTTTGAACTTAGTGTAGAACTTGTACAGATTATCATTTATTCCGAGTGCTTTCAGCTGATCTATTGACCCTTTTCAAGGATGTTAGTTATGCTATTGTAAATGATGGGTTATTGCAAACAGTCGATAAGTTGGGAATGCCTTTCTTTCTTTCTTTCTTTCTTTCTTTCTGTCAGTCTCTCTCAAGTTGGAAAGATCAGCTGATTACGCTACCATGGTTTCAGCCTTTTCGGTTTCGTCAGGCGATTTGAATTTCAATACAAACCGACTGCCGATTACGCTACCATCGTAATCGGCTGATCTTCCCAATTTAAATATCTAAATACTCTACATGTTAAGGTTTGATTTTCCTTCAAACATGTATTGTGCACTTTCTACTGGTCTAATTTAAATCTGACCTATAACTGTTTAGTATACATATTTCGGGATGTTGAAGTCTTTCCTGGATACAACCATAATTTCTTTCATTTTTCAATTTACATAATAAATTTATTGTTATCGCCAGTGACTGTCTCGCCGCACGTTTGTGTATTTCATTAAAAATGATTGACAAAATACATCTGTTAATTTTTTTCCATTTTTCTTGCAGGCAAACAAGAGTTTTCTTTTTGTGAACTAAATGTAGAAATAGTACAGATTATTATTCATTCATTTATCTAAACTTATTTATAAATGGAACTTTGTCTCTGTGTATGTGTGTGTGTGTGTCTCTGTGTATGTGTGTGTCTGTCTGTGTGTGTGTGTGTGTTCGTTACCTATAGACTCCGAAACGGGTGAACCGATTTTCTTGAAAATTTCCACAGTTGTACTATAAGCGTTTGCGAGTGTTCTTAGCTAGGTTTTGTGTCGAGGTACCCCCAATAAATATCGAAAATCGATAATCGAAAACATCGGGTTATAGAAGAAGTGGTCCGATTTTAATCAAATTTGATACACTCGTAGACAAATGCATAAGAAACAATATTCAGAAGTTTCAAGATTGTAGTTCTTACAATAGTGCAGAAAATCGATAATATATATATAAAAGGCAAGATGTTTGTGTGTGTGTGTGTGTGTGTGTGTGTGTTTATCTGTATGTCCTTTATACAATCCACAATTTTTATCCGATTCTCACCAAACTTCACACAAATATTCTTTAGGTTGAGTCTGAGCTCCAGGACCATGGATTAGTTTTAAAGCTTTCATTACACCCGAGCAACGCCGGGCTATACTGCTAGTATATATATATATTTATTTATGTGAAGTAGCATTGATTGGTGAGGAGACAGAAGATTTTTTCTTATTTTAGCTGTTGGTAGAAAGAGCTTTATCCTTGATTGTTTTAGATGCCTATTTAGAAGATTTATGCATTTTTCAACTAAGACGTTGCTGAAGAGAGATTTTATATCTAGACTAGCCATGTGTTTGCCAGTCATGTTCACTTACCTTAGTTTTTCAACTAGGCTGTCTAAATTCTTTATATTTAATGAACTGATTGATTTATGTTAAAAATTTCCACCACTGGCCGGATGTGAACATTCCGAAACCCAAGGCTGAACTAAGACTTTCATCAACTACGCATAGGCTTTGCACATAGCTTCCCTTTCACTTACACACTCAAAGAAAAATACAATCCAGAATTTTCAACAATAGCATTCACTTCCGCCTAAAGAAACAAAGTAAAAATTGAAGCCGGTCTGAGCTTAAGAAAAAGATATAAAAATCCGTCAAAGGGACGACTTCGGCAGTGGGTCGGCAATCCAGCCATGATTCACAACTCTCGTCGGGATGCGACCTCCCATCTCCAAATGAAACCCGCCAAAGGCCATCACCGCAGTAAGTCTTAACTCACCCTCCCTTTCCTACTGTAATAAAAAATATAGCTTACTATATATATATATATATATATATATATATATATATATATATATATATATGGGGCATAACCATATAATTATATTATATCAAGCTGTATAATACTCATTATAATAAAATAAATGCCAGAGCACTCAAAATATAAAAACCTTGAGTCCTCTTCACTTGAAAAAAAAAAAAAAAAAAAATATATATATATATATATATATATATATATATATAGTAATATTTTCATTATAAGTTTATAATAAAAACATAGTTTACTGCAATACAAGAGCCGTTGTGTTTCGGTAGTTATATTATTAGCACTTCGTCAGGCAGTGAAATATTTTTTCATTTGGGAATTATTATATACAAAATATTATCTACGAAATATTCAAAACAACCAAATTTTTAGCATATCCAAACAATTGAGGGGTAAGATTTTCGAAGGATTTGTTTTAATGAACCAATAGAAAGCCAGGTCATCGTGGATAGAAAAAAATTGATTGTAAGGGTAAGTGGGGTAGAGAATTGAAATGCCTTGAAACCCAGACGTTTTCTATGTCAATGATAAAACATATTGACTGTATATCGCGTGTCACCCCCCTCTCTCTATATATGTGTGTGTGTGTGAGTGTGTGTGTGTGTTATAGCATAACATTATATGTTTCGGAAGAAAAGTATCAAAAATATTGTCGACGGTATCGACTTTCGTAACGTCAGGGCAGGTAGATACAATTTGTAATTTTCATAGAACTACTGAATGTTATGATCATAGACAAAGTGAGTTTAGACGTAAGTGAAGTATGACATATCCAGCCTCTTTCACGTGATTGGAATTTAGAACTTAAGTATTTATTTTCTTTACCGGGTTAGATTGTACTAGTGTATATATATATATGTGTATATATAATTTGGGTCTGAGGAGCGGCAGGTTTTGCCGCGAATTATGTATTACCCATGAATTTGTAGAATATCTAAAATTTTTTCTAGATTATATTACTCTGTTAAATTAAATAAAATATTTAACGTTCAGTTCTTTTGAGCTTGTTTCTACTGGAATTTACCTGACTTAAATACCAAATATTCTATGTTATATATATATATATATATATATAAAATATTAATGTAACCCTGATATAAGAGAGTTGTCGGAACAGGATAAAGGTTCTCTTATATCAGGGTTTGGTCTATTTTATACCCATTACCACAGGCTCTAATTTGGGACCATATAAAATCGCTCTTATATCCGGGTTATACTATATATATATATATATATGTATATATATATATATACAATCTTGTGTTATGAGCTGTGATACAGCGGAACAGGCTTCTATGTGGATGACATATATATATATATATATATATATGCACACACACACACACACACACTCTCTCTCTCTCTCTCTCTCTGTAGTACAATCTAACCCGGTAAAAGAAATAAAAACGTAAGTTCTAAATTACAATCACCTGAAGAAGGACGGAGCGTACAACTGCTGAAACGTCGTGAATATAGCAACAAAGATGAGAACAACAATTCATAAATTTAAGTAGTGTAAATAAATACAAGACCTCATATCAGAAATATACATAAACATATCTGAAGTCTTTAATGAAATAATCTTGTTTGGTTGTAGATACAAATCTAAAAAAGAACATGCTTAAGAAAGTTTTAAAAATTCTAAAAATCCGAATATCTTTTCTCATATTTATTTATATTTTATGAAAGTTTTCACTTCGAAAAATAAAAAAGGAGAAAGTTTATGAGTGTGTCAAGGTGAATCTTCAGAAAAAATATATGTTTCGGGGCTAAATAAACATTGAGATGTGGCAGAATCAACCATGTGTTTGTTTGCTATTAAATATTGATTACTAACAACGAACCCTACCGAAAGGCACAGCATCGTCATTAAATTTTGTTTACCCAGCTCCATAGACATCAGTTAGATTGTTTAATAAAAAATAAGATAATCTGCCAAATATAACGTTTATATAAATATTTTTCTAATTCAGTATGTCCCTCCTTTAGTTTCTTAATATGTATGTACGTTACGCCCTGTAAATAATTCGTAAATAAAAGACTATTCAGTTCGATAGCGTTGAAAGATATGTCAGAGGCGCTACTTGGTTTCAGGGAATTGTAGGGATTAAATAAAAATACGAAATAAAATAAAATAAAACACTAAATAAAATAAAAATACAAAATAAAATAAAACAAAGAAATAAAATAAGAATACAAAATAAAATAAAAGTACGAAATAAAATAAACATAAAAATCTCCCAGGAGTCCTCTGACAGGAAAGACAATTGACGCATGCGCAAAAAGAGAGGCCTCCTGGTGCCAAAAGTAAACTCGATGTCTTTCTCTGTTGGAATTTGGATGGTAAAGACGTGCCAAACTGTTCGAGCAGGAATTTTCCCAACAAGAGGTCGTTGGAACCCAAAAAATAAAAGTCAGTGTCCAAACTGTCCCTCTAGTGTCTCTGTATCTTTCCTTTTCTCTTTGCCTATTTATTTCAGCGTCGAAAGCCATTCAACAAGTTTTGGATGTTTAGGCGAAAGAACGAACCCAGCAGTAATTGCCATAACATTCCATAGAATAAATCATTAAAGAAACAACGAAAGAAAAAAGAAAGAAGAGAAAAGTGTTTAACGTTTGTTTAAGTGAAATGAAAAAAGTTGCCAATTTAAAATTCGTTCATTTTTATCACATGATTTATTGGATTATTTTTTTAAATTGTTAAGTTCAAGTCTTAAAACGGATAAAAGACAATACTTGATTTCAGTGAGAATATAAAAGAAAGAAAGAAATATTGAAAGAAAATAAAAGTTCTTAAAATATAAATCCAATTACAATGAATAAAATAAAATAACATCGTCTGCTGAACTATTTTTTAATTATTAAGAGAAATGTTCATAAAACATGGATTTGGCTAGAAATAGATAAATAAGAAAACAAAAATACATATCACCTGCCAATACCTCATAAATAATGGACTATTCTGTTTTGATCGCCGGGTAGAGTGGGAGTAAAAAATGAAAGAAAGAAACAAACAAAGTAAGTAAGAAAGAAAAAAGAAAAAAAAAGAACGAAGTCAAGATAAAAGCAGTTAACAGCTTTTTACTTGAAATGAAGAAACTCGAGTATATCATGAAGAAATTTTCTTTTCTGGACAGAGACATCAGAGGACTTAATCGCTAGTCACGAATATCAGTCAACCTCCTCAGGTCACCCGTACAAACATTTAAAAAAGAAAGCTTAGCCTTAACGAACGAACACACACGGCTCTTATTATAGTATAGATATGAGGATGTGGCATCTTAATTTATAATTATTTTTATTTATTAATGGTTGATTTTGCTGTATGGGTATTGCTTCAAGGATCATAAGTCTGTTTTTGCTATTTCTTTCCGTTAGTATTTTGATAGCAAAAACCAAATAGTAAAAACAAACTTATTTTGTGGAAAATCATTAAAATTCATCGACACAAAATATATATTGGCTTTAATAATATTTGACATATATATATATATATTATGTTTTAGAACATGTACATTATTTTTTAATTTATGTCCTCGACAATCATATGTTTGTTTCAACGTTGGGTGTCCAACGTTTCTTCGGAGGTAAAAGCAAAACTGAATTCGTCTGCTACCTATATTTGGTTCATTGTTGTTGTTGGAGGTTGGTTGGGGTTATTTATAATGAAGGGAATGTGTCCTGTGTTGTCTGTTAGAGTTTTGAAGAGCCTGGTGTGCAAGTGCTAAATTGTTGATTAATGGTATTATCTGTTGGAGAGTACGTTTTTATCGGTCGGGTATATCTTTTGGTTAGAATTTCGCAGAGATTGGTGTGTGGAGGGGTTTGATTACTTGGTCAGTTTTGTGTGTTTGCGTGGGGTTTTCTTGTGCGTGTGATTGGGGACTTGTCTTGTTTGTTGACCTTAAGAATTTTTAGGCATCTTGCTTAGCTAGCGCTTGATTTATTTGTGTCTATTGTTACCAGACAAATTTTATTTATTCTCTTTCATTTAGTGGCGAGGCTGTTTTTCTTAGGTTTCCTTATATAGGCGTGATAGGGGTGGGGTGTTTTTTCTTTTTAATTTTGATTTTTTCAGTACGGCATATTTTGTATTTTATTTTTGTTTTTTATATTTATTCAGGGAATAATTTATATTCATTCGGGGTGTTTATTCAGGTATTATTGTATTTAGGCAAAGTTGTTTCTAAAAGATCCAAACTTGTATTTTTTCGGAAGTAAATGCAAATTTCTATTTTGTCAGCTTTTATAATGTTTCTAAATTTGTATATTTAATCTTAATTTTGAATTTAGAGGATCGATTTTTTTCTTTTAATTTTTTTTATTCTTTTTTAATTTGGGAGCTATTTTTTTTATTCTTTTTTAATTTTGGAACTATTTTTTCCTTTGGAATATTAAACTTTGTTGTAGACTTTCGTAATTTGATCTATTTAAGTGTGGATTGCTTTGTATTTAGGCGAGGTTATTTATAAAAAATCAAAAATTGTATTTTTTAGAGGGCAAATGTAAATTTGTATTTTATCAGTTTTTTATAATTTATCTAAATTTGTATATTTTAATCTTGATTTTGAATCAAGGGACCGATTTGTTTTCCTTTAATTTTTAATTATTTCTAGATTATAGTTTGGGAGCCTGTTTATTTTTTTAATTTTACATTTTATTTATTTAGATGTTGTGTGGGTATTAGACCTTACTTTAAGGATTTATTAGATCGATTTTTCTGTAGCATTTTTAGTATTTTATAATAAGAATATCTAATCAAACTCCTAGTATTTCCTAGCATGATTATAGGGTTAGGTCCCTAATGTGTTTACAGTTTACTGTGGTTTCGTGCCTCTGGTTTAAAAGCTTGTTACTATTTATATATTTAAGGATCTCTATTTTTTCTTGAAGGCAAAGAAAACATGGTTCTTTTATAGATTTTGCTGTTCTTGCTTGCTTGAGGATTTTCCATTTAACCTTAGGTGTTTTATTTTCGTTTTTTAATTTCCAAAAGTATTTGAAGAAAGACGTCATGTTTTGTTTTTCTTTGTTATTGAAGGATGAGAGGTGATTGTAAAAGCGCTTTTTAAATACATTCATGGTATTCCTAATATATATTTTTTCCTCTTTAGGATTTTCTATGAATGAGATCGAACACATATATATCAGAGATTTCGTCAGACATTTATTGGTCATGGGGCATTCATTGGGGTTTCTACAGTTACAGAGGTTGTTATCACGGGACTGACTTGTATGAGTGTTGGATTTAATTTTGCTGTGTAGTTTTAATATTTTGGTGTTGTGCATTTTTATTATTTTTTCTAGATTATTGGAACAGCTATAACTTAATTTTATGGTATTTTTATTGAAGATTTTGCTCAGAGGGTTATTTTTGGGAAAGTGCTTCTCTATTAATTTAAGGAATTTATGCCCCAGCTTGAAGTTAACTGATTGATTGAAGGGAGGGTTATACTATATTATTTTTCTGTTTCTATTCTTGCTTTTTGGACTTTTGAATTTTTCTACAAAGCTGATTTTTGATGATTTATACCCGCTTTCCTTAAGGATTCTATTATAAATTACCTTGTATATATATATACAAATTACCTTGTATATATATACTACCAGCCATAATTATTAGACCACTATTTCATACTATTTTTTAGTATTTATTGCCAAGTGAAAATAGAATGGTTTTTTTGTTCTTATTACTTTGCAAAATTTTACAAGGCAAATAGCGACAATTTATCCATCGCACCCTATAGATTTATATATATATATATATATATATATATATATATATATATATACACACCACCTTCCATAATTATTAAGCCACCCCAGTTTTTTTTAAAGAAATGATGTATTTCATATTATTTTTAGTATTTATTGCCAAGTGAAAATAGAATGGTTCTTTTGTTCTTATTACTTTGCAAAATTTTACAAGGCAAATAGCGACAATTTATCCATCGCACCCTATAGATTTATATATATATATATATATATATACACCACCTTCCATAATTATTAAGCCACCCCAGTTTTTTTTAAAGAAATGATGTATTTCATATTATTTTTAGTATTTATTGCCAAGTGAAAATAGAATGGTTCTTTTGTTCTTATTACTTTGCAAAATTTTACAAGGCAAATAGCGACAATTTATCCAGCGCACCCTATAGATTTATTTATATATATATATATATATATATATATATATATACACCACCTTCCATAATTATTAAGCCACCCCAGTTTTTTTTAAAGAAATGATGTATTTCATATTATTTTTAGTATTTATTGCCAAGTGAAAATAGAATGGTTCTTTTGTTCTTATTACTTTGCAAAATTTTCCAAGGCAAAGAAGCAAAGATGAACTCGTCCGGATCATCCTAAATTTTCTTCATTCTTTCATTGATGAAACTGCAATATAAATAATTATTAAATATTTATCAATTCATTTGATGCACATATTATTGTGCAATATTAACAAAATAACCATTCGATTTTCATTTACAATTATTCACTTGGCAATAAATACTAAAAAATAGGATGAAATATAACATTTTTAGAACACTGGGGTGGCCTAACAATTATGGCCAGTAGTGTATATATATTCATCCTTGATAATGGCTAAAAGTATAACCGAAAACTCTTGGGGAAATAAAACATTTGGACAATTAAATTAAAAGCTTAACACTGTCATTTTAATGAAACCTGCATAAAAGAAAAATTGCTGCCTAAATACACAATATGCCTATTTAAATAATAAGAAGCAAGCATATGCATCCTTTTTATTTTTCATTGTTTATTTAAATTTATTATCAGGCTTACGGCCTATCACGTTGAATACACCGGTTCTCGCTCGATCACCGAAGTTAAGCAACGTTGAGCTTGGTCAGTACTTAGATAGGTGACCGCTTGGGAATACCAGCTGCTGTAAGCGTTTAGTGACGGATGTGCGTTGTGGTGCAGTGGATATCGGAAAGAGAAATCGGTGAGCCGAGTTCGAATTCCAGTTGAATACCCTGCATTCACTTAAGCACTGGTACCCTTGGGAAAGGTATTAATCCGTCCCTTCCCTCCAGTTATGGGTTAAATAACAAGGACTTGGGGACCCTACCCTAAAAAAACAAAAAAACAAACCCCAATGAATCTTGATACTCGAAAAGAAAAAAAAGTACTACTAGTCACAAACAAACTTATATAAAAACAACAATAAATTGTTGAAAGAAAAAGGTATTACCAGCATTAAATAAATAAGTTGGCAATAAATGAGACGCCGAGGTTGATTTGCCATAAAAACAAAACAACCAACATTTATTATCTATATCGGCAATATGTATGTTTCTCGTGACATCCTTATCTGCAATACTAAAAAATAATTTCAACAAATGTCTAATCCAGTATTTAAGATGTCATGATAAACGTTCCTATTTCGACAAAACACATAAAACAGCTCATGTGCATTTTCTTTTTATTATCTGAGTTTTAATGCGAGATAATTTATAAATGTGTGAGTCATAAGTGAGAATTCTTGTTTTCATAGACTTTTTCGATTCAACTCTGAAAATGCAATGAATTTTAGTTTCTGAAAAACACACATCGTCTTTTTTCATCTGCTTTTTTTTTTGTTTACAGAACAAAATATTGAGTAAAAGATCGCTATTTTTTATTTGAATAAAAATACAGAATAAAAGAACGAGATATCGATAGTAAGAGTGTGATATAGAAAAAAACATTATTTGTACTACTTTTCTTTCAAGTGACTTTATACTTCTTTCATATGCCTGTTTTAAAAAGGCTTCATTGTTCCCTATTGCAAAACATTTTCTCAATAATAATAATAATAATAATAATAATAATAATAATAATAATGTCCACATAGAAAAGATATCACCGCTTTGCAATATATGTGGGAAATTTGACGAAACATTGTGAGTAAATAGCCAAGTTTAGCCCAGGACACGTATAAAACCTGATCAAATAACACTAACCATCCATTAGAACATGTGAGAAGTGGGGTTTTCAGTAAAAAAAAAAGAAAAAAAAAAAAAGGAATAATAGAACCGTAAGCCTGAGAAACTCCTTGAGTCAGAAAGATGCAAGATTTTGTGGGATTTTTCGATACAAGAACCTGGAGCAAAACTTCAAAACAAACAAGAAGACATATTAGTGGGAGATAATAGAATTGAATTTATTCATTCTTGTTCTTTTGATAAAAGTATAGAGCAAAAGAAAGAAGAAAAAGTAATCACTTAAGACTTATTAAAATTTGAACTCGCAAGCCTTTGGATGTTAAAAGGTGGTCACAAATATACCAATTCTCATCGGTGTATTTGCTATGGTGACTGACGAAATGACGACATGGATAAAGAAACTTGACATTGTTTGCTAAGTGGAACTTCTACATAAATAAAGCCTCTTAGGAACGACAAGAATAATCCGAAAAAAAGTGATGATGACTAAGAGTTAGAACAAAATTACATGATTTTGAAGGTTTCTGACTGTGGCCTGCTATCCAGGCATTAAGTACCAGATGTTAAGATATTATCTGAGAAAATAATATAAAACAACTACTTTTAACCCGTGAAAATTTCAGCGTTTTTCTTATTTTAATATTTTGTCGAATTTTAATTCTTGTTAATGATTGAGTAAGCTCAGGGCGAGTTCTACAGCAATAAAATATCCATAGAAATCTCCCGATCGCATCGTTAAGTATTTGAGTTAAACAACTTTAACAAAATATTGGAATAACAATCATAAATGCTGGTCATTATTTTAAGGAGTGGATATAAATCGCCCGGTTCACACTCCATCCACGTCTATTGAACAGGTTAAGAGGCTCATCCCCTGTTTCCGGTTTAGGATGTGGTTTCCGGCTTTCTCTTTTCCAATCTTCTCACTTTGTTTTTTTTTTTTCAATTGGAGTAGATAAATCTATCTATCGCCCGGCTCACATTCTACCCTCGTCTATTGAACAGGTGAAGAGGCTCATCCCTTGTTTCCTGTTTAGGATGCCGTTTCCGGTTTTCTCTTTTCCAATCTTCTCACGTTTTTTTTTTCAATTGGAGTAGATAGACTAAACTATCGCCCGGTTCACCCTTCACCCTCGTCTATTAAACAGGTTAAGAGGCTCATCCCTTGTTTCCTGTTTAGGATGTGGTTTCCGGCTTTCTCTTTTCCAATCTTCTCACTTTGTTTTTTTTTTCAATTGGAGTAGAAAAATCTATCTATCGCCCGGTTCACACTCCACCCACGTCTATTGAACAGGTTAAGAGGCTCATTCCTTGTTCCCTGTTTAGGATGTGGTTTCCGGCTTTATCTTTTCCAATCGTTTCACTATTACGTAGCCCCCTGCACATCAGTGGCGTTACCGCCTTGCTCGGGGTGATACGATTAAAAAAAAAAATGAATATATTTGAAACTGACAACTTTTCCCATTTCATTGAAACGTTCTTCCATCTTCCATTCTTTCTTTCATTCATTTTCTCGTTGAAACCAAGTAGTGTCTTTTTTTCTCTTCTACGCGATCAAAACGGAATAGTCCATTTTTTTATTAAATATTGGCAGGGCGTAACGGTCATGCTAACTAACGAAGGAAGGGCCAAACACACTTATTATAGGATAATGCACTATATAGTAATAAATGGCATCACTCTGAACCATTTCTAAAAGACCATGAACTCCAATATTTTTGAAGCTTTAATATTCATACTTATAGACACATAAATCGTAGTGACTAAAGACTAAAAATAATTTCCTTCTGATGAATATGGTAGTGGCATCAAATAAAAACATATGATGTCCACAAGGCCTTTAGAAAAGTTCAAAAAGTCATTATGAAAAAATTAGAAATTAGAAGTGACGACAAGAAATTACCGCTAAAATCGAATGACAACGACGACTGAAGAAGAAAAGACACAATCAAATATTCAAACGCAACAGAATTACACAACTAAATATGGAAAACAAACCCCGACATGTCAGTTGATTCTCATGACTTTGTGGACATATTGTGTATTTGTTAAAAAAATATAACAAAATAAATAAATATCAGCGTCTAGAAATTAGAATTGAAAACATTGTAGCACCTTAACGCTATTATATAATTGAAACACTGGGACGATAGAAAAAAGGTACAAAAAAGTTAACAAGATTCATGGTAGTCTCTGTTTGCAAGAGTTTATCTAAACTTATTTATAAATGGAACTTTGTCTCTGTGCATATGTGTGTGTGTGTGTGTGTGTGTGTCCTTTACCTATTACCTCCAAAACGGCTGAACCGATTTTCTTGAAAATTTATACAGTTGTACTATAAGCGTATGCGAGTGTTCTTAGCTAGGTTTTGTGTCGAGATACCTCCGATAAATATCGAAAATCGATAAACGAAAAAATCGGGTTATAGAAGGAGTGGTCCGATTTTAATCAAATTTGATACACTCATAGACAAAGACATAAGAAACGATATTCAGAAGTTTCAAGGTTGCAGTTCTTACAATAGTGCAGACAATCGATAATATATATATAAAAGGCAAGATGTTTGTGTGTGTCTGTTTATCTGTCTGTATGTTCTTTATACAAATCCACAATTTTTATCCGATTCTCACCAAACTTCACGCAAATATTCTTTAGGCTGAGTCTGAGCTCCAGGACCATGGATTAGTTTTAAAGCTTTCATTACATCCGAGCAACGCCGGGCTATACTGCTAGTTGAATATAGTTACGAGTTCATATAATTTAGACAAGCAACAATTTCAGCCTAGGACAAAAATACATTTATTGATAGCGAACCTTAGAATGTTAGCGTCGGACTGAGATATGTGCATGTGCGAAGCGCGTACTCATTGGTAAGGGTGTCCGTGTCACGCGTGTATGTTGGCGATAAGCGTTTATACGACGCGTGTATATGTGTTTGCATATGAGAAAGAGTCTGCACTTATCTACTTGTAGCGAGACGGAGGATATACTGTCGCTGAAGTTAGTTAGTACCAGTACTTGACCTGGCTGTCGGTGGACGTGTGCATTGTATGGGGTGCGTCGTCTCGGGCGTTCGTTCCCTTTGACTGGCAGGATGAAATCGGCCTCTTGAACATTTTTTTTGACGGACTATTTATGACGTAGCGTTCGGACGTAGTAGAGAGCAAAACTTCACACCTACTTGGCGACTTGAGTTAAATTTTCGCGCCAATGAAAATGTGTGCTGGTTTAAGAAGAAAGAAAAACGTATTTTTCAACCAATCGCTTTTTAGTCCGCTGCAAGATTAAAAAATCGCACCGTGTAGAACTGTTTGTCTACTCAACTTTTTTTATTAATGTAAAGAAAATTCCAAACACTGTATATGTTAAGTATTGCAGACAGAATGCATGTGTTTACTACCTTGGCTTACACTACGTCTCGGAAAATGACCCTGAAATCGATTATATTAAACAAAAACAAAAGAATGTAATATTAATAATGAAAAAATGAATTACTACTACTACTACTACTACTAATAATAATAATAATAATAATACCCTGGTGTTACACCAAGCATGACTCTGACTCTTATGGATTCTAATATTAATTCAATGCAGGTGCACAATATTTTGTCTTGGTGAATTAAGATGGGTTTCACAGATTTACTTGTTAGTACTACATTAGAAATTACGTCCCAAAAGTTTTCGGTTGAAATGAGTTGTAACCCTAAAAGGTTACTACGTGAGTAATCACCAAAACGGAGGCTGGGGATAATAGTATATCAACGAATACAAGAAATTTTTATGTCGTAAGAAAAAATTCTGCTGTGAACAAAAGGGGAAAGGAAATAAAAAAAAAATCAATATAACACAAAGGGTTCAAATTAAAGAAAATTTACTACTTTATTAAACACAGAGAGGAGTTGTAAGCTGACTGCAAAACAGGTCCGTTAGCAAAGGCTAGGTTATAGCCTTGGTACCACGAAAAAAGTTAAAAGTCCTTTACAGTTACCGTGTCAG
This sequence comes from Ascarosepion bandense, assembly GCA_037127315.1. Lineage (NCBI taxonomy): Eukaryota > Metazoa > Mollusca > Cephalopoda > Sepiida > Sepiidae > Ascarosepion > Ascarosepion bandense. The sequence continues at coordinate 133,939 of JBBBDQ010002001.1, read as the reverse complement.
TCTGACGCTTCAGTTCCCTTTTTTTTTTCTTTGAAGGGAAAGAACTTAGTGGGAGAGTAGCCTCCCTCTAACTACCGGATAGCGGCTCAGTTTTTCCTAATTTTTTCTTATGTTTAGTATTCGAAGTTCCTTTCTTTCTCTCAAGCCTGGAAAAAGGTCTTTCTTTTTGTTAAGTCTCTTCTTCAACCCTCGTGGGTTGTGGGCCGATCTGAGAAACTGTCCTCTTTTTCTGTAAAATAAAATTCTTTTCTTCCTCTAGAAGAAGTATCTTTTGTAAAATAAAATTTCTTTCTTCCTCTGGAAGAAGTGACTTTCAATCTTATTTTTCTTCCGCTACGTGGGTTAATGACAAACAGGGGAAACGGTCATTTTTAGAGAAATAAACTCTCAAACCCGCAAATAAATTCAAACTTCTTTTTACGTCTTTGGTCTGACGGAGCTAAAATTTTCAGGACTGCTCTAGTCGACGAAAATAAAAAAAAAACTGAGGGTTCCCGCTTCTTCAAATTCTATCAAAGGGAGCCAACCAATCAGAGGCGAGGTACGCGACACGTGGTACAGCAAAGATATTTCAATTTCCCAACGGACTTAATGAGAAAAGGAGAGAAAGAAAAACGAAGAAACGAAAGGACGAATAAAATTTCAACAAAATACAAAACTCGCACGCTGCGTGAAGATACATTGCTAGTGAAATGCTAGGCAGTATAATCACTCTACTCTGTATTTACCACCTCCCCACTAGGGTGGATACCCAAGGCAGATGCTACAGAAGATCAATTAAAGTGGAGATTCCGAGCCCTTAAGCTCAGCCAAAAGTATCCCGTTGACCCTGCCGAGTCAGGGTTACTGTCAGTTTTCCATAGACGAGGCTCTACCCTTCGGTGGAGCCCCGTTTGGGTTCCTCCTGCCCGTAGGTAGTGAAGAAGACTGCTAGTCAATATAATCGCTTTACTCTTAGTATTTAACACCTTCCTACCAAGGCGAATGCGACACAAGGTTAATTAAAGTGGGGACTCTGAACCCTTAAGATCATCAAAAATATCTCGTAGACCCAGCTTAAGGCTGGATCGGTCTCTTGTTTTCTCACCCCAAATGAGACTCTATCCTTCGGTGGAGTTTCGTTTGGGTCCCACTCTGCTCAAAAGCCGAGAGTTAAACAAGAAAGCGTTAGAATCAAGAATGATCGCTCTACTCTTCCCTTTACTCCAATAATGTCCACTTATTGAAAAGGATAGAAACATCCCATGAGTATATAGGTAGGTATAAAACAAAGCGTTTAAATGTTATCGTAAGGTAAACAGTTTCTTTTCTCACACTTCGGCATAGCCTCGTCCTGGTTTCTCTCCATCAGAAGACAGTGAGTTCAACAAGTCAGAGATCGAGTGGAACTCTTGCTCTCATATTCTGACAGAGTTCAAAATCGCGTACCTGGCCTTGTGGGTGATGAATTATTCTCCAGTTTGTGACTTTTATTCCACAGACGGACCGTTTCTAGCCGATCGCAACTATATCGCTATTACAATGACAGATGTTCGGACAAGTTGCATTTCTTTGTTCGATCAGTTAAGACCTTCACAACTAGGACTGACCATGCCAGGTTCACAGTGGCAAATCACACCCCCACTCCACCATTTCTTTCGTGTCCCTTTGAAATGTGCCCTATTTGTTTAATCATTTATTTTGAGAGTCATTTCGTTCAGGATTTTTTAGTGTTTTGATGCGTTCTTTTGTACGTAAACAAGAAAAGTTAACACAAGAAATCCTCATCAACGACCGGTAGTATGTGAATGATTAATTCGTGGATTCATATTAAAAAAAAGTCGATGAATTTCACACAGGAAAATTATGATATGCTTTATTGGAAGAAATATAAATGTCATTTGGTGCAAAATAAAAATAGATCAAATCCATATACACAGATTTCTGTATTTTTAACAAGCGAATAAAAGCGTGTTACAAATTCCACCATTGTCATCAGTGTTCAAATCTTGATAAAAGCGACAATTTTAAATAATGACTTCGAAAATAGGCAGTTCCATTTTCAAAATGTCCGTGGGGATTTTAGTATATTCGCATCTTTTTATTTTAATTTAATTTAAATTCGTTCATCTTATTCTCTTTTACCTTCTATTTTTATCCCTAGTCTGATGCAACGTCACCGTCAAGACTCCGTAATTTTATTTATAACTAGCAGTATAACCCGGCGTTGCTCGGGTGTAATGAAAGCTTTAAAACTAATTCATGGTCCTGGAGCTCAGACTCTTTGGACGTTGACACGAAAGACTAAAAAGCAATCGTTTCCAGTTAATGCGAAACAGTAGACTGAAAGAAAAATGAATGGATGTAAATCAAATTTTGGTTTCCTGGTATTGATATAAAATTTTCTGCACTATTCTAAGAACTGCAACCTTGAAACTTCTGAATATCGTTTCTTATGTCTTTGTCTATGAGTGTATCAAATTTGATTAAAATCGGACCACTCCTACTATGACCCGATTTTTTTCGATTATCGATTTTTGATATTTATCGAGGGTACCTCGACACAAAACCTAGCTAAGAACACTCGCAGACGCTTATAGTACAACTGTGTAAATTTTCAAGAAAATCAGTTCAGCCTTTTCGGAGTCTATAGGTAACGGATACATACCTCGACACAAAACCTAGCTAAGAACACTCGCAGACGCTTATAGTACAACTGTGTAAATTTTCAAGAAAATCAGTTCAGCCGTTTCGGAGTCTATAGGTAACGGATACACACACACACACACACACACAGACACACAGACACACAGACACACACACACACACACAAACAAAGTTCCATTTATAAATAAGTTTAGATTTAGATTTGGATTTATTTACTTGTTCTTCTTAGGATTGAGTTTATGGTTTCTTCTGAAGTCGACTTCAGCTCCTGTTACCTGCTTAGGATTGGGTTTCCGGTTCCTTTTAAAGTTTACTTCCAAACTATACTTCTAACGTCTCCGACTGAGCTCTAAATTCCTATTCTGTAATTATTTTTCTTCTCTTCTCTCCCAATAGGAATAGACATGTTCGCCTATCGCCCGGTTCATACTACTCCCCGGTTTTTTGAACAAGTTTAAAGGTTTATCCCTTGTTACCTGCTTAGGATTGGGTTTCCGGTTCCTTCTGAAGTTTGGTTCCACAGTATAATTCTAATATCGACTGACATTCTCTCCACTAATTATTTTGGCGGACCTGTGCGACATTACCACCACCTGTAAATTTGTTGATTAACATTTTTTTTTTACTTTTTTCAGTGTAATATCATCGATTAGACCCTAAACTTTCCGATTATCAAAAAAAAAAAATTTGAAAAAATTCATTATTTAAGATTTTAGGAGGTGTTCAGTTTTTCATACAACGTTATAGTAAATCGAGCCTCCATTTTGGAAACACTTGCATTAGGGTCGCTTTGATGTCACTGAGACTATGTATAAAGAAGACTACAATGTGAAGATCGACAAACGCATGGAAAATTTTTTAATTATCCCTACTTCATATCAATGAAAAATAAGTTATTTGAAACATTAAGAAAAGTTTTGGACAGAGTTTCTTTAAAATAATTCCTGTTGGAATGAAAAATTTGGAATGAAAAATATGACATGTAAAACTTTTGATAGAGAATCTTTAAAATAATTCCTATTCTAAAAAAAATTGAATAAAAAACATATTTCTGGAACGATTTTTTTCATTAGCTTCCTAAAAGTTTTGAAAAAATAAATAAATAAAAGGGCAACAACTCGAAGCTAGTCTTTCTAAAATGGAGGATGGATTTGTTATAAAATTGTATTAGAAACTGAGCACCCCTACAAATATTTAAATATTGAATTTTTTCCGAATTTTTTATTGAAAATCGGAAACTTTATGTACTAATCGATAAGAATACACGGAAAAAAGTTAAAAAAAAAAGAAGATAATCAACAAATTTACAGGTGGTGGTAATGTCGTACAGGTCCGCCATTTTTCTTTTCATAAGAGGAATAAATAGGCTTGCCTATCGTCCGATCCACATTCCTCCCCATTTTTATTTAACTGGAGTAGGGTTTTGTCACTTGTTTTCTGTTTAGGATCGGGTTTCTGGTTCTTTCTAATGCCTATTTTCACTCTGTCATTCTAACGTCTCTGATTAATGACGAAACACTGAAATGTTATTCACTAATTAAATCTTGACCTCTTCAAGTCTAGAGTGAGTTATCTCTATTGCATAGCCACAAGAACTTAATTTATTGCCCTTTCGTACGCTCATACAACAACACACAGTAACCCGCTGCTTTGAGGGGCTCTTGGGCTTTTTACTGGGTGAAAAGAGAACTGGTAAACGTCTGTACTACATTTAGGTCGTAAGTCTAGGATTAACCGTTATCTTCCCAACATATTCGCATAAACCGTTACCTCGAATGGCTGTTGGGCCTTGTACAACGTTGTAAAAAACATTTACTAACACTTCTTAGATTCACCAAAGCTTTGGATAGTATTTCGTACATACGCTGAGAGACCAAAAGTCAGGATTTAGTAGTCTGTAAAGGTAATGATAGGTAACTCCACTGTTACTTGACCTCTAAGAAAAACTCCAGAGTCAACTAGACTGGTTAGCTAATCTCTGTTGCAAACCCCTGCGCAGGTTGTGGTTTCTACTGCAACTGCGTTGAATGAAATTTAGTTACAGTTTCTCAGAGAGAGCTCATAATCTAACGTAGTCACCAATTTGGACAAAGCCAGAAGGTTTAAACGATGATTTGGAACCTCGTGCTAGCACAGGTTAGTCTACCCGATTTCGGTCACAAACCTTGTGTCAACATCTGGTATATTTTTCGAGTATTTTCCACGGGATCGTACGCTGGAATTGCCAGGTCAGTATTATCTATTTGCCTTCTTGAAAAATCGACCATGATGAGACTTGAGCCCGGATATCATTTGTAAACATACAACGAGACCCCATTTCTACAGAGAACCAATTTATCATGCAAAGCTGAATTGTGCCTTAAAGGCCTTAAAAGCCTGATTCGGCCTAGCCTGATCAATTGGTTACAGCGTACCGAATCTGACGCTAGTTCCTTCTGCCCAGAGATAAACAGTTTCGAATCTTGCCAGATGGTGAATTTTTTCTTTAATAAGATTTCTGGAACATTCAGACCGGTTGATGAAAATAAGTATACTGTTTCATAAATAAACGGAGCATCTACTCAAATACGAGTATCCACTAAAAATAACGTTTAAAGTGATAAAAATATATATATATATATATATATATATATATATATTGGAGTAGATAGACTAAACTATCGCCCGGTTCACTATCCACCCACGTCTATTGTACAGGTGTAGAGGCTCATCCCTTGTTCCCTGTTCAGGATGTGGTTTCCGGCTTTCTTTTTTCCAATCTTTTCACTCTTACATCACATCAGTGGCGTTACCGCCTTGCTCGGGGTGATATATATATATATATATATATATATATATATATATATATATTTGCTCTGTAATATTTTATTACATGGAGCTCTCTTCCTGTATCATTTTTTAATATTAAATAAATTTTTAATATTAATTAGGATCGGGTTTTTGGAATTTACCTTCCTGCTTTTTTCCCTTGGATTAAAGTATCTGAATTAATATATATATATATACACAGTTTGAACTGTTTTGTGCGTAAGTGAATGTCATGAATACAGTCGAGTTCGAATTTCAGTTGAATCCTTTGCATCCACTTATGCACAATTACCCTTGGGAAAGGTATTAATCCGTCTCCTCCCTCCAGTTATGGGTTAAATAACTGGACAGATTGGGTTCTATAGCCTTGGTCGGCAACCAGTCTACCACCGAAAGCAACGGCAACCTACTGCGGGATAATCTTCTGCCCAGTTAGTCATATCTCTTTCGAGACATGATCGCCCAAAGCGTGTATCACGTATGGCACTTAACTGACTGATATGCAAAGATAGCAGACACAGAAAAAAAATACAGGACCTCGCACTGAAGGTAGCCAGGGAAAGCGAGAAGAAAGGACTGAACATAAAGTACAAGAAAACTAAATGAATGGTCATCAGCAAAAAGAGAAGCCCAAAATGCCAACTCAGTGCCATACGTGATACACACTTGGGCGATCATGTCTCGAAAGAGACATCACTGACTGGGCAGAAGATTTGCCCGCAGTAGGTTGCCATTACTTGCCAACCAAAGCTATAGAACCCAATCTGTCCTGATATTTAACCCATAGCTGGATGGAAAAGAGACGGATTTATACCTTTCCCAAGGGCGTAAGTGAATTCCAAAAAGTACCCGGATCAACCGGAAGCGCGCTTTGATGCAGCAAGACAATGCCAAGCCAAACACTGCCAGGAAGACCAAAGACAAGTTTGAAGAGCTGGACGGCGTTAAGGTTCTGCCACATACAGCCTACAATTCTGACTGTGTTCCATCAGATTACGGCCTTTTCCGCTCAATGCAACACTTTCTGAAGGGCCGCCGATTCGACCCGTTTGATGAAGTCGAGGAAGCGTGTCAAGAATTCTTTGATTCGAAGCCGGCTGAATGGTACTTTGACCAGATCCGAAAGCCTGCAGATCGATGGCAGAAAGTTTTGGAAAATGATGGTCTTTATTTTGAGCAATATTTTTTGTTGTTTTTGCGAGTAAAATTTCAATTTTTTGCAAGTGTTTTCTGGTAATCTTAGATTACTTGACGAGTAAAATTTTAATTTTTTGCAAGTGTTTACGAACTTTTGGGTCAACCTAATAAAAGGTTAGGAAAGAAAACCATATCAGTACTGGAAAGAGTGATAACAGATACTGGACTTGAGAATTCTAGCTTTCTGGAAAATTGTTTAAGAGAAAGGTTTTTAAATGCTTTGACCGGTAGCAACCCCGAGAGCTTGACCAATGATTGTCGAATGTTTCCTTATAACGAAACTGTTAAAGTTAGTATTAACATTACTATTGATTTCACTAGTTGAAATTACTACGTTGGTAAAATCATTAAACTGGTAAGCAGTGGGATCAGAAGTAGCACATCTAGGTTTCTGAAGAGCCTTGATTACTGCAATTAGCTTTTTTTAATAAAAAATTATGCACTAAAATTTCTAATTAACAAGAAAATTAAATGCTTAATAACTCGATAATTTCGTACTAAAAATACATGCAAACGTTTCTAATAAATTGAGACACGCTTTTGAATTCTATATTTATAAACGTTTCCATACGAGTTACTTGTTCATTTTAACGCCTCTAAACCAATACTGCTCTCTATTAATGATGTTGAAGAACCTTGTCTCCCATCAGCATGGGTGATACTCACCCCCAGGAGAGCAACTCACTAAGCTTTCTTAGTTTCCCTTTTTAAACTGAGAGGAAATGGAATGATTATTTGGAATCATTTGATTAATCTGCAGCTAGGAAAGTTAGTTCACAATGTCGTGCTAGACAACTTTTCTCCCCCGAATCTATCTTGCAAATTTATAAGTCTATTATTCGTCCTTGCTTTGAATATTACTGCTACATTTTGGTCTGGTGATGCAGTTTTATATCGGGAGATTCTTGATAAAATCCAATGAAGAATCTGCAACATTATCGGTCCCGACCTGGCATCTCGGCTTCAGTCACGTTCTCACCGTCGTAACGTAGCTTCTCTTTGCCTCTTTTATAAATATTTTCATGGTAGTTGTTCTGATAAGCTTTCCTCAACTTAGTTGGTACCTCAACTTCACGCACTTAAGCGCAGTACTAGATTGTCAGCTAGGTCTCATAATGTGATTATTGAAATTGTTAGTTGCAACCGTAAGTTCTATTGTAATAGTTTCTTCTCTTGCATTTTTCGCTTATGGAATTCTGTTCAGGTTTGCTAATTTCTTAGCAACTCCTATGCATGGTGTCCTTTCAGGGCATAGGTGATCATGGCTCTTTACAGAAATGAACAATTTCCAACCAAACAACCTCTTTCCCACTGACATAAGTACTCTATCACCATTTCATCTGTAAATGTTTAATCAAACCACATTCATTAGTTTTACCCGTTTAGATCTTTACAGCAAGGCTATGTTAATTCCATATACACAGAGTCGAATCATTCTCATTCCCCCCGTTTTCTATTGATAAGAAAAAAAGTTCCAGCCTGACAGATTATTGCTGTGATATTACTGTCGGATTCGTTACATTCACATACGCGCGAATATCCTTTGAGAAAACATGAATCTGTCTCTTCTACCCTCCAGCTATAGGTTGAATAGTACGGAAGACAAATCGTATAGCCTTGATTGGCAACCAGTCTACTGCAGAAAGAAACGGCAATCTAATGCGGGAAATCTAGTCAGTCATGAATCGAAAAAGACAATCACCCAAGCGTCTATCTTAGCTAGAGCTGTTCAACCTTCTTTTTTCAGAATCGGCAGAGTTCAAAAGCTTTTAATCGGCCATGTGAGTGATGGATTATTCACTCCCACCCCTCAACTCCTTTCCCACAGATGAAAAATCGCAAGCCTATAGCTACGCATTCCATGGAGAATATTCTGACGAGCTTCGTTCCACCAGTTCAGACCTTTACAGCCAAAGACCACCATGCCGAATTCATTAGGGAGTATCATTTTCATTCCCTTCGTAAGGATGAACTTCCACTCAGATTCTTTCCTAGAACCCCTACTTTGTGGAACATACTTCCGATAAGACATTTCTCCGGTCACTACAATCTTAACTAAAGTCTAGGGTCAACCGTTGTCTATACTCCATATCCTCATAATCCTCGCCATATATTCATGCAACAACCTCATTCACTAACCTTCGATGTGAGGTAAACTTTGCTTCCTGTGACGAATCAGCATAATATGACAGAGTTACGTAAATTAATGAAAAGGCAGAGAGGGGTTCTCTCAAGTGATTAATAGACTGCAGTTTCGTTTTCAAGACATTAAAATTTAACAAGCCATTCCTTGCCCCCGTTAACAATAAAATGCATATTAGTCATATACAGTGTAAGCATTTTTTGGCACAAGGCTACAATATCAGAACACATAGTGAAAATCAAATTTTCTTGTAATAATTCTTTTTTTCTAAATATTTCCTTACCTGTTTTAATCTGACACAAGGCTACATTACTAGGGCGCCAAGTGAGTATTGAATTCGCTTGAAATAACTGACGAAATGAGCATGATAATCATTATTGACGTTTTTTTTTTAAATTATAGATATTCCTCAAGTTTAGTGTAGGTTGACACAAGGCTACGTTGAAGAGCACTCGTTGAGTAATTAATTCACTTAGAATAATTTACGAGAACATCATGATAATTTTTTTTTATGTACGACAGATTTATTTCTTTTTCTTTTTATACAAATATGGAGATATTTTTCAAGTTTAGCGTAGATTGGCACAAGGCTACATTAGCGGAACATCCAGTGAGAATTGATTTCACTTTGAATAATTAACGCGAGGGACGACAGATTCATTATATATATTTCCCAAGTTTAGTGCAGGCTGGCACAAGGCTACGTTAATGGGGCACCTGTTGAGTAATTAATTCAATCAGAATAATTAACAAAAACAGTATGGCAATTACTGTTGTATGACAGATGTCATTTGTTTTCTTTTCACAAATATGTAGAAATTTCACAAGTGTAAGACTGGCGCAGGGATACATTGGCGAAGCACCCAGTTAGAATCGAATTCAATTAGATTAATTAACGAATTCAGCATAATAATTATTGGTGCACGACAGATAACCTTTTCTTGTGGGGAGGCATGAAACCATTTTTCTAAGTCTTCAGCATAATTAAACTAACATTATAAAATATTCGCTCAGTAATAGTTTTTCGTTCACTTACGCACAAATAGACCCGGGAAAGGTATTACTCAATCTCTTCTCCCTTCAGTTATGGATTAAATAGCAGGTCAGATTTGGGTTCTATAGCCTTGGTTAGAAACCAGTCTACCGCAGAAAGAAAGGGCAACCTACTACGGGAAAATCTTCTGCCTAGTCAGTCATGAATCGAAAGAGACATGATCGCCCAAGCCTTTGTCACGTATGGCACTTATGATTGATTGAATAGTTAGTGTAAGCTGGCACAAGGCTACATTAACAGGGCACCCACTGAAGATCGAATTAATTTGGAATAATTGACAGTACTAGCATGCTAACTATTCAAACTTGGTATCTATTCCGATGATAGAAATATTTACTCCTGTCCTAATAGAAAGTCTGATCGGTTAGATAAGGTCAAACTGGCAGCTGATCTCGAGAATAGACCTACATTTTATTGTTAACTGGGGCAAGGAATGGCTTGTTAAATTTTAACGTCTTCAAAACGAAACTGCAGTCTATTAATCACTTAAGAGAACCCCTCTCTGCCTTCCATTAGCATGGTTGATCCAACCCTCAAGAGGAGTGACTCATTGTGCCTTCTCAGGCTAATATTTTCTGCTGACATGAAATTGAAAGATTATATTGTATCAACTGTTCGGTTTGCGATTAAGAAAGTTGGTTCGTTGTGTCCTGCTAGACATTTTTTTCTCTCCAGAATCGACCTTACATACTACTGTTGATCCATGCTTTGAATATTGCTGCCGCATCTGGTCTGATGTTCCAGATATATATTTAGAGATTCTTGATAAAATCCAAAGAAGAATCTGCAATGTTATTGGTCCTGACCTAGCATCTTTGAGTCAATCATTTTCCCATCACCGCAATGTAGCTTCTCTGCCTTTTCTGTAAATATTTTCATGGGAACTGTTCGGATGAACTTTTTACTTTATAAATTTAAGCACAGTTCTAGATTAGCGGCAAGGTTTCGTCGTTTTACAGTTAAAAAGATATAACCGCAAGTTCTATGGCAACAGTTTCTTCTATCGCACTTTTCGCTTGCAGAACTCTCTTGCTTCCTAGTCAACTTTAACATGCAAAAATTTAAAAGCAATGTCAATCATTATTTTCTGTCTTCTTTTATTGTCCTCTCTCCTTAAAAATGTTTTTCTTGTTTTTATATAATTTCACGCTCAGTATACACCATGCGTTTTAGTGACTTTGTTACCTTTCTTGGGGTAAAATGATTTTTAAAAAATATTGAGTTGCGAACCTGTCTGAAGTTGAGTCTAAGAAATATTGCTTAATATTCGTTAGAAAATAATAGAATTGGATGAAGAGTAAGCGACTTATTTCTGTAAAAATAATTAAGTACAGCAACATTTCAAGAGTACACTTAAGGCCCCATTAAGCAAGAAAAACAAATCTTTCAACACTGATGAGAAAAAAGGCTGCGATACGAGAAAACCTTTTTACTTTCCTTTTTTATTTATAGACTAAAGAGAAACAGACATCTTTCTCATAAATTTTGGACGTGTAGATTTCTCGCTCAATCAGTTTGATTACATGAAATGTTTAATGTTTATAAATACTTTTTTCCCAGAATCTATCTTACATATCTATAAGTCTACCATTTGTCTATGCTTTGAATATTGCTGCCACATATGGTTCTGAGTCCCTGCCATTTACCCTGAGTTCTTTGATAATATCCAAAGAAAAAACAACAATATTACTGACTAGCAGTATAGTCCGGCGTTGCTCGGGTGTAATGAAAGCTTTAAAACTAATCAATGGTTCTGGAGCTCAGACTCTTTGGACGTTGGCACGAAAGACTAAAAAGCAATAGTTGTTTCCAGTTAAAGAGAAACCGTAGACTGAAAGAAAAATGAATGGATGTAAGTCAAATTTTGATTTCCTGATATCGATATCAAATAAGTTTTTTTTCGTCGTAAACTGAATTTTGAAGGCTAAATAAGTCCCCTGAGTAAATGGAATCATGGCTGAGACTAAGAACTACAATTATACCTACTTAGAGCCAAACCCGAAACAAAAACAAAAATAAAAGGGCTGAAAAAAATACAGACATACAGGCAGATAAACAGACACGCACACACAAACATCTTGCGTGTATCACGTATGACCCTTAACTGACTGACTACACTGGTGACGAGGTTTCATCATTTTGAAGTTGAGCTGGCTAGATGCAGCCGTAAGTTCTATGCTAACAGTTTCTTCTGTGGAAACTGGTGTTTCAAGTGATGTGGCCGTAAGCCTGAGTTCAATGAAAGAACGAAAGAAAAGAAAAGAAAAGAAAGAAAAAAAAAGAAAGAAAGAAAAAAGAAAAGAAGAAAGAAACGCCCTTCCAATACCTTATAAATAATAGAATAGACTGTTTCGTTTTGATCGTAAGGAACGACGCTGGTTTCAATGAAAGAAAGAAAGAAAGAAAGAAAGAAAGAAAGAAAGAAAGAAATGTAAGAAAAGAAAGGAAAGAAAGAAAATTTAAGTAAAGCAAACAAAGAAAAGATAATTCAAACATGAAAGCCAAGACATTTTCACAGGTATTTTTAAATAAATATTAACTTATTTGTCTGTGTTAAGTAACGGCAATATTGCGGATGCAATCATCGCTTTTTAAAACAATGGATCTTGGATCTTGCCGAGGAATGAAGGTAGTCAAAATAATGGATCTTGCCGAGGAATGAAGGTAGTCAAAATAATGGATCTTGCCGAGGAATGAAGGTAGTCAAAATAACAGTGGTGTCAAGGAAAACCCGTTTTTTTTTTCTGAGCACGAAGGTCCAAGATTACTAAATTAAGACACTTCTTTAGCTCAGTGGAGAGATACAGTTTGTCCCAGAATTGAGATAGTTTGCCCAGTTCACACTCCACCCACGTCTATTGCCCGGTTCACACTCCACCCATGTCTATTGAACAGGTGAAGAAGCTCATCCCTTGTTCCCTGTTTAGGATATGGTTTCCGGCTTTCTCTTTTCCAATCTTTTTACTCTTTTTTCTCTTCAATTGGAGTAGATAGAATAAGCTATCGCTCGGTTCACACTCCACCCACGTCTATTGAACAGGTGAAGAAGCTCATCCCTTGTTCCCTGTTTAGGATATGGTTTCCGGCTTTCTCTTTTCCAATCTTTTTACTCTTTTTTCTCTTCAATTGGAGTAGATAGAATAAGCTATCGCTCGGTTCACACTCCACCCACGTCTATTGAACAGGTGAAGAGGCTCATCCCTTGTTTCCTATTTAGGATGTGGTTTCCGGTTTTCTCTTTTCCAATCTTTTCACTTTTCTTTTTTGTTTATTTTTTATTTTTTCAATTGGAGAAGATAGAGTAAACTATCGCCCGGTTCACACTCCACCCACGTCTATTGAGCAGTTTAAGAGGCTCATCCCTTGTTCCTTGTTTAGGATGAGGGTTCCGGCTTTTCCTTTCCCAATCTTTCACTTCTTTTTATTTTTATTCCTTTTTCAATTGGAGTAGATAGACTAAACTATCGCCAGGTTCACACACCACCCATGTCTATTGAACAGGTGAAGAGGCTCATCCCTTGTTCCCTGTTTAGGGTGTGGTTTCCGGCTTTCTCTTTTCCAATCTTTTCATTTATTTTTATTTTTTTTTCAATTGGAGTAGATAGACTAAACTATCGCCAGGTTCACACTCCACCCATGTCTATTGAACAGGTGAAGAGGCTCATCCTTTGTTTCCTGTTTAGGATGTGGTTTCCGGCTTTCTCTTTTCCAATCTTTTCACTCTTATCTAGCCCCCTGCACATCAGTGGCGTTACCGCCTTGCTCGGGGTGATATGATTAAACAAAAAAAAGTAATAGAAGTTATTAAAAAAAAAAAAATTGGTTTTGCGGTTTGTGGTTCTGCCTTTTCTTTCTGTTTACCTTTTTTTTTATTTCGAGCAAATTCGAAAACCAGTTAACCAGTTTCTTCCAATCTCTGTCAAAATGATTCATTCCTTATTGACGAACGCGGCATTGAATACTCACGGCATAATCTATATAAAAGGCAATCTGTGAGTCTGTGTGTGACTGTTCCCTATGCATGCCTACATTTTTTAAGCTACGCCATTCAAACTTTCTAGGGACACATATCTACAGGGAAGCCAGGTCGACACATACTTTTTGAGGTTATGTTCAGCAATTTTTAACTTTCGCACCTTTTGGCCAGCGGAGCCGATTGTTTACATTTGCTCCGTAAAACAACTAAGATCTAGATGGTTGCTAGATTACGTCACAGAAAACAAATCACACGTATCAAACGCACCCCCGCCCCCCAAAAATGAGCCTTTATATTTAATTTTTATTCCAACGTTTTAAAAATTCATTTGGTCACAAAAAATGTGAATGTTCTTCCCCATAATTTTAAAACAAAAGGAATATTTAAAAAAAAAAAAAATTCCGAACTGAGAACCTAATAGTTTTTATATTTCTACATTTTTAAATATTCTTTGAAAATTTCTGAACTGAGAGTGTAATAGTTTTTATATTTCTAATTTCAGTAAAACAAAATAAATAATTTTTATTTTTATGTTAAATTCATTTAGTAAACAAAAAATGTAAATATTTTCCCCCGTAATTTTGAAACAAAAACAATGTCAAAACATCAAATCACGTTTGCGCAAAACAAAAAACAAAAAAAAGAAAAGATTTTTACTACTTCTAAAATGGTCTGAGTTGCACGGGCAAACGCCGTGCTACGATGCTAATTAAACACTAAACGAAAAGTAAAATTAAGTAAAGATAAAAAACGAATTGAGCCTCTTATTTGTCCTCTTGTTATAAGTGAAAACAATTGCCATAAAACATATCTTGCTTAAACAGATTATTTTATCTACGTGTGGCAATAATTACACACTGGCGTTACCTTCTATTTTTAACTTCGAAACATATATTTAAAAATAAATAATGAAGAATCCCTTTTATATGTTACCAGGAGAGTCCACTACATAAACATTAACGCACGGTTTATTTATCAAGGATAACAAAAAATAACTGGGTGTCCCACAAAAAAAAAAAAAAAAAAAAAATGGTCCAGTTTTTTATTTAATTGTTGGAATTTTTGTAACAGTTATTTGAAACAAAAGCAAAGGATAGAACTTTAGTAGCTTAAAACAGAACAAAAACACAAATGTTAGATGTGATGTTCAAAGTTAAAAAGTTATTTTTTTACGTTGGTCAATTTTTTTTCATTCTATAGTAAATCTAAAAGTATATATATATATATATATATATATATATATATATATATATATATATATATATATATCCTTAAACAGAATAGACGTCATAATTATCCCAAACCCGAGGAACCTTTCGGCCAACACTTATCAAGGGCATCGTTGGCTTAATTATAAAGGGTCAAAGAAGGACAAAACAAAGGTTTACTTACAATACTGGGAGAAGATGGAACTCGTTTAAAATTAAACTTTAATGAAAAAAAAAAATTAAAATGTAAGAGGGGTGTGTACATATAATTCCACAAGAGTTTTTTTTTCATTAAAGTTTACTTTTAAACGAGTTCCATCTTCTCCCAGTATTGTAAGTAAACCTTTGTTTTGTCCTTCTTTGACCCTTTATAATTAAGCCAACGAAGCCCTTGATAAGTGTTGGCCGAAAGGCTCCTCGCGTTTGGGATAATTATGACGTCTATTCTGTTTAAGGTTATTAGTGTTTTCTGTGGGTACAAATCATTATTTGTATATATATATATATATATATATATATATATATATATATATATATATATGTGTGTGTGTGTGTGTGTTGTGAACAAAACAAGTTCTAGATTTTAAAATTTAAATGCTAAGCCTTGACTCATTGATTTTGTTAGAAATAAACGAATTTTCTCGAATCTACAAACTTTGCTTAACACACACAAAACTCGCAAAATTTCACACCTCGATGCGAAATGTTTTTCGGTCAATAGAAAATTAGGAAACATCTAAAAAACAAAATTCAAATAGTCTTCAATTATCAGAAACAAATTCTTTTTACGGACTCTTTCTGCGAGCCGACGCGAAGTTTGTTTGTTATCCAACGGAAAGGCCAGAATCACATCCGGGACTGAATTCACAAATGACTTTCTCGAGCCCCACAAACGAAATAAAAGACAAGCTCAACTGTTGCCAGAGAGAAAGAAGACAAGCGTAATTAACACGTACCCATGACAAACGTTGAGCAATCGTTATTATTATCATTATATTATTTTTTTTATTATTATTATCTCTATCTTTCGCCTTCACATCTTTATTCTCACGGTTCCCCCGTCTGCCTTTTCTTATACTTGATAATTCCTTTCTTGCTCAGTCAAAACTTTCAGAACACTTTTCTTGTCGAAAGTAATGAGTGAAAGTGACGCGAATATCAATTAATCTTTTCAGGAATACCAATCAATTTTAGAATATCGGCTCGGTAACGAGAAATCGGGGAGCCGAGTTCGAATTCCAGTTGAATTCCTTGCATTTACTTACGCGCAAATACCCTTGGGAAAGGTATTAATCCGTCTCTTCCCTCCAGTTATGGGTTAAATAACAGAACAGATTGGGTTCTATAGCCTTGGCTGGCAACCAGTCTACCGCAGAAAGTAATGGCAACCTACTGCGGAATAATCTTCTGCCCAGTCAGTCATATCTCTTTCGAGACATGATCGCACAAGCGTGTATCACGTATGGCACTTAACTGACTGATAAGATGTGCGTTGTTGTGCAGTGGATATCGACTCGAAACGACAAATCGGGGAGCCGTAGTTCGAATTCCAGTTGAATTCCTTGCATTCACTTACGCATAAATACCCTTAAGAAAGGTATTAATCTGTTTCTTCCCTCCAGTTATGGTTAACAGGACAGATTGGGTTCTATAGCCTTGGCTGGCAACCAGTCTATCACAGAAAGCAATGGTAACCCACTGCTGGATAATCTTTTGCCCAGTTAGTCATGTCTCTTTTGAGACATGATCGCCCAAAGCGTGTATCACGTATGGCACTCAAGTGACTGAGTAGAAGAATACAGCAAAGGATTCAGTGATTTTGACAATCATAACGTCACCTTGAAACTTGCTTTTCAGCCTCACTTAGTTAACGTATCGGAGGTTCCCGAGGAGTTACAAATGGAACTGAAGATAATAACCTGAAAACTCTGTTTGAAATCAAGAAAGATCCCAATGAAATTTGGAACAGGGTGGTAGAATGTCCTCGCCTTCGTGAACATGCACACTGAATTATTTCCTGTTTTTCTTCAACATAAAGTTGTTAATTCACATTCGCGTACTTGACACAAATCAAAAATTCGTTGAGAACACAGTTGACAGATGAGCATTTGGAAGACCAGTTAAATCTAAAAAATACCATGCCTGATATCAAAATGCTATCTCAAAAGAAAGAATCCCAAGGAAATCAATAATTTGTCTAAAAGGTGAATAAAATATTTGTTTA
The DNA here is from genome assembly GCA_037127315.1 of Ascarosepion bandense. NCBI lineage: Eukaryota > Metazoa > Mollusca > Cephalopoda > Sepiida > Sepiidae > Ascarosepion > Ascarosepion bandense. Next base: position 116,683 of record JBBBDQ010002001.1, on the reverse strand, counting down.
AACAGGTCTTCTTTTTCAATTTTATAATATCTGTTTTATTAGATTATATATTTAGTAAATGTATGTTTTATGTAGCGAGATAAGATAAGTATATGGCGAGCACAAGTGACATAATTGTAATTTCTTTTTGCTGTAAGGGGAAAAACTGTGAAAAACATGACCTTTTAATGTACACATAGAAATTACCATACAAAAAAAAAAAAAATCAAATACTAAAAAAAAAAATTAAAAATTATTTTAAAAATACGAAAGCACGATGATTTGTATTTAAACTACAATTTTTTATTAGTAATATAAACTTCACTTAATAAGTTATTAAATTAACGATAACACATTTTCGGTGTATTTTTAAAATATTTTTGAAACTTATATAAATTATTATAATTAAAAAAATGAAAACAATTCTTTCAAATTTTCATTATTAATCGAATTTTTTTTCTTCATACTATAATGGCCTTAATATATGTTATTTACTAAAGCAATTAAAAGCTTATCAAATTAAATAATGTCATAGTTTTAAGTTTTATTGCATTTTATATTTTACTTTTCAGAAGAGATTTTCGAAAATAGAGGCAAAATTTTCGAATATATATTTTAATAGATGATTTATATTTCCCAGTGAGTCCTGCGTTTAACTAATAAAAAACAAATTTTCCAACAAAATTTGATTTCATTAATTTACGTGCAGGTGGGGAGTAATAGACGTACAAAAATATACTAAGATTAAAAAAAAAATAATTTCAAAAATAATTTCATTCATTTGTAAAAACCCTGAAAGTTTTATTAAAATTCGACAATTCTTTGAATTTTACAAGAATTTTCAAATGTATGTGTTTGTCACCGGAAAAAAAAAAAATAAACGTGCGTGTGTGCTCATGTATTTAAGCATCAGTCCTTCATCAACAAAAGTTTAGGTTAGTTGGCAAAAGGCCAGAAGTGTGAACGAATTCACTAACACAGTATTAATGGTCAATCTGACTAGCCTCTTTCTTTAACCATTGCACCCCGCCCCATTGAGGTGTCATAAGCTTAAAAGAAACTAAGAAATGTTTTCCTTTTTATTTACTGACCTTATTCTGTTTCTCTATGAGTAAATATAGGTCACTGAATTGTATATTGCTTTATGGCACGCAAATAATATATAAGGAAAGACAAACATTTCAAAATAAATTTCAAAAATCACTTAGCAACATTTTTTGGTCCCAGCTATTAATTAAGAACTCCGATTTGCTAAAAGACGAAAGTACTCGATCAAAAACATTCGGGTGTTTCTTACACTAACTTATGACTTACGTTTAAGTTAAAAAAAAATGAAATCCTCATGTGTAACCTTCGATAAAAAAATAATCCCCCCAATATCTATCTATCTATCTATCTATCTATCTATCTATCTATCTATCTATCTTTTGAAAGTATTTTGGATACAATTTTTAATTTATACAAATTTGGAAATAGATATTTAAATACGAAACAGAAACCAAACAAAATGGTCGAAATATAAATAAGCCTTTACGCTGGTTTTTAGCCAAACAACACACACACACACACACACACACACACACACACACACACACACACACACACACACACACACACATATATATAAACAATAGAAAAACTTTTTTAGCCGATGCATTTCAACCTCTGCTGGACTTTTCTCAAGGTAATTTATGTATATGAATATATCAAAGTTATATATATATATATATATATATATATATATATATAATTTGTGTATTTAGGCAGCAAATTTTATTTTAGACATATCAGATTAAATAAATTGCAAACATTGTGTCTTTCATAAAATCTGTTCATACTGACGAATAATCTTTCACGTCTTGAAAGACGTCAGAAATGAGTTGTAACGTAGTCAGTCAGTTAAGTGCCAGACGCGAAACACGTATTTAAGCAGATATTCTGTTTTTTAATTAAACAGTATTATATATTTATATCTACTGGCCTGATTATTTACGATAAATTGTTATTACGAAAATGTGTGCCATTCGGCAGGATTCGAACCTGTATCGATAAAAAAAATAATGTTCAAACAACTCATTTCAAATTGTCGGTTGTTCATAACCAAGTTTCGTTAAAATTCTTAATTTCCGTAATATGTTTACATTTTTTGACATTACAATACATTTCAGAGCAGATATGGTTCTTACGATGAATCGAAAATTGTGTTATATAGTCTTGATTAAAACCTCATTTAGACTGGAGGCTATTCGTGGTCGAGCGGTCTAAGACGTTGCCAGATCAAATGGTAGCTTCCCCTATGTAGATAGGGGTCGCAGGTTCATATATATATATATATATATATATATATATATATATACTAAACAGTTATTCGTCAGATTTAAATTTGATCAGTAAACAATTGTATGAGAAAATGCTCAATACATGTTTGGAGGAAAATGAATCTTTAACATGTACAACTTTCAAATATTTAAGTTAGGAAGATCGACCACGAATGACGATCAGTCTAAACGAAGTCAAATCAAGCCTATATGTCACAGTTTTCGATTCATCGTAATAACTATATCTGCTCTGAAATGTATCGTAATCTCAACAAATGTTTAAGACGCGCCAGATCACTTGGTGGCTTCTCCCATGTGGATAGGGATCGCAGGTTCGAATCCTGCCGAATGACACAATTTACATAACAAAAATATATCGTAAATAACCAGGCCGGTAGAAATAAATATATATTCTGTTTGATTATAAACAGAATATCTACTTAAATACGAGTATCGATAAAAAATAATGTTCAAACAAATCATTTCAAATTGTCGGTTGTGTATAACCAGTTTCGTTAATCTTTGTTAATTTCCGTAATATATCGTAATATATATATGTGTGTGGTTAAATAAAAAGAAGACAAAAAGAAAACTTTATTTAAATCTTTATTTAAAATTTGATGGACTTTATCAAGGACAAAAAGACGAAATCAGCTTTATTTTAAATTACGTATCTATAAACAAACAGTGTTGGCAACCATAAAGACGCTCACAAATTATTCAAAAAGATTAACAGAATATTTTAGTTTTATATTTTGTTTATAGATACGTAATTTAGAATAAATCCCGTCTTTTTGCCTTGATAAGGTCCATCAGAGGACGAAATGCATAAGCGGTTTAAATACAGTTTTCCTCTTGTCTTTTTATTTCACCATCCTCTCCTTAATCTCAGATCATAACTGAGTATATTTTTACATATATATATATTGTGTATTTAGACAGCCATCTCTGTTTTATGCAAATTTCATTAAAGTTAACAAAGTGTTATGGTTATGTTATTAATAATGTATGTAGAGTAATAGAATTGTATTATATTCCAGACGCGGTGAGCACATTGTGGCCGTGTTCATAGTTAATATTGCTGTGTGTTACCTTTTTCTTTACTTTTTAGTAATAATGCTTCCATTATAATACAAGTATTGTGTGTGTGTGTGTGCGTGTGTGTGTGTGTGTAGACTATTAATAAAAAGATGTGTTTACGCACACATGTATATAGTGTGAAAATTATTGAACCAAACAAAAATGAAAAATTATAGATATTTTCGTTAAATATCAATGAACAATTAGGCTCATGCCGTCAAAAATGAGGGCAAAAATATTTATATCAATATGCTGTCTAAAATGACGATAACATATATATTGATGTGCCTACTATTAAGAATCCTACATTAAGACATAAAAACAAAATAATACAACGAAATGGAATATATATATATATATATTTCATCGGTTTCACTGTAAAAGGGTGTGATCTAGTTGCCAATCTAGTATCTCGTGCAAATTCACATCTATGGGGCACCAGTGATTTAAGTTCGTCAGAGCAGAAGCTATAAATACTTTCATGGCTTCTGCTCTGACGAACTTAAATCACTGGTGCCCCATAGATGTGAATTTGCACAAGATACTAGATTGGCAACTAGGTCCCACCCTTTTACAGTGAAACCGATGAAATGTAACCGCAATTTCTACTCCAACAGCTTCTTTCCTTGCACTTCCCGCCTGTAGAATTCCCTACCGCATGCTTGCTTCCCCGACGGCTACAACCTCCAGGAGTTTAAATGTAGGGTCAATAGACACCTCCTAGTACACTAACTCACACCCATTCTCTCCAACTCTCTCCCTATGTACATCCTAACTCGTCTATCACCCTCCTTCTGACATTTCCTATACCCAATCACTCTATGTAACCCCCTGTGCTATAGTGGCAGTGGAATGCCTTGTTTGGGGTGACACGATTAAAAAAAAACAAAACGAGGAAGTGAAAGAACAGATGGATTAAAAACCTACTGTTCGTTGCTTTTACTTTTATAAAAACTGCTCAAACATTCTGAAAAACCATGAATTAATTTTATGTTTTCTAAAATAAATTATTTTCACCATTTGTTTTTAAAATATTACTTGAAGAACAATATTGTTGTGAAATCTTTTGTGTAGTGATATTAATACTTTTATAAACCATTGTAATAACAAAATTAATATATATATATATATATATATATATATATATATATATATATATGCACAAAGGTCTTTATTATACTAGAGAGGATATATTTATATTTTTCACTACTCAACGACATATTTATTGGAAAAAATAAATAATAATACAGTATTGTTAAAGAGCAAACACGCGACAATAGCTTTCCTAACTGGTATAATAGGAAATATATATATTAAAATGTTTATTTGTTTCACATTAAAAAGTAAAAAAATAATAATGTTAAACAAATAAAAATTCATTCATATATATATATATATATATAATACACCGCCGGCTTTATTATCAATGATAATATAGCAAGTCACCTCATATATATATATATATATATATATATATATATATATATATAATGTGTGGACAATTATGGCGACAGTCTGTTTATAATAATATATGTATACCCAAGTATAAGATAAGGTAGCTATGGATGGAATAAAATTCTGTACCCACCCCCGGATATATATATATATATATATATATATATATATATATATAAACAATGTAATTTTTATAAATATATTGCACAACGCTAAGTGATAGTGCATTAAAAATAATATATTAGAATTATGAAATATGAATTTATCCCTATTGCGAATTTTACGATCAAATCTCCTGACGAGCGGATGTATTCTCCGCGAAACTCAATATCGGGACCAAAAAGTGAACATATATATATATATATATTGAGAGAGAGAGAGAGAGAGAGAGAGAGAGAGAGAGAGAGAGAGAGAGAGAGAGGGAGGGGGAGCAAGAGAAAAGCAATCAGAGATTTTGTACTACACACACACATTCATATATATATAACACATATATGCATGCGCGCGCGCGTGCGTGTGTGTGTATGTGTGTGTGTATGTGTGTGTGTGTGTGTGTGTGTGTGTGTGTGTGTGTGTGTGTATTCGGAGCTATATTAAAAAAATTATAACCTAAAATATAAATTCGAATCATCCCACATTTCTGATGAAATTAAACAATTAGCGACATAAGACAAATTTATAAGAAATTTAATCACCCCCTCCCACACACATACACAAACGCACACAAACATATATATATATATATATATATATATATATATATATATATATATATATATCTAAAAGAACCATTAAATGTACACGGAAAATAGAAAATACTAAAAAATTAATACTTACGGCCACAAACATATTGACACAAACAGCAAGTCCGACATGCAAGGGGACTGACCCTATACTGTCTTTCCGTCCGCTGTCAACTGCGGCCAAAATGCTGAACATTAAGAAAAATGTGATAATTAATTCCATCATCATGGCATGCACATCGGAAACCCCAGGACCAGGTGCAATCACGCCAAAATTTCTATACATATTGGCTGGAGCTACCACTCGAATGATAGCCGCTCCGGCTATCGATCCAACAATGTGGGCCACTGTATAGAGGATAAATCGTATCCAGCTGATATCTCCCGTGATAGCGAAACCCAAGCTAACAGCTGGGTTGACATGGCCCCCACTAATGTGTACCAAACTTCCAATGATGACCGCAATGAAAATACCAGACTCCAAACAAACAAAGACAAGTCCGTTGGGTTGGGCTTTCTCGTCACTCATGCCAGAGGCGATGGCGAACATCACCAACAGGGCAACTCCAATGAACTCAGCCAGGACGGCCCGCCAGAAAGTCGGTTTGCGTACATCCTCGTATTCAGCCATCAGAATGACTTTACACGTTTCACGACAACCTCTTCGTCGAGCTCTTTTGTTATTTTGTGGGAATATAGCGACTTTATTTTCTTCTTCGTTTAGACTGTTTTTTTCATTAGTTGCGACATTATGGTACTCAGTATCAGCCATATAGTAGACTTGGAAGAGAAAAAACTTTGTACAAATCGGTGACACTACAGATAACGGTATCTGTGCCCGGTACCGCTTATATCTGCATTTAGGCTTTTCCTTTTTCCCTATCTAGTCAATGATTGTTTAGATACTCGCAACAGACCGACACCATGTGTATGCGTGTACGCGAGTTAATAAAACAATAGATATATTTTTCTTTTCTTCTCTCGAACATACATTTACAAATAATACAAGCATCAACCAATCAATGTCGACTTTCTTTTTCCCACTCCTCCTTATTTTATAGTTCTCCTCTTCCTCCCGTTCGTATATATATATATATATATATATATATTATTTCTGTTTTTTTTTTTTTTTTTTTTTCGCTTTCACTATCTCAACTAAATCTGGACAACATTGTTTTCTAAGTACAGTAAATATGCAAGCAAGCTACTATATGCGTAAATGGGGCTCACAAAGTTGTCGGGCCAACTTGAGGAGAGGAAAAAAGTTATTTTGAATCTACCTGTTGTCAGGCATTTTACAAAAGACACATCTGTGCGCGTCGCTTGAGTCTGTGGGTTGTGGGGAACTGGGGTTGGTGATTTGTTTCAAGTAGTCATTCAGCCGTTACGGTAAAGGAGCTAACCAAAAAATTCGTTTAAAGTATTTTATTTTCAGTCCGGATCTATGATTGTCTCTTGGACAGGAGCATTCACCTTCTGTAAAAAGCTACAAATACCCAGTGTTTCATCGGTACTGACAACATAACAGCAGTTAAATATATAAAAAAAATCGGACTCTATAGTTGATTTTCTAAGCGCCGCTTAGATGTGGCACAAGGCCGAAAGTACGGTGTACCCAGTGAGGATCGAACTCACTACTCAGTTGTAAAACTTCCTGGTGAAACAAACTTGTTAACCATTACATCATCTCGAGGTACCCAAAGCGAGCCTACTATATTTTGTAAAAAATTTTAAAAAATAGAGAGAGCTAGCAGAAAGCAAATTGAATTGTTTAGACTGACATTGTTTCAGCATTTTTTTTCTTTTCTTTTATTAAACCGAAGTAGAAGAAATTTTTATTGTAATGTTAAATTAACATCGCTTGAGTGAGATTACATTTAAAGCAAACCACTTGACAAGAATGATTTTGCAATAGAGAAAACCGGGTAGAAATTCTTTTAAAACTTGTTTTGCCTAATAAAATCCACTGCGCAAACAACTTTAAATGTTTAGCGACACCAATTATACTGTCTTAGAAGTTCTGGTCAAGTACCAAATATAGTACACATTCAGTGAGAATTGAACTCACCAATAATTGATACGTGACTCGAGCTGGTTAGCCACGACCTTCTTTCGCGTCGATAATAATATAAATAAACTAGCCAAAGTACCCACCTACGCCGGGTGAAAGTCACAGATACCGATGACAATTGGTTATAATGACAAATATGGACATTTCGGCGTTGTTAGTATGCTTGACTCTCTAGATCAATTACGATTGTCCCCTCCGGCTTTCTTCAGAGGTTTCTCGGAATCAGGGAACATCGAACTGAATCCTTGATTTAATTTCCCCGAGTAGATTATTTTTATTCCACTGCCCATGGCTAGAGATATATTGTTTTGTTCTTATTTATTATTTACTCAGTTATTGATAATCCCATTTTTACTGAATCTATGTACACAACCTGATCCAGGAAGTGAACTCACATTTACTCAGTCAGTTAAGTGCCATACGTGATACACACTCGGGCAATCATGTCTCTTTCGATCGCTGACTGACGAGACAATAAATTTTCTCGCAGTTGTCATTTTTTCTGCGGTAGACTAGTTGCTAATCAAGGCTATAGAATCCATTCTGTCCTGCTAATTAACCAATAGCTGGAGAGAGAGAGCGGAGAGATTAATACCTTTCCCAAGGGTATTTGAGCGTAAGTGAATGCAAATAATTTTTTTTAAACATTTCACCCCAAACAAGGCATTCCACTGCCACTATAGCGCAGGGGGTTACATAGGGTAAGGTGCTGAGAGAGCGATTGGAAGGTCAGAAGGAGAGTGATAGACGAGTAAGGAGGTACATAGGAAGAGTGTTTGAGAGAATGGGTGCGAGTTAGTGTGTTAGGAGTTGTCTATTGACCTTACATTTAAACTCCTGGAGATTGTAGCTGTCGGGGAAGCAAGTATGCGGAAGGGAATTACACAGGCGGGAAGTGCGAGAAAAGAAGCTGTTGGAGTAGAAATTGCAGTTACATTTTATCGGTTTCACTGTAAAAGGGTGGGACCTAGCTGCTAATCTAGTATCTCGTGCAAATTCGTACCTAGGGGGCACCGGTGATCTAAGTTCATCGGAATTCGAACTCGGCTCTTCGATTTCTCGTTCCAAGCCGATATCCACGCACATCCTATTTACTTCTTCTATGTGCCTTGTCCCTTCAGGACGCAGGCGATCATGGCCTTCCATGTCTCGCTATCCCTGGTGGCTCTGAGCACGCCTTCTCCTGTTACACCATGCAATCCTCGTTCCATCATCCACCTGATTAGGTCCTTCAAATATGTTATCTGTTGCTTTCCCTTGTCTCTTTTTCACTCTATCTGGCCTGTTAGTATCAGATTCTTCAAGCCCTCTTTTCTCATTGCATGTCCCAGGAACTTCAGCTGTCTCTTCCTGATGCTCAGTATTGATTTCCTTTTGGTTTCCATCATTTCCAAGACCTCATCATTGCTCACATGCTCGATCCATGATATTCGCAGCATCCTTCTGTAGAACCACATTTCAATTGCTTCGAGTTTTTTCTTCATCTTTGATGTCACCAAATTCACATACATAAACATTAAGCTACTAAGCTATTGTTTCGCAATTGTGAGTTTACTGCCTGAAGGTTACCCAGATCAACAAACACCAAAAGAAAGCTGGATGTCATAACGGCCGAAACGTTGTGATAATAGCAAAAAACAAAACAAAATACTGGACCGTCTCATCACAGATAACGAAGAAACTTGAGACAACAGAAGTAGGGTTCTACAGAAGGATGCTGAGAATACATTGAACTGGATACGTGAGCAATGACGAAGTTTTATAGAAAATGGAAACAAAAAGAAGCAAAAAAACAACTGAAATTTCTAGGGTACATAATGATGAAAGAGGGTTTGGGAAATTTAAGGCTCACAGGCAAAAGGACAGAGAAAAGAAGTGCATAACATGCCTTACGAGCATGCTTAAATGGTTGTCAGAAATGATTTTAAGAGATATAGTAAAATGACAAACTTTACTAATGTCTAAAAAAGAAAAAAAAAACAATTGCCGAAAGCTATGATCGGCCACTCCCAGAAGGGACACGGCACATATGATTCCTAACTACTGTGATAGAAGCTGGTTGGGGGTTTGGTAAGACTTCGTCAGAGTCAAATTATGCGAATATGTTGTAATATTTGGATGCTTTTAACACACATTATTTTTCGCTTACATATACTTACGTTCATAATAAAAATGTTTTTATTACGCATTGGCGCATCCAATTAAACAGATACACGTGTTTTTCTTCTACATTTAACATTCATCCGCTGCTTTATCACACGTAACCAATGAAACGATACCTCAATCAACATACCATCTCTTTGATTTTTAAATCATTCGTCTTTAAGAAATCTCTGAAGAAGCTTGTTAAAAGTGAAACATGTTAGATTAAAGACACGTTTTTCCTACTTGTTCTTGATTTCTATTCACACACAGACACACACAGACACATATATATATAATAATATTAACTATAGCAACAACAATACCAATAGTAAACCTAGTATTAATCAAGCTATAATTTAAATCGTCCTGTATAACTCACCGAGAACAAACTCGGAGGGGAAAAAAGGGGGAAGCAAAAAAAGAAACAAACGAAGTACATGAACAAAAAGTCAAGCATTCGTAAGAAAGAAAAAGAAACAAAAACAAAACAAAACGAAAACCCTAACACTAAAGCGGTCAATACCAAAGTAGAGCAAACCAAGACAGAAAATCTAAGCAAGAGCCAACAACCGACCACTAACGGCTCGTCAGGGAAATTGGCTCCAATTTCCTTGACGAGCCGTTAGGCGAAACCGTGGTCGGTTGTTGGCTCTTGCTTAGATTTCTGTCTTTATATAAATATATATATATATATATATATATATATATATATATATATGAATAAATAGAGTTTTAAGGTGTGCTGTTTTATGCTAGGCACAATTATTATGATTTCACAAAGCATGAAACAGGCTGTCGCCTCTGAATGTGGATTTCAATGTTCACTTTGATATATATATATATATATATATATATATATATATATCTGCAAACTATATATATATATATATATATATATATATATAATGTTCTTTTATATATATATATATATATATATATATATATATATATAGTTTGCAGATATGCTATATTTATGCATTATCAGTGATATATAGCGTATGTAAATAGAAGTGGACATTGAAGTCCACATGAACCAGCGGCGACATTTTGTTTCATGCTTTAACGTGATCTTCAGGACATCTACAGGCCTGAAAACTGTGCTTAAAATAGACTGTCACCACTGGATGTTGACTGCAATGTCCACTATATATATATATATAATCCTGAAAATAGTACCACGTAACTTCTAATAATCAAGGTGAAACAATTAAATTGTATAAGCAAGGATTTTTAATATTAAAATTTTTGTTGTTGATTAAAAAAATTGTTATTGTTGTTATTCACGTGCATCAAATTTCATTGAAAGTGACACCAGTGATGAAGTTGTGTGTGTGGTGTGTGTATGGTGTGTAGTCTTTGTGTGTGTTTAAAAATAATAAAGAAACTTTACCTATATTTTCTGTAAAGCAGAGCAAAATTGTTCTTTTCAAATTGCTTTTTTTTAAGTACACCGACATTTTTATTTGCCAGGGCATTAATGATAAAAGGCAAATTATAATCTTATTACACTTTATCTCCATCCCGATATCAAGCACTTTACGATAAAAAATTTGCTTGCCAAAAGACATTTTATCGGTAAAACCATTGAAAAACAATAACATTGGCGCTAAACGTTATCACAATTAAACACAATATATATATACTAAGCCCATTCAGGACGTAGGTGATCGTAGTTCTCCACAACTTCCTGATATTTATAACTCTAGTACCTTTGGATCCATTAAAATCTCTTCCTGTCCCTGTTCTCCCATCTTTTCAATAAACTCGTCAGTAGGGTACTAGATGTTTCTTCCTGCTTCTCATTCCTGTATCCTGTGAGTGTTGAATTCTCTAGGCCCTCTTTCCTCATTGTGCGTCGCAGAAGTTTCAACTGTATCTTTTCTATTGCAAATAATTGCTGTTTCTGTTTGCCTTCAAACTTCCTCTTTAATCACATGTTTTGTCCATGGTATTTTTACCATTCGTTGGTACAGCCACATTTCTGTCGCTTTAAGTCTATTCTTTAATCATGCGATAGTCTTAACATTTACAACCATATAAGAGATTAGATATTATATAGCAGTTCAGCGCTGTTTTCTTGGTTTCTAACGATATTTTATTTGTCTTAATATTTTGCTTAGTTTCTGGAAAACATTTTTGACACGCCTTCAGATTTCGGTGCAACATTTTCCATTCGCTGTTAAAACATTGCCTGGGTAGTTAAATTTCTGTACTTGCTTGATCTCGACGTCTCTAATTTTTAACTTGCATCTTGAGCTACCCTTTTTACTAACATTCATATATTCCATTAACTTGCAATTGATGCTTGATTTTTTTTATTCGCTTTTATTTTATTTTCTTGTCTAGGTGTTCCTGCAGTTTTTTTTCTGCATCTGTCTTCAATACGGTGCCATCTGTGTATCTTATATTGTTTGCACCAGTAATAAATCCTGGTAGGACTTCTAGTTCTCTTAGGATCACCTAGATGTAAAGTTTGAATAGATGCGGTGAGAAGAAGTATCTTTGGTTTGGTCTGTTTTATTTTACGGTATATCAACCTCAATTAGATATTCAATGCCGACAAGGTTTTTACAATAGATTTGTATGAATAGAATATTCTTTGTAAGAAATAAGTTTGTAGATCAGGTTTCATTGATGTATTTTTGTAAAGTGGTTTTCATTGAGAGACAGATGTATTGCTGGTGTATATTTTTTCTTCAAAAATGTATTCCCGGGATTTTTACTACAAAAGTCTATTTTCATACTTTCATAGTGTTTTGACCACTTTTTTTTAGGTGTTAACTATTTATCCATAGCTGGGACCCTAACAGGTGCTAACACTCCGGATCAAGGTAGACCTGGGAACAACAGCAATTAAGACGGTTCCATGCTCCTCACAATCTCCCAATCAGAGATCTTGCTGCCAGATGCAGTTTATTGTCATATCCAGGAGTGTATCTTTGCTTTAAGCGATTTTTTATTTTTGACTATTTATTTCATTTTCTATCCGTATACAGGCTTTTGGTTCCAGGTAAGTACAGGAAATCGATTGGAGGACTGAGAATTTGAGAAATCATCTGACTCATTCAGACGATAAAACTATTGAAAACAGCTATGAGTGGAAAGTGATGGAATGTTGATATTTAATGTAAAGCCACACCAGCTACTAGTGAAACAGTATTTTTATTTATTTATTTGCGTCTAAATATTCGAGATATCTTATTAAAAAAATAAATGTTCTCCCTGGCAGGATTCGAACCTACGCTCTCCTTGGTAGAAAAAAAATAGCTAATTTAGCCTGATTCAGTCAGGGAGTGCATAGCTGATCAGCCGAAACTGAATAGTACTTTATAATCATAATTCAGCAACGCGCTCAGTTGCTGAGTCGGTTTGAAGCAAGTCTGATCTAACGACGGTTTCTTCTCCCAAGGCTGATGCATGTTCGAATCCTGTTGGAGAGAGTATGTTATTTATTAGTAAGATTTTTTATTTATTTATACGGTGTTGCTGGGGTTTGTGAGTATATAGAGGAAGATGATTGCAATGTGGCCGTTCCTACTGACCATAATATCAAGGTTAAAAAAAAAAAATTAACAAACTTAAGAAATGCACCGTCGCCCAGATTGATGTTTCCAGAATGTGAGACGTTCAGCTTACTATTGTTCCAGTTAACATTGAGGCGTTGGGGTCTGTATCATCAAACTTAGAGTCTAACATTGAGAAAATCGGAATAAAACGTACTCTTCGGAAGTTCGCATTGCTTAGCATTGCAATTATTCTGCAAAAGGTTCTATCTGTTTGCGGTCGTATGACTTCATGGAGAACGCCTATAATGCAAGATCTCCGGTTGGAAATAAAGAGCCGCGCAAAAAAGATGAGTTTAATAATAATGGGATCACATTTAATGGGATCACATTTAATGGGATCACATTTAATGGGATCACATCTCACAGCTTGCAATTCCCACAGTTATATTTTTTCTGCATGGCGCCTCATCTATTTGCTTCTTTTGGTGGAAAACTTTTCTGTGGTTGAGACTTTGGAACAACACGTACGAAGCAAAACGAACGAAGTTGAATAATAATAATAATAATAATAATAATAATAAGGAACTTTCAGGCAAATATTATAAATAATAATGTGGATCCAAAATGCAGGTTCTGTGCTAAATACCAAGAAACAATAGACCATCTAATCTCAGGATGTTCTGTACTTGCCCCAAATGAATATAAAAATCGTCACGATAGAATGGGGCAATATTTACATTGGACAATGTGTAAACACTACGGAAAATCTGTAAACAAACACTGGTATGAACCTCACCCAGCACCGGTTACAGAAAGAGAAGGTCACCATTCTGTGGGATTACTCCATCTACACAGACAGAAAAATTGAAGCAAATAGGCCGGACATTATTGTTAAAATCAGAAAGAAAAAACTTGCCTATTAATTGATATGGCTTGTCCAACGGATTGTAACATAGCAACCAAGGAATTCGAAAAACTATCAAAACATAAAGACCTGGAAATTGAAATAGAAAAAAATGTGGAAATTGAAAACAAGAATAGTGCCAGTGATAGTAGGTGCACTTGGAAGGATAAAAATGGAACAAAGCAACACATTGAAAGAATCCCTGGAAACCCCAGCTTAAGAGATAGACAAAAAATTGTTTTGTTAAGTACAGCCCACACACTAAGGAGAACTTTATCTATGTCACGCTAGGGGTGATAGGAGAGATATAAAAAACATGAAACGGAGCCATAACAACACGCCACGACCTGCCTTAGGTCTTCCCGCAGACTTGGTTGGTAGTGCGACCACAGCAGAAATCGAAATATGATGAAAAATGACAACATAATAATAACAACAACAGGCAGGGCAAATCAAAGCTAGTCGCCCAGACATCGGGGATCAAAGACCACAAGAACAGAATGTGCTTTCTTATAGACATGGCAGTCCCTGGAGATTATAATGTATCTTTCAAAAATAACAAAAAACTATCAAAATACAAGGGTACTTTTAAAAATCATATCACCCCAAGCAAGGCGGTAACGCCACTGATGTGCAGGGGGCTACGTAAGAGTGAAAAGATTGGAAAAGAGAAAGCCGGAAACCACATCCTAAACAGGAAACAAGGGATGATTGATGTAGAAATTTAAAAAATACGGCACATGAGAACATTAGTAATTCCAGTTGTAGTTAGAGCACTCGGATCGATTGCAAAAAGGTCCGATAGACTCATAGAAGAGATTCCTGCTAGCCCACGTCTTAAAGAAATAGAAAAAATTATACTCACAAGTACCGTTCACATAAGAACTTTATCTATATAAAATGCATGTGATCTTAGTTTTTAGTTTGTTTGCTCGATTTAAATTTTTTTTTTACAAAAATGATCAATATCATGAGGCCATTTCTGACCTTAGATCTCTGGTTGGGACCCAGAAAGAAACGGGTATACAACAGAAATCAAAGGAAATAATAATAATAATGAAAAAAATCCTGGAAATCCCAGCTTAAGAGATTTACAAAATATTTTCTTGATAAGTACAGCCCACACACTAAGAAGAGGTTTGTTCATGTAATGCTAGTAATATCATTGAAGATAGAAAAACAAATGAAATGTAGCCATAGCTACACAGCACTACCTGCCTTAGGTCGTTCCGTAGACTTGATAGGTAGTGTGACCATAGCAGATATCGAAATATTATGAAAATACATAATAATAAAGAAACATATATGTTTTGTGGGATTTTCAATACAGATAAAAAACTGGAGCACAGCAAACCGGACATACTAGAAGATAAAACAAAAAAGGTAGACTTAACCATTGTTCTGTTGTAGGCCTGTGATTCAAGGTAAAGTAAGCAAATATGACGCAATGAAGTTAAAATTTGCAAGGTTTGCTGCATTACGACTGTGACGGAAACCGAGAGATAAGACCAGGACCAATAATATTGCAAATTCTTATGAAACAGCATGATAAAGAATAATAGCTAAGTGCCGTACGTGATACAAGCTTAGGCAATCATGTCTCGAAAGAGACATGACTGACTGGGCAGAAATTATTCCGCAGTAGGTTGCCATTACTTTCTGCAGTAGACTAGTTGCCAGCCAAGACTATAGAACCCAATATGTCCTGTTATTTAGCCCATAACTGGAGGGAAGTGATGGATTAATACCTTTCCCAAGGGTAGTTGCACATAAGTGAATGCAAGGAATTCAACTGGAATTCGAACTCGGCACCCCGATTTGTCGTTCCGCGTCGATATCCACTGCACCACAACGCACATTCGATAGTAATAGTAGTAGTAGTAGTAGTAGTAGTAGTAATAATAATAATAATAATAATAATAATAATAATAATAATAATAATAATAATAATAATAATAATAATTGGAAACCCCAGCTTAAGAGATATACAAAAAATTGTCTTATTAAGTACAGCCCACACACTAAGGAAAACATTATCTATGTAATGCTGGGGATGATAGGGAGGATAGAAAAACATGAAATGGAGTCATAACAACACGCCACTACCTGCCTTAGGTCTCCCCGCAGACTTGGTTGGTCGTGAGACCAATGCAGAAATCGGAATATGATGAAAAATGACATAATAATAATAATAATAATAATAATAATAATAATAATAATAATAATAATAATAACAAACTGAAGATATTGCTAGAATAGAAGATAGGAAAAGGTGGGTTTAATTGTTAATCTACTGTGTCCTTTTGATCAGATGAAGCAAAAGGGATAAGATAATGTAAGGAACTATGGCGCATTGAAGTTTTAAATTTGCAAGGTTTTGAAAGTGGAATATTGTAACCCTTTCTTTCTTTCTTCTATTCTTCTTTTCTTCCATATAAAAGACGTTAACAATGCAACCAATGAATAGTTGTTTGTCCGGCTTTCTGCAAATATTATTTCTTTTTTGCTGCATTCTAAATTTCTTTTTTGCTGCATTCTAAATTTCTTAACGTAGACTCCCCAGCCGTGTCTACATCTTTAGTCGACCGTGAATGGACTAACAACACTTCTGCTTTCTGGATCAAACAATCACAACATGGACAGGAAGCAGGATTAAACTAGAGGACCGGTCGAATAATCTAAGGATGCTCAGGGGACCTACGGCCAACCCGTTAAGTTCGGTTAGGACCGAGTAGATACCTCAACCCAGAGATGAAGACGCCGGGGCTAAGGCAAAAGTGTTAGAATATCGCAATCATACCAATTATCATTGGTGCATTTGGTACTTTGACTGGCAAAATGGATAAAATAAATTGGCATTGCTTGCCTAGTAGAACTATTGCAAAAAGGAAGCTCGGTCTGTTGCTTTGGATAACTCGAAAGCTTTTTGACAGGCATACTGCTCTTCTTCACAAGTTGAAAGTTTATAGTATTTCTCGACGAATTTTTAACTGATTCAGTCTTGTCAAATCGCGAAATGAAAGTTGTCCAAAACGGCCACTCTTCTAAGTCTCTCTGTAAATGTCCTCTAGGACTAAGTTTCAAATTTTCATCACTGAACTTTCACTCTTCTAGAACTTTCTGCATTAATGCAAGTGTCCCCTAGGACTACGTTATTTTTAATTTTCATCAATTTTAAAAAATGGCCTACAATCTTCTATTAACTGGGACAAGGAATAGCTTGTTAATTTTCATCAATTTTAAAAAATGGTCTACAATCTTCTAGTAACTGGGACAAGGAATAGCTTGTTAATTGAACGCCTCCGAAATGAAACGTCTCTCTTTTATCATTTGAGAGACACCTTCCATCAACATGGCTGATGCTAGCATCCAGGAGATTGACTCACTACGCCATCTCGAATTAAGAGTTTCTGTTGACATGAAGTGGAAAGATTACATTAAATCAATTGCTACGTTTGCTGTGAGAAAAAGTGTTTCACTGTTTCGTGCTAAACAATTTTCTTTTCAATATCTATGTTACACGCTTATAAATCGACCATTTATCTATGCTTTGAATATAGAAATGCGTTCTAATTCCAATTGAATTCCTTGCATTCATTTACGCACAAATATCCTTGGGAAAGATATTAATCAGACTCTTCCCTCCAGTTATGGGTTAAATAATAGGACAGATTGGGTTATATAGCCTTGTCTGGCAGCCAGTCTACAGCAAAAAGCAATGGCAACCTACTGCGGGATAATCTTCTGCCTAGTCAGTCATGTCTCTTTCGAGACATGATCGCCCAAAGCGTGTATCACGTATGGTACTTAACTGACTGACTGACTAGATTGGCAACAAGGTCTCTTCATTTTACAGTTGAAATGGCTAGAGTAACCGTAAGTTCTATGCTAAGAGTTTCTCCTACAGTGTTCTTGGCCTCACATTTTACACTGACTTAAAGTGGAATAACTACGCCGAATCAATATCTGCATCTATTTCAAGGAAAGTTAGATCACTCTATCTTGTCAGAATGCTTTTTCTTCTTTGAATCCATTTTTCACATTTACAGGTCTACCATTCGTGTGTGCATTGGATACCGTTGCCATATCTAGTTTAGTTCTTCTGCTGTACATTTTGGCAAAATAAAAAAAAAGAATCTGTTAATTTAATCGATCCTGACCAGGCACCTCATCTTCAGTCACTTTCTCACCAACGTAACGTGGCTCTCCTCTGTCTATTCTACAAATATTTTCATGGCAACTTCTCTGATGAACTTTTTTCTGGTGCCCCGACCACATGAATTTAATCGCGCTACTATGTTGGCATTTAGGTCTCACCGATTTACCGTTGAAATAGTTAAATGCAACAGTCACTTCTACTCCAATAGTTTCTTTTTTCGCACTTTCAGCCTGTGAAATTCCCTCCGGTTTCTTGCTTCACTGATAACTACATTCTTCAAAAAATTAAATGCAATGTCAATCGCCATTTTTTAACTTCTTAAATTCCGTTCATCTTTTGTCATTTCCTCAATACTCCCTATTCTCCCTATTCACTCTCACTCCTTGTAACCTTTGAGTACTAGTGGAATTCCAGCTTTTCATGGGGTAAAATATCGGTAAACTGAGGAGAACAAATACCCATCTTTCTATGGAAAAGGCTCTATTAGTGTAGTGAATGTAGTTTTTATGTTCACGCTTCGCGACATCCACTGTTGAAAGTAGTAGAAAAAAAGACACGATTCAAGTAGAAAATGGCCTTCAACTTTTATCAGTGTTGTACTTATAAAACTTATAAAATCCGCGGTAACCTCAGTGGCATTAGATTTATTCACGGTAAACAGAATGTTTGTTTTTCACACATGTCTTAAATTGATCGGTCGATTGTACACACGCCCGAGTTTTACTAAGTCCCAAATACAAACGATACATTGTTGACTGACGGGTGTGCGTGAATCAGTTCAGGACAAACCTATTCCTTTTATATATATATATATATATATATATATATATATATATATATATATATATATATATGTATGTATGTATGTATGTATGCCTGATGGAAGTAGTAAAGACTAAAAGTTTAAGCATTTGTTGTCGACCGGAAACAACGATTTTATACATAAATTAGTATTTTTCTCAAATTTTCTAACTCACAGTACCTCCTTGTCTCTTAGTGATGTTACCGCCTTGCTTGGGATAAAAGGATTAAATAAAATGAAAAAGGAAAAAACAAAGCCATTAAAAACTCCGGTATTTGTCATTTATCTTGGTATTATACCGATAATCTTGAAAAACGGATTCGTCGAAACCTATGGACTACCGGACGAAAAATACCTACTGAAACCATTTTTTGTTTGTTAATAGCAAGATTAGAATACTAGTCGAAACATCCAATAAATAATTAACATTTTTTATCTCAAAATTCCAAAAAATAATATTTGGCCTGCAGTCTGATTTTTAAAAATTTCATTTTATTAAAGTTCGTTTGATAACAAACCTGTCGTATCCTATCGGCATACACGGCATGTAAAATTTTAAAAAATTTAAAAAAATTAAAAAAGAAAGGAAAAAGAAACTTCACCTTCCGGGACCAACGATTGTTGTGAAACTGATTCAGTATATAAAAAGGCCTAAAAGACGTGCAAAAGAAGATCATTCGCGACCAGTTTCGGTCTCAGGCTGTGTTGGTCGCTGTCTGACTCACTGCCTCCGCGCAGGAAGAACACAGACAAGGCTCTACTCTAGAGCCACGTCTGGGGAAAATCGACAGCAGCCCTGAACCTGCGTTGCGGGATATTTTTGGCCAAACTTAAGCGCACGGAAATGTCTTGTGATGCATTCCGCCTACGTGGGAAACAGATAAATATCGAAACCATCCCCAACAAAGATGCCTAGGATCAAAGTGCAGTATCTGTTCCTAGCTAGCTGTCCTTGCCAGCAGCAACGAAATGTGATTATTTCCGAGGCAACGCTCTTCTCACTCTGTACATAAACATTTACAATTGAGTAGTGAGTTAAACCCTCACTGGGTGCCCCATACTTTCGGCCTTGTGCCACATCTAAGCTGTGCTTAGAAAATCACCTCTCTATAAGAACATCGAGAGATTTTTTTTTTTGACTAATGTGCGTTGGGGGTAGTAAGTATTGGCTCGGAACAAAAAATCGGAGAGCCAAGTTCGAATTCCAGTCGAATTCGTTGCATTCACTTGCAAATACCCTTGGGAAAGGTATTAAACCGCTGCTTCTCCTTCCAGCTATGGGGTAAATAGTAAGACAGATTGGGTTCTATCTATAGCCTTGGTTGGCAACCAGTCTACCGCAGAAAGTAATGGCAACTTACTATGGGAAAATCTTCTGCCCAGTTAGTCATGTTTCTTTTGAGACATGATCGCCCAAGCGTTTATCACGTATCCCACTTAACTGACAGAACTGTAACCACATTCTGTCGAAGATTTTCTGAGACAAAAATAAACTTGGATATATATTTTTTTTAACTTAAGTCTTCGTTTTGATGTCGTCTATAGTCATTCAATATTTGTTTAAACCTTACCAACTTATTATTGGGCTCTAAGTTTAGAACCTCGGACAGCAATATGCAGTCTAATATTCTATCGCCATATATCTAAACTTATTTTATAAATGGAACTTTGTGTGTGTGTGTGTCTGTGTGTGTGTCTGTGTGTGTCCATTACCTATAGACTCCAAAACGGCTGAACCGATTTCCTTGAAAATTTGCACAGTTGTACTATAAGCGTCTGCGAGTGTACTTAGCTAGGTTTTGTGTCGAGGTACCCCCGATAAATACTGAAAATTGATAATCGAAAAAATCGGGTTATAGAAGGAGTGGTTCGATTTTAATCAAATTTGATACACTCATAGACAAAGACATAAGAAACGATATTCAGAAGTTTCATGATTACAGTTCTTACAATAGTGCAGAAAATCGATAATATATATATATATATATATATATAAAAGGCAAGATGTTTGTGTGTGTGTCTCTTTATCTGTCTGTATGTCCTTTATACAAATCCTCAATTTTTATCCGATTCTCACCAAACTTCAAAATTTAACGTACATCCATTCATTGTTCTTTCAGTCTACGGTTTCGCTTTTACTGGAAACTATTGCTTTTTAGTCTTTCGTGCCAACATCCAAAGAGTCTGAGCTCCAGGACAATGGATTAGTTTTAAAGCTTTCATTACACACGAGCAACGCCGGGCTATACTGCTAGTATTTCATAGATATATACTAGATGCGATTGGTAAATTGTCTCAATTATTTTATTATTTCAAATATTCTTTAGGCTGAGTCTGAGCTCCAGGACCATGGGTTAGTTTTAAAGCTTTCATTACACCCGAGCAACGCCTGGCTATACTGCTAGTCAATTATATGAAAACTTTAATGGAGTTCCACGATCCAACAGTAATATGCCATGTTAGCGCCATCAATGATAAGCCATCATAATTGGAGAGCAATCAAAAAATAATTGCCCCAGAATAATGTGGTGTGAACTTTCCAGAGTTTATTTGGAAAAGACAGATCCATTAGAAGCATTTCCTGTCGGGTGGGAAGCAGAATGCGTTTAGGTGTGTCTTCATCAAAATTACCAGTATAGTTTACTAAGAAATGGCGTTCAGCAACAAATTTCAAATATTCGGGTAGGCGTATTCGTTTTTGTTTTCTAGTCTAGAGTATAGTTGTCCCTTACTTGTATGGTTTGTCGTTCGAATGTTCCAGCATTTTCAGATTTTATTTTAATCATTTCACCCCAAGCAAGGCATTCTACTGTCACTGTTGCTCAGAGGATTACATAGAAAGTGATGAGAAATAGTGGTTAGTTATACGAAATGTCAGGTGAAGGGTAATAGACGGATGAGGATACCGAGGATTGGGGTGGGGTAGATGTGAAGAGAGTTTGAGAGAATGGATGCGAGTTAGTGTGATAAGAGGTGTCTATTGACCTTACATTTAAATTCCTGGAGATTGTAGCTGTCAGGGAAGCAAGCATATGGAAGGGAATTCCACAGGCGGGAAGTGCGAGAAAAGAAACCAATAGAGTAGACATTGCGATTACATTTTATCGGTTTCACTGTAAAAGTGTGGGATCTAGTTGCCAATCTAGTAGCTCGTGTAAATTTATACCTAGGGGGCACCAGTGATCTAAGTTCATAGGAGCAGAAGCCGTGAAACTATTTATAGTAGAGGCACAGGGAAACTACGTCGGTGAGAGAGTGGTTGCAGCCGGGCTGCCAAGTCGGTATCAATCACATTACAGATTCTCCGTTGGATTTTGTCAAAAACCCCGAGGAGAATAGCAGGAGCACCCGAACAGCAGTATTTAATACACGGGCGGATGGTAGATTTATATATGTGCAGGATGGACTCAGACGGGAAAAACTGCACAGAGAACCGACTTTCATAGCAGCGGATTTAGCAATGGATTCGATATAGTCATTCCACTTGAGGTCCGCTGAGAGTGTGAGGCCAAGGAGGCATAGTAAAAATAAATATGGTTCTGAGAGAGTTACTGTTCCAAATCGCATTGTTTTATCATAACTCTGGTCCTTCCCGTTATCAACTGAGTAAATCGAAACTTACGAACAAAACAACAATCTAAATAAATAATTTATCTCTCCGAAATTTTATATTGTGTAGCAGTTGTCATGTGCATTGTTCGTCGTGGTGTAGTGAATATTCGTTCCGAATGAGAAATCAGAGAGCCGAGTACAAATTTCAATTGAATTCGTTACATTCACTTACGCACAAATACCCTTGGAAAAGGTAAGAATCCATCTCTACTCTCTACATCTATGGGCTAAATAGCAGACAGAATAGATTGGGTTCTATAGCTTTGGTTGGCAACGAGTCTACCGCAGAAAGAAATTACAATCTACTGCGAAGAAATCTTCAGCCCAGTCAGTCATGGATCGAAAGAGACATGATCGTCCAAGCGGTTATCATGTATGGCACTTAACTGACTAACTGTCGCAGTTGTAGTAATTATTATTATTATTATTATTATTATTATTAAAAAACCCATTAGCATGACACTTGCAATATTTAGCCTTGCTTACAGAAGAAAGGTCTACGGCTATATCATGTTGAATACACCGGTTCTCGTCTGATCACGGAAGTTAAGCAACATCGAGCCTGGTCAGTACTTAGATAGGTGACCGTTTGGAAATACCAGGTGCTGTAAACGTAAGGACCATTCCTGGTCCTTACTTTTACAGAACCTGGTATTCCCAAACGGTCACCCATCTAAGTTTGGGGGTTGGGCACAAGGCTAACAACCATGCCTCATAACAAAACAGTTTGTTACGGAAACAGTAACAAAAAGTTACTGCCCTACACACCATTGGGTGTATAAAGGGTGAGATGATGATGATGAAAGAAGAAAGAGATTTAAGAAAAGAAAAAGAAAAGGTAATGTTTTACAATATTTCCACAGAATGTGTGTCTTCAGATTATGTTTAAAAATTGCATCAGTTAGTTAAATGCCACACATGATTCACATTTGGGCGATCATGTCTCTTTCGATCCATGACTGACTGGGCGGAAGATTTTCTCACAGTAGGTTGTCATTACTTTCTGCGGTAGACTGGTTGCCAACCCAATCTGTTCTGCTATTCAACCCATAGCTGGTGGGAGAAGAGGTGGGTTATTACCTTCCTAAGGGTATTTACGCGTAAGTGAATTCAGTTACATACAAGTATAAAAATATATCGAGAAATACAATTCTTTGAACAGACAGTTTTAGCAGTAATAAACGCGACAAGTCGAATGAAACGCAATCAGCGTGAATGGAACGCAACTTGAACGTAAGTAACATGATCGGGGTCGTGCTCAAGTCGAAATTTTCCGCCAGTTGATTAGTTAGTAATAGCAAATAATCAAATAGCAAATAATTAGTATTTTTTTTTTGATCGTATCACTCCGAGCAAGGCGGTAACGCCACTGATGTGCAGGGGGCTACGTAATAGTGAAAAGATTGGAAAAAAGAAAACCGGAAACCACATCCTATACACGGAACAAGGGATGAGCCTTTTCACCTGTTCAATAGACGTGGGTAGAGTGTGAACCGGGCGATAGATAGATCTATCTACTCCAATTGAAAAAAAAAACAAAAACAAAAAAAAAAAACAAACAAATTGAGAAGATTGGAAAAGAGAAAGCCGGAAACCACATCCTAAACAGGGAACAAGGGATGAGCCTCTTAACCTGTTCAATAGACGTATTAGTATAAATATTATAAAACTCTCCTTTCATTTTATTAATTTTCCCAAGGGTGTGGTGTTAATAATTTGCACTTGTAATTATTTTAATGTGTTTTAAGAGTTTAAAGATCGGTGGATTCTGGTTATTTTTTTTAGAATGTGTGGTGTAATAGATATTCGCTCGGAATGAGAAATCGGAGAGCAGAGTTCGAATTACAGTTGAATTCGTTGCTTTCACTTATGTGTAAACTAGCAGTATAGCCCGGCGTTGCTCAGGTGTAATGAAAGCTTTAAACCTAATCCATGGTCCTGGAGCTCAGACTCTTTGGACGTTGGCACGAAAGACTAAAAAGCAATAGTTGTTTCCAGTTAAAGCGAATCCGTAGACTGAAAGAAAAATGAATGGATGTAAGTCAAATTTTGATTTCCTGGTATCGATATCAAATAAGTTTTTTTCGTCATAAAATGAATTTTGAAGGCTAAATAAGTCCTCTGAGTAAATGGTATCATGGCTGAGACTAAGAATTACAATTATACCTACTTAGAGCCAAACCCGAAGCAAAAACTAAAATAAAAGGGCTGAAAAAATACAGACATACAGGCAGATAAACAGACGCACACACAAATATCTTGCCTTTTATATATATATTATCGATTTTCTGCAC
Source organism: Ascarosepion bandense (assembly GCA_037127315.1). Classification (NCBI taxonomy): domain Eukaryota; kingdom Metazoa; phylum Mollusca; class Cephalopoda; order Sepiida; family Sepiidae; genus Ascarosepion; species Ascarosepion bandense. Next base: position 91,615 of record JBBBDQ010002001.1, on the reverse strand, counting down.
TATTGTAAGAATTGCAACCTTGAAACTTCTGAATCGTTTCTTATGTCTTTGTCTATGAGTCTATCAAATTTGATTAAAATCGGACCACTTCTTCTATAACTCGATTTTTTCGATTATCGATTTTCAATATTTATCGGAGGTATCTCGACAGAAGACCTAGCTAAGAACACTCGCAGACGCTTATAGTACAACAGTGTAAATTTTAAAGAAAATCGGTTCAGCCGTTTCGGAGTCTATAGATAACGGACACACACTCAGACACACACACATAGACAAAGTTCCATTTATAAATAAGCTTAGATACCCATAAATAGGTATTAATCCATCGCTTCTCCCTCCAGCTATAGGCTGACATGATCACCCAAGTTTGTATCACGTATAGCACTTAATTGACTGTTTGACTTTAAAGTGGTTGTCGAAATTACAGTCGTTCTATTTCTTTCTGTTCAATACAATGCTTTATCGATTCTTTAGATAATACAAAATCGCAAATATAATCATTCTGTTTGCATTAATTCTGATGTTAAGTGCTACTTAACATGTTCAGTGTTTATATTTTCTTTACTTACCTGAGTAGAGGAACAGTTCCACACAGTTTAACCTTTATCATCTCACGTAAACAGCAGTTACCAAGGATTTTGTTAATGCTCTTGCTTGGAACCCAGTACCACAATTAGTTAGTATTTTTTTTAATAATAAATGAATATATAACTGCATCTACTTCGAAGAAGTTTGGGTTACTGTGCCGGGCTAGAAATGTTTTTCGTCAGAATCAATCTTGAACACTTATAAATCTACCATTTGTCCGTCTATTGAATACTGTTGCTATATCTGGTCAGATGCTCTTGCTATTCATCTTGAGGTTCTCGGCAAAATCCAAAGGTGAATCTGCAAAGTAACCGACCCAGTCTTGACATTTCGACATCAGTCATTTTCTCACCTGCTGTGGCTTCTCTCTGTCTCTTCTACAAATATTTTCAACACAACTATTCTGACGACGTTTTTCACTGCTGCACCGACCACTTGAATTTAAGCGCGTTACTAGGTTGGCATCTATGTCCCACCCTTTTACCGTTGAAATAGTTTAATGTAACCGTCACTTCTACTCCAACAGTTTCTTTTCTCGCACTTCCTGCCTGTGGAACTCCCTTTCGTTTCCTTGTTTCCCTTACAGAAATGTAACTGTAACATCAATTATCATCTTTTATCTTCTTGAACCCCGTTCATCTTTTATCCTTTTGTCAATAACCTCTGTACCCAGTCTTTTCTCTCAATGCAACCTCCTGCGAATTAGTGAAACTGAAATCGAAACTTTTATGAATCTAACAATAATGTAAATTAATAATTTATCTTTCTGAATTTCGATGCTGCGTCACAGTTGTAGTAACTATTATTATTATTATGTCATTTTTCATCATATTTCGATTTCTGCTTTGGTCTCACTACCAACCAAGTCTGCGGGGAGACCTAAGGCAGGTAGTGGCGTGTTGTTATGACTCCATTTCATGTTTTTCTATCTTCCCTATCATCCCCAGCATTACATAGATAACGTTTTCCTTAGTGTGTGGGCTGTATTTAATAAGACAATTTTTTGTATATCTCTTAAGCTGGGGTTTCCAGAGATTCTTTCAATGTGTTGTTTTGTTCCATTTTTTATCATTCCAAGTGCACCTACTATCACTGGCACAACTCTTGTTTTCAATTTCCACATTTTTTCGATTTCAATTTCCAGGTCTTTATATTTTGACAGTTTTTCAAATTCCTTGATTGCTATGTTACAATCCGCTGGACAAGCCATATCAATTAATAGACAAGTTTTCTCCTTCTGGTTTTTAAGAATAATGTCTGGCCTGTTTGCTTCAATTTTTCTGTCTGTGTAGATGGTGTAATCCCATAGAATGGTTACATCTTCTATTTCTGTAACCGGTGCTGGATGATGTTCATACCAGTGTTTGTTTACAGTTTTTCCATAATGTTTGCACATTGCCCAATGTAAATATTGCCCAACTCTATCGTGGCGATTTTTATATTCGTTTGGGGCAAGCACAGAACAGCCTGAGATTAGGTGGTCTATTGTTTCTTGGTGTTTATCACAAAACCTGCATTTTGGATCCATATTATTATGCATAATATTTGCCTGAAAGTTTCTAGTGAAAAGACTTTGGTCTTGTGCTGCAAGTATAAATCCTTCAGTTTCAGACTTTAATCCAGATGCACGTAACCATCGATGAGTATTAACTTTGTCAACATTGGATTTATTGGCACGTACTGGATATTGGCCATGCAGAGGTTTGTCCTGCCAGCGCTGTTTCATCTTTTCAAGAGCTTTATCTTTGGCTTTCATTTTCATATTTTTTGCCGCAATAGTTGGTTCTTGGCTACTGTTTTGCTTTTCTATTATTATTATTATTATTATTATTATTATTATTATTATTAAACAAAATCATTGACGTGACACGTCCAATACTTCGCAACGTTTACAGAAGAGAGAAATGTAAGAAAAAAAAAAGAAAAAAGAAAAGACAATGTTTAACAATATTGCTTGAGTGAAAGGATTTTTGAAATGTTATGATTGCAGGAAATTCACTTTTTGACATATTTTAATAATTAATATCTGTAACAAAGCGTTAATTTAGTTATAATAACCAAACTTAGAAAACTACCTTATTTTTAAGTAAATAAAATTTATCATGCGTTTTCCCTCTGAAAAAAATGGATCCGAAATTAAGCACTGTCTGGAAATCACAGAGGAACATATAGAAAGATAGGAAACAACTTTTAATTATTTTCGTAGTTATTCGTGCAAAAGTCGATGGATTTTGTGTATGGGTCAGTCAGTTAAGTGCCATACGTGATACACGCTTGGGCGATCATATCTCGAAAGAAACATGACTGATGGGCAGAAGATTATCTCGCAGCAGGTTGCCATTGCTTTCTGCGGTAGAATGGCTGTCAGCCAAAGCTATAGAACCCAATCTGTTCTATTATTCAACCCATAACTGGAGGGAAGAGACGGATCTGGACGGATTAATAACTTTTCCCAAGGTATTATGCGTTTGAGAGAATGGATGCGAGTTAGTGTGATAAGAGGTGTCTATTGACCTTACATTTAAATTCCTGGAGATTGTAGCTGTCGGGGAAGCAAGAATATGGAAGGGAATTTCAAAGGCGGGAAGTGCAAGAAAAAAAGCTGTTAGAGTAGAAATTGCAGTTACATTTTATCTGTTTCACTGTAAAAGAGTGGGACCCAGTTGCTGATCTAGTATCTCGTGCAAATTCATACCTAGGGGGCACCAGTGATCTAAGTTCGTCGGAACAAAAACCGTGAAAGTATTTATAGAAGAGGCATAGGGAAGCCACATCACGCCGATGGGAGAGTGACTGCAGCCGGGCTGCCAAGTCGGTATCGATCACATTAGAGATTCTCCGTTGCATTTTGTCAAGAACCATGAGGAGAATAGCATTTGTGGTATATATAATAATGATGATCTATATTAGAAAAATGCTAGCAAGCCTCAAGATTTTTAGTAAATGATATCCTATTCTCCTTTGGTGACCCTGTTCTGAACTTAGATAAATAAACTGAATATCATGATTTGACGATGATTAGTCCACTAGTTCCAGTTTTGCCTGTATTCCCCCACCCCCCAACCAAAATGGATCCGAAATTAAGCACTGTCTGGAAATCACAGAGGAACATATAGAAAGATAGGAAACAACTTTTAATTATTTTCGTAGTTATTCGTGCAAAAGTCGATGGATTTTGTGTATGGGTCAGTCAGTTAAGTGCCATACGTGATACGCGCTTTGGGCGATCATGTCTCGAAAGAGATATGACTGACTGGGCTGGAGATTATCTCGCAGCAGGTTGCCATTGCTTTCTGCGGTAGAATGGCTGTCAGCCAAGGCTATAGAACCCAATCTGTTTTGTTATTTAATCAAAAACTGGAGGGAAGAGACGGATTAATACCTTTCCCCAAGGCATTTGTGCGTAAGTGAATGCAAGGAATTCAACTGTGTATGGGTAATAAGCAAAAAACAAAAAAAATAAACAAATAAACAAATCGGGCGTTACATTATTCATAGATGTAATGCTTGTTTTATTTTATTTATCAAGTAACAATAGTCGCATTTAGGTTGCAGCTTTTGTTAATAAACAGTTAATTACAGTTATAAATATAGAAATATTATAGAAATATAATGTTATAATATTATAGAAATATATTAAATATATGTTATATATTAAATATATGTTATAATATTATAGAAATATAATGGCAGTTAATTAAATGGAATGATTAAAACATTAATTACTTCACACCCCACGAATACAACTGGCAAACAGTTTTGCGTGACAAAAATTGTCTTAATTATGCCGTTTAAGTGAACAAAATTAACCAAAGCTATTAATTTCTTAAGTGAGTCTAAGAGGGGCTATAAGTACATTAAAATATAAGAAAAAGTGGTAGACGGATTTTTCATAAAACTACCGTGATCTTCCCCCGACCCATAAGAAACGAGTTTAATTATATAATGAGGGCTGCATTATGTCGGTAAAAACATTTTCATATTTTTTTGTGTACAAAAATAAAAAAAATCGTACGTACTACTGATTTGCGTCGCTTCCCGCCTACTTGAGCCGCCTCAAATAAATATTAAAACTGATCAATCTAAACGAATTCTGAAAATTAAAATATTCTAAATGCTGCTATTTTTAAACTAACACAATGGCTTTAGTGCTAAAAACACGACCCATACGCTTCAGATTCAATTGGTTTTCGATGAGATTTGTAGGGCTTTGAGAAGGCAAACTGCAACGGAGTGAATTTATGTGTTGAAATTCTTATCGGTTTCAGATTATCGAGATACAAGACATGACTTCAAGTTCGTTTTTTCAGTTGAAAAATATGAGACTAGATAAATTTTTAAACACTAAAATCCTTATTTTAGGATGAAAACGTGAGGCGGATAAGAGTCTTTTTAAACTGGAACCCAATGATTTAATATAGAATTGTGAAACGATTTTAATTGTTTAACGTTAAACTCTTGATTTAGCGCCAAATTATGAGGCAAAGTAAATTTTTAAACACTAAAAAAACCCTTATTTTAGTACAGAAATGTGAGGCCGGAAAGATTATTTTAAGAATAAAACCCATGACTTAGTATGAAGTTAGGTAACAGATTTTAGTCGATAACACAATAATACTCACTCATACGCACAATAAAAAGAACCTTCAGATACTGGAGGCCATCTACATTAAATCAAAGCAACCCACACTTAATAAAATCACATTTCTATCTGGTCATAACACATTACATTGTATTTAGACACATGGTTCTGTTAACATTTCGGCCTCTTACGCGGTGTGACGTCATAGAACCGCATTACAAATTTACTAACTGCGTCTGCTATTCGGCGACTGTTATCGTTGCATAGCAATGTTTTGCGTCACTGGTGGATGTCTTTATGTCAGCATCCCTATAAACTCACTGAAGATGGTTCATGTGAGCCGAAAGCTTAGAACCAGCATAATAAAAAAAGATATCCAAATGTTGGACAATTTTTGTCTTTATTTTCACCTGAAATTAAAGCCAAAATACGATGTTTAGAACGGCTCATGATTAAACATAATTGGCTTTCATTGTCTTATATTTAACAGTATATGTTTAGAATATAGACCTTGGATAGTGGCCATAAAGTCATTACACGCCCACTTATAAGTTCATGGATATGTATATACGTGTAAGCCTACACGTTAACACATTCACGTATACTTATTTTGTTCACATACACACATGTCCATACATCTACATATGTACATCCATTGAGCTTTCTATACAGATATATCACTTAATATTTTTTATTAAGTTGATCTTGAGGATTTATGCGTAGTTTTAGATGAGAATTACTTGCATTACCTCATTTTATTATTGTTGCTTTTTCATCGAACCTTCAGTGTTTATAAACTCTTCGTATTCAACAGTACGTATTTCGCGGGCAATCATATCCCGAAAGAGATATTACTGACTGGGCAGTGGATGGTACCACAGTGGGTTGACATTAATCTGTACGGTATACTGGTAGCCAACGAAGGCTATAGAACCCGTCTGCTCTGTTATTTAACTATTTAGCTCGAGGGAAGAGATGTATTATTATCTTTCTGAAGGGCATTTGCACATAAGTTAATTCAACGAATTCAACTGGAATTCGAACTCGGATCTCCGATTTCTCGTTCTAGTTCTGAGCCGATATCCACTGCACCACAACGTACATCAACCATTACTATTACTACTAATAAAACTATTAGAATTAGATTTAAATAAAACTTTTTCAATAGAAACAAAGAAAAGACTGGTGAACTTTTATGCAAATCAGTTCTGAGAACAGTGGAAAATGTCACAAATGAAGAAGAGATTTGAAGCAAAAGATTTTTTTTTCTTCAGAATCATGCCAGGAATAACATTAAATGAACATGTGAATGACGAGGAAGTTTTTTTTTTTTTAAGGAAAATAGAAACGAAAATAATTCTTATACTTAGAAACAGAAAAGAAAGTTAAAGTTTAAAGGACATATAACGAGAAAAGAGGGTTTAGAACATTTGAAACTCACAGGATATATTTAAGACAGGAGAGACAGATTAAAGCATCAAGTAATCCACCCTAACAAGCTTACGCCACTGGGATTGCCAGGGGAATGGCGGATGGTGAAAAAGTTAAACACCGCGAAGGATATAAAATTATCGACTCATGATCGCTCACGATCTGAAGGGACACGGCGCATAAATGATGATGACGAAGAATATATTTCAGAATTTCATGTAAACAACAGATATAAGTACATGTGACACCTTCACGCGACTGTTACAAAAGTTAGAAGTTTGTAATTGGGTTTCGAATGAACCGAGCTTATAGAAGAAACGTACACGATAAAAGATCTGACGCGAAGAGAGGCCTGTTGTGTAAAATTGTAACAATTAAGTTTAAATTAAGCAGAAGTAAGTATAAGTGACTTTTGTAAACGATGCCATCAAGGTTAATCGTGCTTGAGTTACGTTTAATGAAAGCATTTCAGGTTTGTCTGGAAGATAAATAAACGCTGAGACTATATATTTAAAAAATTCTAGTATTAAATTAGGTAAAGTTTTTTGGCGAACATTAGCATCCGTGCCTGAAAAAAAATAATCTAGTATTAAATTAGGTAAAGTTTTTTGGCAAACATTAGCATCCGTGCCTGAAAAAAAAATCTAGTATTAAATTAGGTAAAGTTTTTTGGCGAACATTAGCATCCGTGCCTGAAAAAAAAATCTAGTATTAAATTAGTAAAAGTTTATTGGCGAACATTAGCATCCGTGCCTGAAAAAAAATAATCTAGTATTAAATTAGGTAAAGTTTTTTGGCGAACATTAGCATCCGTGCCTGAAAAAAAAAATCTAGTATTAAATTAGGTAAAGTTTTTTGGCGAACATTAGCATCCGTGCCTGAAAAAAATAATCTAGTATTAAATTAGGTAAAGTTTTTTGGCGAACATTAGCATCCGTGCCTGAAAAAAATAATCTAGTATTAAATTAGGTAAAGTTTTTTGGCGAACATTAGCATCCGTGCCTGAAAAAAAAATCTAGTATTAAATTAGGTAAAGTTTTTTGGCGAACATTAGCATCCGTGCCTGAAAAAAATAATCTAGTATTAAATTAGGTAAAGTTTATTGGCGAACATTAGCATCCGTGCCTGAAAAAAATAATCTAGTATTAAATTAGGTAAAGTTTTTTGGCGAACATTAGCATCCGTGCTTGAAAAAAAAAATCTAGTATTAAATTAGGTAAAGTTTATTGGCGAACATTAACATCCGTGCCTGAAAAAAAAATCTAGTATTAAATTAGATAACTTTCAGTTTACTTTGTGTTCAATATCTAGTTACAGACATCTACCTCTGTTTAGAAAATAAAAGCAAACATGGATTAAAAACAAAACAAAAATAACAGAGTGTCAAAAGGAAGGATTTTTCCCTTAATGACACCACTTTTATGTTAGCTACTTTTATAATCTTCCTAAAATCTGATTCATGTTACTCAAATTTCAACCACTGGCCGGATGTGAACACTCCAAAAATCAAGGCTGAATTAAAAATTTCGTTAACTGCGCATAGGCTCCGCACATAGCTTCCGTTTCACTTACATACACAAAGAAAACAATCCAGAATTTTCACCAATAGCATCCACTCCCGCCTAAAGAAACAAAAACTGAAGCCGATCTGAGCTTAGGAAAAAGATAAAAAAATCAATCAAAGAGACTTCTTTGTCAGCCGGTTAGCAGACCAGCCACGATTCACAATGCTCTCCTCGACGGACCTCCCATCTCCAAAAGCACTGTGTGTATGTGTCCGTTACCTATAGACTGCGAAACGGCTGAACCGACTTTCTTGAAAATTTACACAGTTGTACTATAAGCATCTGCGAGTTTTCTTAGCTAGGTTTTGTGTTGAGGTACCCTCGATAAATATCGAAAATCGATAATCGAAAAAGTTGGCTTATAGAAGGAGTGGTCCGATTTTAATCAAATTTGATACACTCATAGACAAATACATAAGAAACGATATTCAGAAGTTTCAAGGTTGCAGTTCTTACAATAGTGCAGAAAATCGATTATATATATATATATATATATATATATATATATATATATATATATATAAGGTAAGATGTTTATGTGTGTGTCTGTTTATCTGCCTGTATGCTTGGTTTTTTTTAGCCCTTTTATTTTAGTTTTTGCTTCGGGTTTGACTCTAAGTAGGTATAATTGTAGTTCTTAGTCTCAGCCATGATACCATTTACTCAGAGGATTTATTTAGCCTTCAAAATTCAGTTTACGACAAAAAAAACAAAAACTTATTTGATATCGATACCAGGAAATCAAAATTTAACTTAAATCCATTCATTTTTTTTTTTTTTTTCAGTTTACGGTTTCGTTTTAACTGGAAACAACTATTGCTTTTTAGCCTTTCGTGCCAACGTCCAAAGAGTCTGAGCTCCATGACTATGGATTAGTTTTAAAGCTTTCATTACACCCGAGCAACGCCGGGCTATACTGCTAGTAAATTTATAAGATCCTAAACACTAATACAAATAAAACTAATGCAATACTTATCAATTACCAATTTATAAAAAAATAAATATGAAAATATTTACCATTTTATAAAGTTCGAATCAAATGGCAATTAGCTGATATTTTGGCAGCTATTCAATAAACAATTTAATAAATAAATGGTGTTTATTATTTTTGTTGTCAATTCACGAAAACAAAGAAAATATATAAATTCAATTTTATCGTATATTTAGATTTTATTCTTCTTCTTTTATGTGCCATGTCCTTTCAGGACGTAGGCGATCATGGCTTTCCACATCTCCCTATCCCCGGTGGCTCTTAGCACGCTTTCTCTTGTTGCACCATGCAACACTCGTTCCATCATCCACCTGATTAGGTCCTTCAAATATGTTATCCGCTGCTTTCCCCTGTCTCTTTTTCCTTCTATCTGGCCTGTTAGTATCAGGTTCTCCAAGCCCTCTTTCATCATTGCATGTCCAAGGAACTTTAGTTGTCTCTTCCTGATGCCCAGTATTAATTTCCTTTTCGTTTCCATCCTTTCCAAAACCTCGTCATTGCTCACATGCTCGGTCCATGGTATCCGCAGCATCCTTCTGTAGAACGACATTTCAGCTGCTTCAAGTTTTTCCTTCATCTTCGAAGATATTGTGTTGGACAATATATTCACTGCCTTAAAATCTAATAAACGTTTGAAACAATGAGCGTTAGCGAAGGTGAACGTAGCGGTGCCAAGGCAAAAACCGTTCTTTTGACACTCCGTTTTTTTTTTTTTTTTTGTTTTTTTTATTTCCAGACATGAAGATCAAAGTTTGCCCTTTTTTTCTAAGTAGATGTAGATGTTTGTAGCTAAATAACTGAACACAAAGTAAACTGAAATGACTAACATATATTCTTTGCAGCTCCTTATAACATATCTTGAAGATATCGATGTTTTTTCCTGGTTAAGAGAAAAAAAATTGAACATAGAATAAGCTGCGCCAGGGGTAATTTCGCCCGACACCGCAAATTGCTACAAAACCAAAACATTAATCTGAAAACTCGAGTCATGTTCTTAAAAATCCTTAAAATAATTATAAAAGCCTTAATAAATGTATATAAAATAATTATAAAAGCCTTAATTAATATAGGATAAAAGTAAACCGAATATAGAATAGGCTGTGTCAGAGGTAGTTTCGCCTGAGACCGCAAATTGCTACAAAACCAAAACATTAATCTGAAAACTCGAGTCATGTTCTTAAAAATCCTTAAAATAATTATAAAAGCCTTAATAAATATATATAAAATAATTATAAAAGCCTTAATTAATATAGGATAAAAGTAAACCGAATATAGAATAGGCTGTGTCAGAGGTAGTTTCGCCCGACACTGCAAATTGCTACAGAAACAAAACATTAATGTGGAAAACTCGAGTCATGTTCTTAAATAGCCTCATCAGATCGAAACTTTTATATTAATGTTATGCATGGCGACAAACTCGTTCAAAAATATATCTTCTTTCATTCTAATAATTTCACCCCAAGCAAGGCCATAAGGCTAATAAGACGCAAGGAGTTACAGGGAGTGAAAGATAGTGAGAAGATTTTAGTGACGAAGGGGCTTATAAAGAACAGCTTTCAGGTTAAGACAGAAGATGTTGATTGGCGTTGCATTTACATTTTTGAAGATTCTCTCACGAAAGCAATAAATCAGGAAGGGGTTTCACATGCGAGAAGTGTGAAAAAACCGTTAGAATAGAAGATTGCATCTAACTGGTTTAACAGTAAAACGGTGAGACCTAATTGCCAATTTAGTAGCGTGATTAAATTCATTCAGTCAAAGAATTGCCATGGAAATCTTTATAGAAATGACATAAGGAAACTACGTCACACTGACGAGAAAATGACTGAATTCGAGAAATCAGATCAGGATCGATTTCATGACAGATACTTTAAATTTCCGTCTATTTTTTTTTTTTTTTACGTATGCCATTTCACTTGTACGTATGTCATTTCATTTTTCTGAATTTCTTCGGCATCACGCCTCTCATTTAGGATTCTCTGACATTCGTCCGATATTTCCTGTAGTGTAAGTTTATTATTTTGTTCAAGTTTCATAAGAATTCTCACCAGTATTTCTGCATTTTTTTACGCCATTAACTCTTAAACGAAAATTAAACCTTGAAACATATCCGGTGTCTTTTAGTTCAATCTGAATCTTTCATATTTTTTGTTAACGATTGCAGCTTATGTGATAAAATATTCATATTCTTTCGTCAGATTCATACATTTCCAACGAGTGTGGAATAAAAAGCCTTTATCGCTAAATTTTTTTTGTCAGACTACTATTTCTTCAAAAGAAATTTCTCCCGTTTTTTTTTTTTCGGTAGTATTTTTCATCTTCGACCAGTGATAACTTTCTTTATTCTCATCTTCCCAGTCACTTTGAAAATTTGTTCGTATCTCCAAAAATACGCAGGAAAGGTAATTTCATCATCTGGATAGTATGTAAATTCAGATATTGTATTTGTCATCGCGTCGAGAGTAAAAGAACGTGGAGAATGTTCTGTTTCCTTCATAATTATTTTCATGAACTTTTGTTGTTGTTTCTGGAGTCCCAATAACTGCTGTTGTTGATATTGTTGCTGAACTTTTTACAATCTGTGCTAGAATTTCCACAGTATTTGAAGAATCTTTTTTGCTGTTTTTTTCCCACCAAGAAAAGATATTAAAGGAACGTGTTTCAAAATTCTCGTCGTCACTAGTATCCTGGGCACCGAAACTATAAGTATATTTTCTACTGATACTCAGTATGATTTTCGATATCCTATAACTTCAGTTATAACTCGTATGAGTTTTCTTCCTTATAAATACTGTTATAACTTGCTTTCTAGAGGTTATAACATTAAATATTGATTAGGCACACAACGTGACGTCTGAAAGAAATAGTCTGACTGACTCCAACGGAGTTTTTTTTTCTTTTTTTTAGGCTCACTGGTGTTCTTTATTTAAGTGTCAATTAGTTCATTTTGTCACCGGGGTGTATCATTTACTCTACAACACCTTCTCATGAGCAGTCTAGCCGGTGTTAACACTCACTAACTCACCAGACATCAGAGCATAACGGATACAAGTCTAGACATTACCATGACGTCAAGGTAAGGTAGCGCCACGTACCATTGTTTTTGCATAATACATCCCATGAATTTTGACATGTCACGGTATATATAGAAACTTTTTAAACAATAATTTTACGGGTAAGGTTTATTAAGCAACTATGTCAGAACTTACATACTGTCAAAAAATATGTAATCATGTACTTATTATAGTAAATGATTATCTACTTCCTCTGGCCATATAACACGCACCAATGTATAACACGCAATTTGCTAAGGAATATAACTAATAATGTTCAGATGATGATTCATCCATAATCAATATATATATAGTGTTGTCATCCGCAGACAGATCTATTTCGCCGTATCACAGCTCATCAGTACGATTAGACTCCGATTGCTTTCTTACCCGGGATTGAAACCCGACCGAAATAGCGTCAGTCAGCGACTCTACCCCTGGTATATACTAACGAAGGACAAAATAATATATATGATTATATTATTATTATATATATTATATATATTATTATTATATATTATTATTATTATATATTATTATAAGGCAGGTAGTGGCGCGTTGTTATGGCTCCATTTCATGTTTTTTCTATCTTCCCCATCTTTATATATATTATTATTATATATATTATTATATATATTATTACAGATATTATTATTATTATATTAAAATAATATATATATTATAATATATTATTATTATTATTTATATATTTTAACAATAAATCATTTTCTAATAATGATTAATAATAATATGTACAGGAGTTCCTTATGTTTGTCCTTCGTTTAGTAAATAACTATATACAGGGTGGATGGAAAGAAACTCCTCTAAAAATTATTTATAACTTTTGTTAATATCGCTATATTTGCATGAAAGAAAATATATTGTGGTAGAAGCGGTAAAATTTAATTGCTAATTTTTGTTTTTATTTCAGGGCGCGCTGTTAACATTTCGATACACAGTAACGTTTGCCTTGAAAATGTGCAATTCGTTTGCTCTGTTTTCCCCTACATCGACCTTCCGCTTTATACACCTACGATTCTAAGTTTAGTTTATAAATAAAACATTGAAATAAACGTGGTGTTAAACAGGGCTGCTGCAACGTTTGACATGAAAGTAGCAAAATACGCAAATATATGAAACAATTTAATGAAAAATTAACAACTCTATGAAAAAAAGTAACATTTCAATGAAAAAGTAACAGTTCAATGAAAAAAGTAATATTTCAATTAAAAAGTAACTATTCAATGAAAAAATAACGATTCCATGAAAAATTAACAATTTTATGAAAACAGTTGTGTTACCAAGGTGGATGCGATACACTGAGAATGCGTGTTGTGGTATTATTCAACACAAATATTCCGTGTTAAACGGATATACACAGAACAGTACAATAGTTACAATGACAGATAAGACAAAACTTACAACACAGAGCGGAGGAGTTTTAGATCACAATAGCCGCCGAAGCAATCAGTCCGAATATTGCTCGAATGACACTCGAATGACACTCGCTTCGAATGCTACTATTCTTTACTTCAATAGACCATTTCATACCATGGGCCATTTCATTACTGAGAGTGCTGCAGAGCTGTCAGACACTCTACAACAAGAGTAACATTTCAATGAAAAAAATAACAATTCAATGAAAAAATGAACAATTCAATGAAAAATAAAAATTCAATAGAAAAAAAGAAACAATTCAATGAAAAAATAGAAATAAAAATGTAACAAAATATAAACGCTATGATCTAGCGCGTTCACAAAAAAATCTCTGCTAAATAAGTTATAAGTTTTATTACTGAAGCATTGACAAACTTCCGACCGACTCGAACTAAGACTGTGTAGAGGAACAAAGGAGTCAATAAGCCGAGAAATAAAAGAATTTCCAAATGTATCATTGATTCGTGAGATTTAGTCACAAACGAACAAGGTTGGAAATATATAATCAAAGATATGTAATACTAACAAAATCTATCTAAACGTATTTATAAATGGAACTTTGTCTGTGTGTGTGTGTCCGTGTGTGTGTGTGTGTGTCCGTTACCTATAGACTCCGAAACGGCTGAACCGATTGTCTTGAAAATTTACGCAGTTGTACTATAAGCGTCTGCGAGTGTTCTTAGCTAGGCTTTGTCTTGAGATACCCTCGATAAATATCGAAAATCGATAATCGAAAAAATCAGGTTATAGAAGGAGTAGCCCGATTTTAATCAAATTTGATACACTCATAGACAAATACATAAGAAAGGATATTCAGAAGTTTCAAGGTTGCAGTTCTTACAATAGTGCAGAAAATCGATAATATATATTTATATATATATATAAAAGGCAAGATGTTTGTGTGTGTGTCTGTTTATCTGTCTGTATATCTATTTTTCAGCCCTTTTATTTTAATTTTTGCTTTGGGTTTGGCTCTAAGTAGGTATAATTGTAGTTCTTAGTCTCAGCCATGATTCCATTTACTCAGAGGACTTATTTAGCATTCAAAATTCATTTTACGACGAAAAAAACTTATTTGATATCGATACCAGGAAATCAAAATTTGACTTATATCCATTCATTTTTCTTTCAGTCTACGGTTTCGCTTTAACTGGAAACAACTATTGCTTTTTAGTCTTTCGTACCAATGTCCAAAGAGTCTGAGCTGCAGGACCATGGGTTAGTTTTAAAACTTGCTTTACACCCGAGCAACGCCGGGCTATACGGCTAGTATTGTTATAAGTTTTATTACTGAAGCATTGACAAACTTCCGACCGACTCGAACTAAGACTGTGTAGAGGAACAAAGGAGTCAATAAGCCGAGAAATAAAAGAATTTCCAAATGTATCATTGATTCGTGAGATTTAGTCACAAACGAACAAGGTTGGAAATATATAATCAAAGATATGTAATACTAACAAAATCAAAATAAAAGAGTTTCAAAACGTATCGTTGAGTCGTGAGATTATAAATCGAACAATGTTGCAAATATATAGTGACAAATATGTAATACTATCAAAATTATTAATAAGAAGGTGTCAGTTTAAATTGACCCAGAAGAACATAATTTGAACGTTAACACATTTTTCGAGTGTTGTGCGGAGCAGTAAATATTGGCTTAGAACAAAAAATCGGAGTGCTGAGTATGAATTCCAGTCAAATTCGTTGCAATCACTTACGCGCAAATACCCTAAAGAAACGTATCAATCCATCTCTTCTCCCTCCAGCTATGGGTTAAACAGCATGACAGATTAGGTTTTATAGCCTTGGTTGGCAACCAGTTTACCACAGAAAGTAATGGCAGCCTAGTACGTGAAAATCGTCTAACCAGTTAGACGATTTTCTAACCAAGTGTGTATCACGTATGACACTTAACCGACTGACTAAATATATGAAAATGTTTAAAAAGAACACATTTGCTAGGAACATAACAAATATGGCAGCCCTATTCTTTAATCCCGCTCACGTTTGTCCAAACAGACATTACTTCTTTGTTTATATTTCGATAATTTTGTCCCACCAAGAGATAATCCCATTACTGACACCATTGTTGAGGCCATACGTCTTGAATGGCCCATAAAGTAAAACGGAAACAATTAACTACACGTAAAAGCTAGTTTATGCTATTTTTCCGGAGAAAATATTCCTGGAATTCAGTCATGTATGTAACCGATAAAATCTTAGGATTTCTTTTGAAATATTCTTTAAGAGATCTGCGCCTCTTTGTGAAGTAATGGTTTACGAGCTAGTCTCACGTAGTATTACTATAACAGTGAATTGTATTCTTATTAGGTGCTTACAACGTATGACCTTGTACCAAACTAATCTTTGCTCTTTTAGCAGAGCATAGAATACGCCGACTGTATACCCTGCAGAGAAGTAAATTCCCCATAAAATGGTCACCCTCCAAGTGGATACTTGCAAAGTTGAGTATAAACCCGACTTATGCCTACCACTTTGATACGAGAGTAAACTGAATCTGTCTTTCGTTTTGCCTGAAGTGTTTAGTGATTCTTACATTTAACTTTTTGATTCAAGTGTAAACCATATATCTATCTGCTCCTTTTTTTACGTTAGTATAAACCAAACCAAACCAATGCTTCCTCTGTTTTGTCTTTGAATAAATCAGACCTGTATCTGTTTTTTGTTTGTTTTTTACTCTAGTATAAGCCCTTTTTTGTAGCCAAGCATATCTTCTTCTTCATGTGCCGTATTTCTTCAGGATATAGGCGATCACGGGCTTCCACTTGGCTCTGTCTCTTGTCGCTCTCAATATTTTCCTCTTTATAACTCTCCCAAACCCCTGCCCGGAGGTTCATTTGCTCAAGTCTAACAAATATGTCTCACGTTGCTTTCTCCTGTCTTTATTTTATTTTATTTTATTTTATTTTATTTTATTTTATTTTATTTTATTTTATTTTATTTTATTTTATTTTATTTTATTTTATTTTATTTTAATGAAAACAAGGATGCGCGTTGTGGCGCAGTGGATATCGGCTCGGAACTCAAAATCGGGGAGCCGAGTTCGAATTCCAGTTAAATTCATTACATTCACTTACGCTCAAATACCATTGGGAAAGGTATTAATCCGTCTCTTCCCCCCAGTTATGGATTAAATAAAAGGATAGATTGGTTTCTATAGCTTTGGCTGACAGCCAGTCTACCGCAGGAAGCAATGGCAAACTACTGCGTGATAATATTCTGCCCATGTCTCTTTCGAGACATGATTGCCCAAGCGTGTATCCCGTATGGCATTTAACTGAATGAAAACAAGACCGATGTCTTTCTTTTTGGCACAAGTCTAAATGGGTTCTACGTTTATCTATTTGACTCATATATAAACCAGACCTATATCAGCCCCTTATTTAACGTTAGTATAAACAAGACCAATGTCCCCTTTGTTTTGCCTTCGAATAAACCAGACCTATATTTGCCCTTTTCCCTCTAGTATAAACCAGTACTATGTCTCTTTTTTTACCGTAGTATAAATTAAACCTATGTCTTCCCCTTTTTCCCCCTTTTTATCCTAATATAAACCAGACTTATGCCTGCCCATTTTTACCCTTGTATAAATCAGACTTATATCTGCTCTTTTTATACGAGTGTAACTTTATCAAAGTCTACTTTTTTTTTAGCTCAAATGTAAACCAAACCTATGTCTACATATTTACTCAAGGGTAAACTGAACCTGTCCTATTTATTAATCTATTGTGGTCTTTGTCTTATAAGACTTATATTCGACCTTGAATAGCACAATAAGTGTTGATATGTAGTTAAATTAACCAAACTAACCCGATCAATCTAATCTATATTAAGCTTAAATCAATTTCAGAGGTTAATCCCGACACATCACCATAGTATAATATCTAACAATTTGTTTACTAAATCATTACTGTTTTCAGTACTCACAATTTCTCTATATTTATAACTTTGTGCAAAACAAGGCTTAGTAAATTACTATAATAAATCAATTTTGATTTAACAAAATAACGCTTTCTAACGAAATATAGTCAAAACGATAGAGCATATTATTACAGACTGCAAGTATGTTTTTAGGCCAACCTACTTTTATGAGAAAAAAATCTTTAGCAATAGTTCATGGGATCATGCGTGCGCGCGTTGACAGTAAAAACGTTTTTCAACAATTAGCGTGGGTCAAACTGACTAAAATAAATATTTTTGTAAAGATTTGACATTTGATAAAATGACTTTCATTTATCCTTCAGAATGAAGTTGCTCGACGCGTTTGTTTAAGAAGATTAATTTCACAATTTTTTTTACAAAATTAAGAATTCGGTGTTTCGTGGAAAATAATTTCAAATTCAATTATGACTTCAATCAAAATCAAATTAAAATTTACTACTCATAATTCTTTTGATTTGCGATTAAAAATACGGACCATGTTTTAATTTTATGAGAATAACGTCTTCAAAATGACTTAATCGAAACGAAAATAGCTGGAGGAATGGTAATTTTATTCTAACGTTCCAGGAAGTTAAGTACGTGACATTTGGCATGCTTTATCATTACACGGGTTAGATTAGACTAAAAAAAAACAAAAAACAAAGTATTCCTGTCATTTCTAGATAGAAGCTGTTTAATCCTCCCTTCCCAGCTTTGATACAGTTCAGAATCCTTTACGTGGTCTTGTAAATTAAAGATTTATTCTCTATTCTGCTACATCTTTTCTACAAATGCAATGATGCAAGCTTATTGCAAGTTCATCGCTATATTCAGATGATTGGTTAGTTGCTTTGTTTTATGACATATCAACCTCGGCGGGTCATTTATTGTCAACTAAATTTTATTTATTTATTGCTGGTAATACCTTTTTCTTTTCAACAATTTATTGTTGTTTTTTTATATAAGATTTGTGTCTAGTAATACTTTTCCTTTTCGAGTATCAAGGTTCATTAGGATTTGTTTTTAAGGGCAGGGTCCCCAAGTCCTACCCTGTTATTTAACCCATAACTGGAGGGAAGAGACGGATTAATACCTTTCCCAAGGGTACCAGTGCTTAAGTGAATGCAGGGTATTCAACTGGAATTTGAACTCAGCTCAGCGATTTCTCTTTCAGAGCCGATATCCACTGCACCACAACGCACATCCGTCACTAAACGCTTACAGCACCTGGTAGTCTCAAGCAGTCACCCATCTAAGTACTGACCAGGCTCAACGTTGCTTAACTTCGGTGATAGAGTGAGAACCGGTGTATTCAACGTGATATGGCCGTAAGCCTAGGTTCAGATGAGCTCTATTCTTTAATTCCAAAATTCAGACCATTCCAGCTAGGACACGCCATGCCATTTCTACGAAGTCGAATCATCATAGTTTCCTCCGTATCCCAAATGCAAGTATTTGGCTATTCTCTGGCTTTGCCCATGTCATGTGTTCTAAGGAGCTATATTCCTTGGGGCTACCAGGCTTTACTTCTGCAACTGGAACCTGTAATGCCATTTCTAAAGAGTCGAATCACCCTCATCTCTTTCGTATCTCAAATGCAAATATTTGGCTAGTTTATCGCCTTTTCCATGCCATGTGTTCTAAGCAGCTATATTCTTCGGCTCTACTTTGCAATTAGGACCCTCCTTTTTTTTTCTACGGAGTCAAATTACTCTCGTTTCCTCCGTATAAAAAATACAAGTATTCGGCTACTTTATCGCCTTTTCCATGGAATGTGTTTTAAGAAGATATATTCCTTAGATCTACTTTGCAACTGGGACACGCCAGTCATTTGTAGCGAGTTGAATCACCCTAGTTTCATCCGTATCACAAATACAAGTATTCGGCTACTTTATCGCCTTTTTCCATGGCTTGTTTTCTAAGGAGATATATTCCTTAGATCCACTAGTCTTTACCTTTACAACTGGGACACGCCAGTCATTTGTAGCGAGTTGAATCACCCTAGTTTCATCCGTATCACAAATACAAGTATTCGGTTACTCTATCGCCTTTTTCCATGGCATTTTTTCTTAGGAGCTACATTCCTTGGCTATATTAACCTTTATATTTGCTACTGGAGCACGCTGTTCCACATGAACAAGGATAAGCCATCCCCATTCCCTACGTATTTTATTAGTAAGAAGCAAATTCCATTCGGACAACTTCTTAGAAACTGATACTTTATGGAACAAACTCCCGGCAAAATCTTTTCCCAGTCACTACCATCTTAACTTCTTCAAGTGTAGGTTTAATCGTTATCTTCCCTACATAACCAGATGAACTGCATTTCTTGCTTTTTCTAACGTTTATGCAACACTAGCATTATAGCCCGGTGTTGCTCGGGTGTAATGATAGCTTTAAACCTAATCCATGGTTCTGGAGCTTAGACTCAGCCTAAATAATATTTGTGTGAAGTTTGGTGAGAATCGGATAAAAATTGTGGATTTCTATAAAGGACATACAGACAGATAAACAGACGCACACACATCTTGCCTTATATATATATATATATATATATATATATATATATAATCGATTTTCTGCACTCTGCACTATTGTAATAAGTGCAACCTTGAAACTTCTGAATATGGTTTCTTATGTCTTTGTCTATGAGTGTATCAGATTTGATTAAAATCGAACCACTCCTTCTATAATCCGATTTTTTCGATTATCGATATTTATCGGGGGTACCTCGACACAAAACCTAGCTAAGAACACTCGCAGACGCTTAGAGTACAACTGTGTAAATTTTCAAGAAAATCGGTTCAGCCGTTTCGGAGTCTATAGGTAACGGACACAGACACACACACAGACACACACAGAGACACAGACACACACACACACACACACATACTCACAGAGACAAAGTTCCATTTATAAATAAGTTTAGATCATACAATAACCCTCTACGTTGAGTGGCTTTTGGGAGTTTTATTATGTGAACATTAACATACAAAATAAGCATTTTAATAGTAACTCTCTACATTTTCGTATTAAAAATCCTATAAATACTGTGAAAGATTTACGTAGAAATAAACATTTTTTTTAATGAGAGACTGTTTATTTATTTTTTATTAATGCTTGTTGAATTAACTTTCCCTCCTCTTCCCTAATACAACGTGCTCATCCGGGCATTCGACTCTTACAGCCAATCAATTTCGGCCAGTCTGTCCAGACGATCGTTTTGAGTAGACGTCTCGGGGAGGAGATGCTTTCTTGACATTTGAATAAAACACGGTTTTTTGCAACAAGACGTTCTGAACATGTCAGTAAAGGCCGACATTAGCTTTTCATTTCAGGGTCGGATAGAAGGCATATAATAAAATATTGTACTTTGTTAGCATGTTCACTTTCTAGAAAATAAAACTTAATTTACATTCTTTCGACTTCTTTCACAGCGTCTATATATTTTTATTATAAAATGTTTGGGTAAATATATATACCGACGGTTGATACTATTGAAGCCGTTCTATATACTTTGTAAACCCTACAAGCTTACACGTAAACAACGCAAAGATATATATAAAAGTAAACATTTTATTTTATTTTTTATGACTGCTCCATAACATTTCCTTAAGACAGTGTGGCCTAGAGTCAAGTGTTAACTGCCTTTATTAATTATCATAACTCGTAAGTCTTTTTAAAATTATATAAGAAGCAGACATTTTTCTCTGTTCTCTTTCTGTAATACGCCCGGTTAGAGATGACATATTTTTTATAATCAATTCACCCCAAGCAAGGTGATAATGCCAATAAGATGCAAGGAGCTAATGGGAGTGAAAGAGAATGATAAAAGTATTTAGAAGGAACCGGAAACCTAATTCTAAACAGGGAACAAGTTATAAACCTCTACTCCTGTTCAGTAAACAGGGGAGGGCGTGAACCGAACGATAGGTGAAGATTTCTACTCCTATTGAAGAAACAAAAGCAACTAAATAGTAAATAAAATTTCAAAGTTTAGGCAGAGATGTTAGAAGTGTAGAGTTTAAGTAGACTTTAGAAAAAACCGCA
Organism: Ascarosepion bandense; assembly: GCA_037127315.1. Lineage (NCBI taxonomy): Eukaryota > Metazoa > Mollusca > Cephalopoda > Sepiida > Sepiidae > Ascarosepion > Ascarosepion bandense. Next base: position 69,976 of record JBBBDQ010002001.1, on the reverse strand, counting down.
AATCAAAGCCTAAAGAGGAAACAAAGCCAAATTCTGCAGATTTTATATGTGAAATATCTTTCGACAATCTTTTGAATCTGTTTATCATGAGGGAAATGTTTCTCCATCAAAGCGCTTTGCAGCAACCGAAAAAAGTATTGATTGATCTATTTTTTATGGGTTATCAACTTTTGCAGGTTATTTAAAGCCAAAAAAAGTTTTAAATTGTAAGACATCATTTGGAAATAATAACAGTTTATTGATACAAGTCCTACTAATTAACCCATAACTGGAGGGAGAAAATATGGATTCATACTTTTCCCAAGGGTATTTGCACGTTTTAATATAACGAACCCGAATGGAATTGGAAATCGGCTCTCTGACTTCCAATTTTCAGTTATTGACACCACCCACACATCATTTCTTTTTTTTCTTTTCTTTTTCTCATTGAAATCAAACAGCGTTTTTCTTCGCGATCAAAACAGATCAGTCCATTGTTTATGAGGTATCGTTAGGGTGTTTTTTTTTCTTTCTTTCTTTCTTTCTTTCTTTCTTTCTTTCTTTCTCACTGAAGTCAGGCTTACGACAACATCATGTTGAAACACCGTTGGCATTCCTAGAACGAAACGAGGAAATAGGAGCTGGAGAATCTTACACCCACAAGACATGTAGAAAAGGAAAATAAGAGAAGGGGTAATAGAAAATATTCTACTTTGTGAAATTATGTGAATGGATGGCAGAGCGGAGATAATAAAGTATGTTCAAGTATCAAATGTATGTGAGTGCTGCATAAAACAGCAGGTTGAGGAGAGTCATGAAACCCACGCTCTTAAGAGACATTGTACATATCTATCTAAATTTATTTTTAAATGGAACTTTGTGTGTGTGTGTGTGTGTGTGTGTGTGTGTGTGTGTGTGTGTGTGTGTGTCCGTTACCTACAGACTCCGAAACGGCAGTACCGATTTTCTTGAAAATTTACACAGTTGTACTATAAGCGTCTGCGAGTGTTCTTAGCTAGGTTTTGTGTCGAGGTACCACCGATAAATATCTAAAATCGACAATCGAAAAAATCAGATTATAGAAGGAGTGGTCCGATTTTAAACATATTTCATACACTCATAGACAAAGACATAAAAAACGATATTCAGAAGTTTCAAGGTTGTAGTTCTTACAATCGTGCAGAAAATCAATAATATATATAAAAGGCAAGATGTTTGTGTGTGTGTCTGTTTATTTGTCTGTATGTCCTTTATACAAATCCACAATTTTTATCCGATTCTCACCAAACTTCACACAAATATTCTTTAGGTTGAGTCTGAGCTCCAGGACCATGGATTAGTTTTAAAGCTTTCATTACACCCGAGCAAGATAGCTAGTAAGAAGATAGAATGTTGGCAATTAACATCGTAGTGCATTGAACTTTACTGTATTCTTTTCAGTCAGTTAAGTGCCATACGTGAAACACACTTGGGCGATCATGCCGCAAAAGAGACATGACTGACTGGGCAGAAGATTATTCGCAGTAGGTTGCCATTACTTTCTGCGGTAGACTGGTTGCCAGCCAAGGCTATAGAACCCAATCTGTCCTATGATTTAGCCCATAACTGGAGAGAAGAGACGGATTCATACCTTTCCCAAGGGTATTTGTGCGTAAGTGAATGCAATGAATTCGGACTCGGCTCCCCGATTTGTCGTTCCGAGCCGATATCCACTGCACCACAACGTACATCCAAAGTACTTTCCAGTACTGACGGGAATTTCTGAACCTTTTAGTTGAAGTAGTGCAGAATATTGATTTGGTAATGGTTTTTGTGGTACAGTGGATATCGGCTCGGAACGAGAAACCGGGGAGCCGAGTTCGAATTCCAGTTGAATCCATTGTATTCACTTACGCGCAAATACCCTTGGGAAAGGTATTAATCCGTCTCTTCCTTCCAGTTATGGGTTAAATAGCAGGACAGATTGGGTTCTATAGCCTTGGTCGGCAACCAGTCTACCGCAGAAAGCAATGGCAACCTAATGCGGGATAATCTTCTGTCCAGTCAGTCATGTCTCTCTCGAGACATGATCGCCCAAGCGTGTATCATTTATGGCACTTAACTGACTGAATGGTTATATTAGATGTTTCCCTACAAGGAAACATTAGCATTCATTGACTGAGCAGCCACTACATTTCTCGGTTCAAAACCTTTCGCTTTTTCCAGTACTGACTGAAGTTTCTTTGCTATCCTTTTATTTGAAGTATTGTCAAATGTCAACACCTTCATTATGTCATTATTTTCTCTTTACGCTACATGCGATACCTGATGATACCTGGTGATACCTATTTTAGGTGTTCCCGCTTTTAGTAGATGTGATCTTGTTCGGGTGGTTTCTGTTGTTTTATTTTTACATTTCTTTGTGATTCTGTAGCGCCAGTCCACAATATTCAAAGAAGTATGATTTTTGTCAAGACACTCAGGCTTAACTCACTCAAAGCCCTTTTTCGCTATTGGTCTTAGAAAGCGGTTGTATACTGCTGACAGGTTAAATATTTCTGAACGGGTTCGACGCCATGCTTGACATCCATATGAATGTCTCTATCTGATAAGTCGCTTTAAGAACATAACTCCAGTTTTCAGGTTGATGTTTACATTTTATTGTTAATAATAATAATAATAATAATAATAATAATGGAAAATCACTAATGGAAAATCACTATGGAAAATCTGTAAACAAACATGAGCATTACCCAGCACCGGTTACAGAAATAGAAGATGTCACCATTCTATGGGATTACACCATCTACACAGACAGAAAAATTGAAGCAAATAGGCTAAACATTATTGTTAAAAACCAGAAAGAAAAACTTATCTATTAAGTGATATGGCTTGTCCAGCGGATTGTAACATAGCAACCAAGGAATTTGAAAAACTGTCAAAATATAAAGACCTGGAAATTGAAATAGAAAAAAATGTGGAAATCGAAAACAAGAGTTGTGCCAGTGATAGTAGGTGCACTTGGAATGATAAAAAATGGAACAAAACAACACATTGAAAGAATCCCTGGAAACCCCAGCTTAAGAGATATACAACAAATTGTCTTATTAATTGTCTTATTAAGTACAGCCGAGGTCGTCGCTATATTACCAGGTCTGTTCTATGATTAAAGTTGACTTGCTGACGTCACATTTTGTTGTTTCACTACCCGGTGTCCGTTAGCGTTAACTTATTTTCAGAACCAAATTGCAAAGGTAATTAGAAAAATGGACCGAAAGTTCATTGTTTTTCGTTTCCAAAAAATAAACATTTATTTGATAAATGGAGACATGCCATTAAAAGGGAGAATTTTACCCCAAGTCCATTTAGCAAAGTGAGTAGTTAAAATTTTAACACCATTTATTTCAACATTAGTTTTGCGGCTTTTGCCGTAGCACAAGAAAGAAAGCACTTTGTTTATAATATATCTTTTAAATTAATATAATAAAATAAGATATTATTTTTATTTCTTTGAATAAAATTGAAATAAAAATTATCTTAAAAAATATCTGAATTAAAAAAATAAAATGTATGGTTATTCGTTCGTAAGTTTTTTTTTTCGAAATGTTTTAAAACTTAAAATGAAGCCGAAAAAAGTTGTTAAACATTATATTTTCTAAAAATATTTGAATTAATATTTTATTGATATTTTATTTAAGAAAATAATGTTTTCTTTTCAATGAAATGTTTAAAAAAATTCTTAGGAATAGAAAGTAAAATCTTACTTAACTTTTCTATACTTGCAACTTTATGAATCATTTTTTTACATGAAAAAATATTCCTGAATTAAATTTTTTTTACTCTTTTTCTTGTATTAACAAAAACTACAAAATTTATTTTTTAGTCAATTTTAAAATAATTTGTTTTATTTTTAAGGTTTTTTATTTGAAAACTCCGTGAAATTATTTCTTACAAAAGTCAAGAAATAACTATTACCGAAAATTAAAACATGAAAATGATGATTTAAACTTTGTTTAAACCTATTATTTCTGAATAAATTTTTAATTTATTTGAAACATACAGGCCTAAATCAGACCACGCTTGAATTTTAAAACCTAATATTTAAAATATTTAGAAAATATTTAGCACAAAATGAACACTCTCAAAAAATATTTTCCAACCAGTTTTTTCCTATTTTTGATAATTTGAAATGAATATGATATTAATCCATAGAAATGAAATGAAATGATATTAATCCATAGAAAAAAATTAGAAATAAAAAAATTAGAATTTTAACTGAAGAATAAATCTTTTATAGTTGGTTTAGGTTTTTTTTAATCCTTAAAAAATTAATTAGTAAGTAAAACATTAACCAAAAAAGAGTTTTGCAAAAAAATGATTTTTTTAATAAACAGTTTATCATAAATGAAATAGAAACATTAATTTTTTACTTTTTTTTTTTGTCATTTTTTACAATTAAAATATTTTAAAAATGTAATTGAATTACCAAATATCCCAGGATTTTTTAGGTGTATTTTTTTGAAAGGTAAAAATTTATCTTTTTATTTTCATCCAGTAGGATTAACAATGGATTCAATCAAAATATTTCAAAATATTATTTTAAAATTCGAACCCCGTTGTTTTTTAGCAGAATTTCTCTAAAGACATTTGTTGATATTAATAAATCTATTGGATTAAAAGTTCTCAAGACGTTTTTAAAAATCTATTTCAGATTTAGCTATCCTATCGTTAATTCGTTCGATTCATAATTATTGCTGTTATGCCGTTTTAAAAAAATGGAAATGTTATAGTTGTAAAAGTTTAGTATCAGGAAGAGACCTGATATAAACAGTTATTTTCAAGGAATTAATAGAGGTTCTCTGTTATATCCCAATGATGTAACAAAATTAGTACTATACAATTATATTGTTATTATAAACTTGTAAAAAATCCTTCTTTTCTTCATTCAATGAATCAAAGAAAATTGTCTATGTACATAACATTGGATGTTTTGGCTAATGATGAACTTCTTTTTCATGTTGACTCATGTGATGAAGGTCATAGCATTGAAAAAATAGAAAAAATGATTATCTGGAGCTCTTCTAATGCATTATTAAATATTTTTTGTAGCAAGGAAAATATTGCTTGTAAGAAGTTAAGTAAAAAAAGAAAACTTCAAACATTTGAGACATAAAAAACTTTTATAAGCTTGATTTTAAAAAAAAGCAGTAACTTAAACTGATTTAGTTTGAATTAATTTGCTTGAATTTAAATTGTTGCATTTTTTAATATTTTTAATTAATTTGCTTATTTATTGTTGTTTCTTGTTCGTTCCTAAATTCTAATGGTTGCTTGATTGCTATATTTGAGTGATTCTGATTTAAAAATTCTTGCAATTAAAACAAAAGTGATTGTGAGTTTTCATAATTAAATTAAAAATATGAAAATTTAAGCAGTGTTTGTTAAATTTTTAGAATTTAGACGAATAAACGAAAAGTTTTGTCTTTAAAACTGTGTTTATTTACAAACACGACCGACAGTCAGTAGTCAACAATAATGTTTATATTTTCTTATTAATTATTGTTTTCTTTATTTTTAATTAAAATTAATAAAACCAGCATAAATCAAAAACATGTGTCTTTCTTTTTTTCTTGTTACATTTTAAAAAGTTTTAAAATCCTTATTTTAAAAAAACGACTTTGTGATTATCAATATTATCATGAAGTGAGAGACACGGCTGCTACGCTAATTCATGACTCTACTACCGTGACGTCACATTTCATCGCTTCGACCTTGGTAATATATAGGAGGTCTTGGTACAGCCCACACACTAAGGAGAACTTTGTCTATGTAAAGTTAGGGATGTTAGGGGAGATAGAAAAACATGAAATGGAGCCATAACAACACGCCACGACCTGCCTTAGGTCTTCCCGCAGACTTGGTTGGTAGGGCGACCATAGCAGAAATCGAAATATGATGAAAAATGACATAATAATAATAATAACCCCACTACCAACAATAATAATAATATCCTTCCACCTGAGGGGTGAAATTGTTAAATGTCAAAATAAAAATTTCTGAAAGAAAAGAAATTCAACATTACCATGCGAACTTTTGAAATACCTACTTGGCATTTAAGAAACAAATGTTTTATGACAGATTAATGACAACTTGTTTAGTGTTGACTTGATAAAGTGCTCTTGGGTGACGCTTTCGTCTCTTGCATCAAAATGACTTGCAAAATTATATTTCACTTTTTCAGACACTTTAGTATTAATAACTAACGAAACGTGAAATAGTGATAAGTCGCAGAAACACAGGCTATAAGTGTAAAAAGTTGTATACCGACTGGGTACCGAAACGTAGCCGCTGGTGTAAATATTTAACGATGGTGAGCGGGTCAATTTTTATCTTCAGTATGTGTCCCTTTAATAAGTGGCTGTGCATCATATTAAGCGAAATTGTACAAATAACTTAACGCATCCAAATGGTTAGCAAGTTCTCATGCTCACTGAGGTGCCCACATTAGTGACGTGTTTCATGCAGATGGGCGCTGTGGTGTAGTGGATATCGGCTCAAAAGCAGAAATCGGAGAGCCGAGTTCGAATTCCAATTGAATTCTTTGCATTCACTTGCTCACAAATACTTTTGGGAAAGGTATTAATATGTCTCTTCTTTTTCTCCCTTCTAAAGTTTAAATGGTAGAACAGATTGGATTCTATAGCCTTGGTTGGCAACCAGTCTACCGCAGAAAGTAATGGCAACCTACTGCGGGAAAATCTTCTGCCCAGTCTGTCATGTTTTTTTAAGACATGATCGCCCAAAGTATCACGTAGGGCACTTAACTGACTGACTGAATATAATACTTGGAATCATGATTAAGGGTTCTAGTGGTCATAAAGTGGGGGATCGGTTTTATATTGTGATGAAGTAATAAAGTGATCCCCCACTAATTACTATGTAATAATATAATACATCCCTTCTCCCTCTAGCTATGACAAATAACAGGACAGATTGGGTTCTATAGCCTTGGCTGGCAATTAGTCCACCACAGAAAGTAATGGCAACCTACTGCAGGATAATCTTCTGCCCAGTCAGTCATGTCTCTTTCGAGACATGATCGCCCAAGCGTGTGTCACGTTTGGTACTTAACTGACTGACCATGCTTCTACTTTCATGTGCCACATCCCTTCACTACGTGGATGAACATCACTCTCCACCATTTCTCCCCTTTGTAGTCCGAAGTAATATTCGCCCTCTTAATATAACAACCACTCTCTGTTTTACCATGTATTTACACCATCTTGTTAGTTAACTTATTCAAGGTTTCCTTCTGCGTCATTTACTGTCACTATGCCCTATGAATATAAAATTCTCCAAACACTTTCCCCATTATACGCCCCAGAAATTTCAATAGTACCTTTCAGATTCTATGTGGAAGTGTTTTGTTCTGTGCCAAGATAAACTGAGTAAATATCACTTATATGTGTGGCTTGATGATTACGCTCAGCCATGAAATAGACAGTTGTCACAATGTTGACCTCAGTAACTACAATTATAATTACATACGCTATATCCCTCATATTGAAAACTTTTACCCATAAATTAGGACACCATAAAGTATATTTTTATCATATATATTATGCATTATCGCATATATATATATATATATATAGTGTATCGAAGCAGCAAATAATTTTCTAAACATATACTATTAAATATAAGAGACAATTAATGTCTATTATGTTTAATCATGAGCCGTTCTAAACGTTGTATTTTGGCTTTAATTTCAGTTGAAAATAAAGACAAAAACCCTCCAACATTTGGATAATTTTTTATTAATTTATTTCTAAGCTTTCGGCTCACATGAGCCATCTTCAGAGAGGCCATTTAGACGGTAATGCAATAACACCCACCATCACCGACGACTTTATTTTGTGTTGACATAAAACTCCGCTAGGCAACGGCGATAGTTACCAAAAATAACAAACGCAGTTCTCAAATTTGCAATGCGGTTCTATGACGTCACACCGCGTGATAGCGCGAAATGACAACAAAACCATGTAGTCAAATGCAATGTAACGTGTTATGTCCGGATTTAAAGGTGATTTTATTGAGTGTTGGTTGTTTAGATTTGATGTACATGACTTCTTCGGTCGGGTTTCAATCCTGGGTTAAAAGCAATCGGAATCTAACCGTACTGATGAGCTGTGATACAGCGAAACAGATCTGTCCGCGGATGACTTTATATATATATATATATATAAATATACCCACGATAAGTTTTCTCATTGCGCAAATGGTGGTGTCGTCAGCGTAGACACCTACTTGGTAAATAATTGCACCAAGATGATGGAGCCACACACACACACACACACATATATATATATTATAAGAAAATATATATATTATAAGAAAATAAAAGAACAAATAGATTAAAACCAACTGTTCAAGCATTTACTTTTATAAAGAGTGCTCGATACAAAGTAGAGCTTAATGTTTTTTCTTCAATGGTTCATAAAAGCATTATATCACTACACAAATATTTTCATGTTTCAGAACAATACTGTTCTTCAGGTGATACATCATTCTTACAATTTATTGTAAAATATCACCTTAAAAAAGAACAGTATTGTTCTGAAACTTGGAGAGAACAACATAGATCTACCGACTATCCACTTCACTCTTCGAGCGACAAATATTTATTCCCTTTCGTCTTCTTTCAACCTTCCGTCCACTTCTCAATAAGGACAATTGCTTTAGGAAGCCACACTTATCTTCGTGATCATTACATACAATTACAAACGGCAAGCCTAAAATAAATTCATACCAACATCTGACGCTAACCGGCTAAGAATTAAGAACAACCAAATTCGTAAACCACCCGTCTATATTTATCACAATAAACGAGATAAATTCATAAATTTTGTCATAATTTTTCTTGCAAACATACGCTTGTTTTTAGCTGAAGTTAATTGGGAGCTTAGAACTATGAGGGTGGCAGACTAATTCTCTTATCAGAACATATGCCAGTATCATCACGTACATTCTTAGGTAGTTTTCTTTGTTTTTTTCTTTCGTTTAGTTGTTATTGTTCCTCCTCAAGCAGACTAGAAATGATATGCACTGCGGAAAGTAGCAGGTTTCCATGATTTAAATTTTTAGGAAAATCTAGATGTACCGAAAATCGAGCAAGTGTTCATATGGGTATGCGAAATCATTTACCCGATGTATATTTGTGAATTGAATATGCAGTTACTGTCTACATCAAAACGGTTGTTACCGGGTGTCTGTGGGTGTGGTGAAATTCCAAGAGAGAAGAGAGGGATAAAAAAAAAAAAAAAAAAAGAAGAAATTGTGAACAGTGTAAAGTTGTTATTGTTAATGAAGAACCTGCTGAAGTTTGGGCCACAGTTTAATTGCCGAGAAAGTGGTTGCAGTTTGGGTTTCCGTCGAATTGGGTTTCAGAGAATGCAGCCGATAATGATTTTTGGTACACAGTTTGATTTCCGTGGAATATGAGTTATATATGAATATAAGTAAAAATCCAACGAGGAGTATACAAGAATATGAACGAAGTTGCAGATTTGATAACCGCCTAAAAAGGCGTATATAACATACGTAGCTCGGATCATCTCTTCAGGCCAATAATATTAAGAAATAACCTCTTTGACACATTGACCATGGTGAGATTTGAAACCCGGTCTTGTAGTCGGAAAGGTTCTAACCACTTAATAATGCAACCACGGACTTTATTATTATACGTGTGGGCCCATGCCGTCAAAAATGATAGCAAGATATTTATATGGATATACCATCTAAATTGACAGTAACATATATATTGATGTACCTACGATTGAGTATATTAACTAAAAGACATAAGAAAAAAAATAATCCAATCCTATGAGCGTGACAGGAGTGATATATATATATATATATATATATATATATATATATATATATATATATATATATATATGAAACTGTCGTTATTATAACAGGGAGTGTATATATATATATATATATATATATATATATGTGTGTGTGTGTGTGTGTGTGTGTGTGTGTGTGTGTGTTCTTCGCTATTCGACGACATAATTATTGAAAAAAAAATAAAGCACTGTTAGAGAGCGAACACGCGACAAGAGCTTTCATAACTGGTAGTAAAGAGAATGAATTGAGCCGACATTGTTTCTCTATTGCCTGACTCTTAATGAGCGTGACACGTGTGATATATATATATATATATATATATATGGTGTATGGGTAGGTATTTGAAGGCTATCACAATGCGTTTAGTATAATAAAGGAAGGTAAAGAAGGTGTTGGGTATCACCTATTTATTATTCATTAATATTTCGAGATCAGAATCTCATCTTCAGAATGATAAGAGGGCTTGATTTCAAGTCCGTCCACTGTTGGGCCGTGGCTTTAAACGAATGATCCTCTATCGCTGCTACTGTTGTCGTTAATTGTAGTAAGTATCTGTGTGTATGTACTTGTAAGTGTGTTAGTTCATGTATGTGTGTGTGTTTATGGTTTATATAAGTGTGCGCGGTAGTAAGATTTGACTTTTTCTTACCTCTTTTGTGATAGCCTTCAAATACCTACCCATACACCTTATATACAGAATGCTTCAAGCAAATTACAAAATTCTCCTATACAGCGGTTTTTATTATAATAGAGAGGGTTGGTATTTAGGTTATTTTTTAAATTTTATTTTATGTTTTTTGCCTTTACCTTGTTGTTGGTTTCTTTATTTATTGTTTACATTGAGAATTTATCAAGTTGTTCCCTAGTTGGTCGGCATTCCAAAAAGTGCAAACAATTGGAATGATAACATCTTAGCTGTCTTTTCAAACAATAAACAATAACCCAAATACAGTTTGTCGACTCTTTAAACTATCCTGTTCGCTGGGTTTGTGGCTCATCTGGTAAAGATGTGGAGGCGTTGATTATTTTAATCGCTTGCCGGAATGGGAAGTATTATCATTTTATGCCCCCTGGTAATTTTGTCCGGCAAACAATAATAGGCGGACTCGGATGAGGCCGGCTTAAAACAGAAAAAGAACATGAATTTCAAACAAACAACAATTAATAAGAAATTTTTTTTCTCGCGCTTCCCGCCTGTGGAACTCCCTTCCACAAGTCTGCTTTCCCGACAGTTACAATCTCCAGGTGTTTAAATGTAGGGTCAATAGACACCTCCTATCACACTAACTCCCAACTATTCTCACAATGCTCTCATCTACCCAACCCTCATTCTCGGTATCCTTACCCGCCTATCACCCACCCTCTGTCATTTCCTATATTTAATCAGCCTTTCTCCACTCTACGTAGCCCCTGCACAGTAGTGGCAGTGACATGCCTTGCTCGGGGTGAAACGCTTATATAAAAAAAAAATATATATATATTGTAGAAGAATAAAGAAAGAAGAGAATTTAAAGTTATCAACAGTTCTTCAAGGCAATCTTCAGTCTGTATATTTTAAGTACTTATATTTCTCGTCTCCTCGAAAGGAAACGTGGGTTCTCAATCCAAAAGTCAAAGGGAAAAAAGGAATATCCTTTCAAATATCACGACGCCTCTGATTATCCTCAGCAAGTAGTAATTTCTTTATACAGTATTTATAAATGCAAACATTATATATATATGCCGAGCGCCCATAGCTCAGAGGTAGAATCGCCGACTGACGCTAATTCGGTCAGGTTTCAATCCTGGGTTAAAAAGCAATCGGAGTCTAACCATACTGATGAGCTGTAATACAGCGAAACAGATCTGTCTGCAGATGACTATATATATACTTTTTTTTTTCATAATCTAACTTTTACCTTCTTTATTGTTAGATACCATTCTTATTTTGTATTTTAAAATATTTTCATTGCTTAACTTTTAATTTTTCTTTTATTATTAATTATTTTGTCTCCATGGGATGTGCGTTGTGGTACAGTGGATATCGGCTCGGAACGAGAAGCCGGGGAGCCGAGTTCGAATTCCAGTTGAATCCATTGTATTCACTTACGCGCAAATACCCTTGGGAAAGGTATTAATCCGTCTCTTCCTTCCAGTTATGGGTTAAATAGCAGAACAGATTGGGTTCTATAGCCGTGGTCGGCAACCAGTCTACCACAGAAAGCAATGGCAACCTACTGCGGGATAATCTTCTGCCCAGTCAGTCATGTCTCTTTCGAGACATGATCGCCCAAGCGTGTATCACGTATGGCACTTAACTGACTGACTACTACATATAGTCAAGTAATAAGGGGCGGAAGTTATTTAGTTATTTGTTTTTGTTTTTTATCACTACAGAAGCCTAAATTTTTTTTTTATATGCATCTACATGAATTATTTGTAATACAGCGATACAGATCTGTCTGAGGGTGACTATTTACGCTCTGACTGAGCACCCCTGGAAGAATGGTAGACTTTGAAAAAACAGTAGCTACTCTGGCACCTACGCATCGTTCATTCAGCAATGAATTAGAACACTCTCAGCTATTGGGCGTGTATAATGATAACATACACGCTAAAAAGTCTGCCTCCTTTTACCGAGCGCTCATAGCTCAGAGGTAGATTTCGCCAACTGACGCCAATTCGGTCGGGTTTCAATCCTGGGTTAAAAAGCAATCTGAGTTTAACCATACTGATGAGCTGTGACACAGCGAAACAGATCTGTCTGCGGATGACTATATACAGTATAACCCTGATATAAGAGAAATCTCTGATATAAGAGAGATTTGCTCTGTTCCCAAATTAAAGTCGGTGGTAATGTGTATAAAATAGACCAAACCCGGATATAAGATAAAACCTGGATATAAGAGAACGCTTATCTAGTACTGACAACGCTCTTATATCCGGGTTAGACTTATATATATTGGTCATAAATCCCAGAAGATCATATGAATATTAAATATTAATACTGATGCAGCCACATGACTCGATGTAATTAAATTTATTTATTTACAGAGCCACTATATATATATATATATATATATATAAACATACTTTCTTAAATTGGATGGCCATTTCGTTGGGTAAATTTAACACCCATCTTACCAACAGGATTAAAACAAAACATTTTGTTCTCGTTCATGAGATGGGTGTTAAATTTATGCATCAAAATTGCCATCCGATTTATTTGCAGATTTCATTAAAAATGACAGACAATGTAATATGGCTAAGTTAACACACACGGAGACCTACCAAACTCTACCCCTAACATACTTGTCGATAACATAATTATCATAGCATCATCCAAAAAAAAAATAAATAAATAAATAAATAAAACTAAAAATAATGGAAGCATTATTCATTTTTATAAAAATCCATCACTTAATAATATCAACTACGAACACGGCAACAGTGTGCTGACCGTGTTCAGAATATAAAACTAACACAAGACTCCACACATTCATAAACACTACACATGTTCAGTTAAACTTGAAATAAAAGCCATCCTCGATAATAGTTTTTTTAATAATCATATCGCCCCAAGCAAGGCATTTTGCTGCCATTGTTTTGCAGATGGTTACATAGGAAGAAAGTTATGAGAAAGAGTGACAGGTTATAGGGGGGTGTCAGGAAGTAGGTAAGAGAAGGATGAAAATACTGATGAGAGTGGAGAGGACGGAGAAAGGAGCATGAGATAGAGAGAGAGAGAGAGAGAGAGGATACAGGTTAGTGAGATAGGAGATGACTTTTGACTTTACATTTAAATTATTGAAGATTGTCGCTGCTAAAAGTATAGCAAAAAAGCGCTCGGAAATAACAAAACATTTGGACAAATATTATATAATTTACATTCTGAAAAAAAAAGAAGATAAATTAAAAAAAAAGAAAGATAAATTAAAAAAAAAGAAGATAAATTAAAAAAAAAGAAAGATAAATTAAAAAAAAAGAAGATAAATTAAAAAAAAGAAAGATAAATTAAAAAAAAAGAAGATAAATTAAAAAAAGAAAGATAAATTAAAAAAAAAGAAGATAAATTAAAAAAAGAAAGATAAATTAAAAAAAGAAAGATAAATTAAAAAAAAAGAAGATAAATTAAAAAAAGAAAGATAAATTAAAAAAAAAAGAAGATAAATTAAAAAAAGAAAGATAAATTTAAAAAAAGAAAATAAATTAAAAAAAAGAAAGATAAATTTAAAAAAAAAGAAGATAAATTAAAAAAAGAAAGATAAATTAAAAAAAAGAAGATAAATTAAAAAAAAGAAAGATAAATTAAAAAAAAAGAAGATAAATTAAAAAAAAGAAAGATAAATTAAAAAAAAAGAAGATAAATTAAAAAAAAGAAAGATAAATTAAAAAAAAAAGAAAATAAATTAAAAAAAGAAAGATAAATTAAAAAAAAAAGAAGATAAATTAAAAAAAAGAAAGATAAATTTAAAAAAAAGAAGATAAATTAAAAAAAAGAAAGATAAATTAAAAAAAAAAAGAAAATAAATTAAAAAAAAAGATAAATTAAAAAAAAAAAAGAAGATAAATTAAAAAATGACAAACAAACTTAACCATGATACCTTGTCTGTCATTTTTAATGAAATCTGAATAAAATAGAGATTGCTGCCCAACGACACAATATATATATATATATATATATATTATCCTACGTCGATAGCACGACTCGGAGTTTCGTGCGTTATGCAATCATCAAGTGTATTTTTCAGACTGACAGCTTAATAGATTTGAATTTAAGTTCACACGATATTCATAGGAATGAAATATTATAAAATTAAGTTACAATAACAAGAGTAAAAATTTAAATCTTCTAAAAGTACATGCAGATAAAAAATTTAAATTTAAATTTAAAATATAAAATTAGAATTAAAATTCAAAATTTAAACTAGAGAAAATATATAAAAAATGTTAAAATGCAGGGAGAAGAAATCAAAGGGCGTAATACTAAAAACGCAAAAATTTAAATATTCTAATATTATATGTAGATAAAAAATTAATTAAAATTAAAATTTTAAATTCAAAAATAAAATACAAAATTTAAAATTTAAGATTGAAAAATAAAAAATATTAGAATTCAGGGAGAAAAATCAAAGAGACGTAATTCATAGTTGTTATTAGTATTACATAGTTTATTACATAGTTTATTACATAGTTTATTACATAGTTGTTATTATTATTTGCAGGAAAAAGAAAGAAAGGTGGACAGAAAGGAGCAAATGTATGAAAGAATCTATATCAATCGAGGTATAAGAATATTAGTAAGTATTTTTTCTATGACAGCATGTAGTCCTTAAATCGCTTATTTTGTTAAGTAGATTAGGATTATTTATAGGGTTTAAGATGATAAGTTTTTCGAAAAGGCATCTATCCTCTTTTCCGTTGTAAGATTTCGATTTAGCTACGATATTACAGGTAATAATTGGGTTATTTTATTGTTTTATAATTTCCAACAATGTATGGATAAAGCAGTACTTTTTCTGTATTTAATTTTGTTTAAAGACAACATGCGATTGTTAAATCTCAGCTTCCACCCGTTAGAAGTGCTTCCCTAGTAAAATTTAACATCATTATCTTCCGAATTAATTTTTTTAAATTTTTAATCATTTCACCCCATGCAAAGCGGTTTTACTTCCACTGGTGTGCAGGGGGTTACATAGAAGGAAAGTGACGAGAAAGAGGAACAAGTTATAGTGGGTGTCAGAGAATGGGTAAAAGAAGGATAAGAATACGAGTGTGATGAGAGTAGAGTGGACAGAGGAAAGAACATGAGGGAAAGGGTGCAAATCAGAGAGATAGGAGATGACAGTTGATCTTACATTTAAATTCTTGGAGATTGTAGCTGTCGGGGAAGCAAGTATACGGAAGAGAATTCCACAGGCGGGCAGTGCGAGAAAAGAAGCTGAGAGTAGAAGTTGCGGTTACAGTTGAATGGTTTCACTGTACTGTAAACGGGTGGAACCTAATTGCTAGTCTAGTAGCTCGAGTAAATTCATGCAGAGGGGGCACCAGTGAGCTAAGCTCATCAGAGCAGTAAGTATTTGTAAAAAAGACAGATGGAAGCGATATTACAGCGGTGAGAAAGTGACTGTAGCTGATGTACCAAGTTTGGATCGATCACATTGCAGATTCTCCGTTGGATTTTTGTCAAGAAGCGAGGCGAGAGTAAATGGGGGTGTCGTCAGCATAGATGCCTACTTGGGATCTGATTACATCGGGGAGATCATTGATGAAGATCAGAAAAAGCGTAGAACCTAGAATAGAGCCTTGAGGGACACCCGCGTTTGCATGATATTATCTGGAAGTATGTCCGTTCAATATTACCTTCATTAGGCAATTTGAAAGGAACAACTGGATTAGATCAAACAAGCTTCCAGTTACAGACATGTAACTTGCGTAGAAGGCCAGCATGTCAGACTCTGTGAAACACTTTGGAGATATCCAGGGTAACAGTTCGAGCTTCGCCGTTTTTATCGAGAGCCTGGTATATGTACTCAGTAATGGTCGTTAACATACCAGCAGTAGACTTAGTGAAGCAGAAACCGTACTGTTTGTCAAAGAAGAGACTGTGGGCTATGAGATGTTGAACCAACTCGGCGTTAATAATGGCCCCGAACACTTAGCTGAAAATCGGTAGGAGACTGATAGGGCGATAATTAGAGGGTTCCGAGGGTTCTCCAAAATTCTTAAATATAGGCACCACAGAAAAGGACTTTCAGCAGGCAAGAAAGCAAGAAGCAGAGAGGCAGTAGTTATAGAGTTTGGAGAGGACAGATGAGAGTTCAGGGGCACATTTCTTCAGGACAATGATTGAGATTCCGTCACCTCCGCTCGCTTTATAGGAGTCAAATTCGAGCTCTATAAACATTACTTTCGGACATACATTGGCCATTCAATGGGTAAGTTTTATTTTTTAGATAGTTGCTATTGTTTTTTGAAGGGTCATTGTTGTTACTAGTAGGATGACTTGTACTTTTTAGATGGGACAAGTATTTATTTGATATCATAGTATTATGTGAAATATATTTATCTATATTCGTAACGCAACTATAACTGACTTTAACATTGTTTTTGTTGAAATTTTGTTGGTGTTAGTGAATGGTAGAAATGTTTGTGAATTAAGTTTAGGAAGAATTTACCAATGTTTGTTTGGACATTACGACTGAAGGGTGGATTAAAGCAAATCAGGTTATGTTTACGTGATTCCTACTTATTTCTGCCGCCCTTGTTTGTAACCGAGTATTCTATATTAATGTTGAGTTTACTTTTTTCTAAAGCATTAATGCATTTAATTTTAGAATTGACAAAATTTTGCCTTATTGCTAGAATTGGTACTTAAACGAAATTGAATGGAATTGTGTAAATTGTTGGTGATTCTATGGGAGTGATTTGATTCCCTGTTGATGTATTTATGGTTATGTGAGTCCTTAATGTATGGTTTGTACAGACCATTGTTTAGGTCGAAGATAACATCTGAGATATTTATGACTTTAGCGTTAGTAATGGTGGTAATATTAAGATCGTGATCTTGGAGAAATTTGATTAGGTCCTTTCTGAGTTTGTCGGGGTTTTTTTTTGTGGACTTGTGTAGCGGAAGATTATTAGTCCATCATCTCGGTAAAGTCTGGTGTTACATAAATCGAAGATGTGCCTAAGATTTCAGAGCAAAAAAACGTCAGACCAAATCACAGGCCCCTGAATAATCATATGCTTTAATCGAGATGCAGAAATCAGGATATTCATCTTAAAAGATAAATTTAATGATAGTTTAATGATGGGCCTGAAGATAGATTGTTGGGTCTGTTTAATGATGGGTCGCTAAAGGGGCAGGAATTTTTAGCGAAATTTAAAGCTGCGGTAAAAAGTTCTTCAGATATTGACGGATAGAAATTACAAATACTAAACTGGTTGAATGTGCAATCTATTTTATTTTTTATTTTTTGTTTTTTATTTTTTTGTTTTTATTTTTATTTTGTATTTTTTTATTTTTTTATTTATTTTTTATTCTTTTTAATTTTATTTTTTAATTTTTTTTTATTTTTTTTAATTTTTTTTTTTCGTTTATTTTATTTTTTATTCTTTTTATTTCTTTATTGTTTTATTTTTTATTTATTTATTTTTTGTTTGTTTTTTTATTTATTTTTGTTTTTTTCTTTTTTCTTTTCATATTTTCTTTTTCTTTTTTCTTTTTTCTTTTTTTTACTTTTTTATTTTATTTTTTATTTTTTGGTTTTATTTTTTATTTTTTTATTTTTTATTTTTAATTTTCATTTTTTGTTTTTTCATTTTTTATTTTTCATTTTTTTATTTTCTATTTTTATTTTTATTCCCTGTTGATATATTTATGTGAGTCCTTAATGTATGGTTTGTACAGACCATTGCTCAGGTCGAAGGTAACATCTAAGAAATTTACGGCTTTAGAGTTAGTGATTGTGGTCTTTGAAAAATTGTATTTGATCGTTTTTGAGTTTGTCCGTTTTTTTGTGGACTTGTGTAGCGGAGGATTATCAATCCATCGTCTCGGTAAAGTCCGATGTTATATAAATCGAAGATGTGCCTAAGATTCCAGAGCAAAAAAGACCGACTTAATTTGTTTATATATAATTATGTGCATATCTTTGTTATATATGTATATATGTCATCCGCAGACAGTCCTGTTTCGCTATATCACAGCTCATCAGTACGGTTAGACCTCCTATTGCTTCTGGCCAGGATTGAAACCCGACCGACTTGACATCAGTCGGCGATTCTAACTCTGAGCTAGAAACACTCAGTGGAGAGTATTTTAGCGTGTTATATACACAATGTAAACACACGCCAATATATATATATATATATTTCTTCGTAGGTTCGAATCCTGCCGGAGAACGCATATTTTCTAACAAGATTTCTTGAATATTCAGACCGGTAGTCGTAAATAGATAAATATACTGTTTAATAATAAAAACAGAGCATCTACTCAAATATGTGTATCAATTAGAAATAATGTTTAAAAAAATAAATTAGAAATATGTCGGATTTAATCCATTTCCTATATATATATATATATATATATATATATATAATAAATGTAGAGAATGCTATGTTATGTCAGTTCTACAATATGGCAGTGAATGCTGGACAATATCATCAAAGATGAAGGAAAAACTTGAACCAACTGAAATATGGTTCTAAAGAAGGATGCTGCGAATATCATGGGTCAAGCATGTGAGCAATGATGAGGTCTTAGAAATGATGGAAACAAAAAGGAAATTAATACTGAGTATCAGGAAGAGACAGCTGAAGTTCCTGAGACATGCAATGAGGAAAGAGGTCTTGGAGAACTTGATACTAACAGGCCAGATAGAGGGAAAAAGAGACAGGGGAAAGCAACGGATAACATATTTGAAAGACTTAATCAGGTGGATGACGGAGCGAGGGTTGCATGGTGTAACAGGAGAAGGCGTGCTGAGAGCCACCAGGGATAGGGAAACGTGAAAAGCCATGATCGCTTAAGTCCTGAGGGGATAGGGCACATAGAAGAAGAAGAAGAAGAAGAAGAAGAAGAAGAAGAAGAAGAAGAAGAAGAAGAAGAAGAAGAAAGAGATTGGAGCTGAGCTACTAAGTCGTGATCGATCACATTGCAGATACTTCGGTGGATTTTGTCAAGAACCTCGAGGTGAATAACCAGGGCAGCCGATGTGACAGCGGTATTAAATGCACGGACGGATGACAGATTTATAAATGTACAAGATGGGTTCAGACGAGGGCACACCTGAAGCAGACTACCACCACGACGTTTAATTTCGTTGTTTTTAATTTTTTTTTTTTTTTTTTTACTTTTTTCAGCGCAGTCCTATCGATTGTTACTTAAGCTTTCCGATTATCAAAAAAAAAAAAAATTGATAATTACAATATTTAAACAAATTTGTGTAGGGGGATGTCCAGTTTCTCATACAACGTTAAAGTAAATCGATCCCCCATTTTCAATCCACTCGCGTTGGGGTTGCTTTGTTTATGTTAATTTTGTTTTACATTTTTTTTTTTAATTTTTTCAGCGCAGTCCTATCGATTGTTACTTAAACTTTCCGATTACAGAGAAAGATTTGAAAAATTACAATATTTAAACAAATATGGGGAGGGTGTCAGTTTCTCATACGACGTTAAAGTAAATCGATCCTCCATTTTCAATCCACTATAAGGTTGTATGAGAAACTAGTCCCCCCACCTAAAATTGTTTAAATATTGAAATTTTTGCATTTTTTTATTTTTTTGTCATTCCTAAAGTTTAAGGTGTAAAAGATAATATTGCACTGAAAAAAGTCCAAAAAATTTTGATAATGAGCACATTTACAGGTGGCGGTAATGTCGTACCAGCGACTGGTTTGAAAATGGAGGCTCAATTTACTATAACGTTGTATGAGAAACTGATCCCCCCACCGAAAAATGTTTAAATATTGAAATTTTTCAAAAGTTTTTTTGTCAGTCGTAAAGCTAAGGGGGTAACTGATAGGACTGCGCTGAAAAAAGTAAAAAAAAAAAAAACAACAAAAAAACAAAAAAAAAAACAACGAAATTAAACGTGGTGATAGTCTGCTAAAAACTTCCTGGCCCTACACAGTGAACCGACCTCCCTAGCTTCAAATTTAGATATGGATTCAATTTAGTCTTCAATTAGGGTCGGCGGAGAGAGTTAGGCCAAGGAGGTGCAGTGTATTGCTTTCAGGGAAACTAGTCTGATCCTTGCTGATGTGGGTAGGAGCAATTGTCTATGGTGGTTAAGGGATACCAGCTTCGTTTTGGAAGCATTGAAATTCACGAGCCATTTCTTGCCCCAGTTCACCACAGATCCTTTTCAAGATCAGCCGCGGGGTTCACTTTGTCAGCCTCAGCGAATTCAGTTATTAATTCAGTAGAAAAGACTTTATTTACAAGTCGAAAATTCAAAATCTTAATACAAATTATTTAGAATTAAGATTTTTAGAAGAATTTCTAAATTATTTTCTATTTATGTTAAACTGCACATTTTCTATTTATGTTAAACTCCACATTTTCTTGTAAACAAATTATCATTAAAATTCACGTTTGAATTATGTCAATTTTTCGTCACCATACTTCCAGATTGATTGATAACAGGTGCTGTCATCGCCTACTTGAAAGGTCCACGAGCCAGACCTTTGTGATTAAGTAATACTTTTATTTCTAAATTTCATGCAATTAACAAGCAATATTTGTTTCAAATCAGATTAATTTAACTTTAAATTTGCTAATTTTCCAAAATAACGAATGAGAGATTTTATTTTTGCAAGATTTTTAAAACCGAAAATTAACTTTTGTTTACAAATGTGTCAATCACCTCAAAAAAAATTATCGAAAAATTGAAAATAAAAAAAAAATGCCTAAATTTCAGCTTTCAATGAATATAATTTCTGTTTGAATTACACCAGAGTATTTTGCTTACTGGAAATAGTACATTTAATCATTTAGCTTTCGGTTAAGCTAAAATTAAATTTTCAATCTAAAACTTATTTGTCGAAAATGGAGTGGAGTTATCGAGATAAATTTATTGTTAACACACAAAATAATGAATGACTTACGCAAATTAAGCGCATTATGTTCCAAATAATGGCCAGTAACATGTATGCAAATATAATACAAATGAATTACGCCCTTTCACAAAAAAAATGATAATGTTGCATAAAGGTCATCAGAAATGAAAACTTTATATAAAATGTAGAAAAGGAGAAAATATTTCTCGTAATAGTTTTAAAAAATTGGCACAATTTTCGAACCAAAGTTCGTATTAATAGCGAAGAAGGGAACAATTACACGAGCCACAGTCTTTCCCATTGATGTGAGAGTAACTTTGATGTTTCTTTTAATTCTCGTCTGGCAGTTGTCAAATTTCTTCTATATTGTTTTTCTTTTTTTTTTTTTTTTTTTTTTTTTTTCTGGGTCGGAGCGGCCTGGGTTCCAGTAGCAGATGTTCGTCGAGATCTTTAAGTAACTGTTGAGCCCCCTTTTATAACCTACAGTTAGGCTCCGAATTCACTTCTCTGAATTTGGAGGGAAAACTTGGTTCTGGATAAAACGTTTTCATACATATCGAAAGAGGATGTGCGTTGTGGTACAGTTATGGGTTAAATAGCAGGACAGATTGGGTTCTATAGCCTTGGTCGGCAACCAGTCTACCACAGAAAGCAATGGCAACCTACTGCGGGATAATCTTCTGTCATGTCTCTTGCGAGACATGATCGCCCAAGCGTGTATCACGTATGGCACTTAACTGACTGACATATCGAAATGTACCAAAAATATATCTGAGATTCAAATATTAAGCAAGAGCAGTGTCTGAATTTTTCAGGTTCCTCTTACTGTGTGTATTGGTCAACAATACGGTGATCCTTACTCATACACACAGTAAGAGGAACCTGCAGATATTGGAGGCCATGTACATCAAATCAAAACAACCAACACTCAATAAAATCAACTTTAAAACAGGAAATAACATATTACATTGCATTTGACTAGATGGTTTTGTTGTCATTTCGCGCTATCCCGCGGTGTGACGTCATAAAACCGCATTGCAAACTTAACTGCGTTTATTAATTTTGGTAACTATTGCCGTTGCCAAGCGGAGTTTTATGTCAACACAAAATAAAATCGTCAGTGATGGTGGATTTTATAATATTTCAGTTTAAACTACCTCCCTGAAGATGGCTCATGTGAGCCAAAAGCTTAGAAGAAAACCAATAAATAATTATCCAAATGTTGGAGAATTTTTGTCTTTATTTTCAACTGAAATTAAAGCAAAAATACGACGTTTAGAACGGCTCATGATTAAACATAATAGACATTCATTGTCTCTTATATGTAATATATATATATATATATATATATATATATATATATATATATATATATATATATAATTAATTTGTTTAACCATTATTTTTAATGTATACTTGTATTTGATTAGATACTATTTTTGTATAATTAAACAGTCTCTATATCTACTGTTTAATTAATACTGTTTAATAATAAAAGCAGATTATTTACTCAAATAAGAGTATCTAATATTATCTAAAATAATTAATGTTTAAACAAATAATTAAAAATATCAGAGTTAATTCATTTCGTCAAAATTTATATATATAATTAGTTAACTTTTGGCTATAATTAAATTAGACCAGTACACAGTTATATTAAAACGTGTTTAATAAAATTATATGGTAGAACTTTTTTCATTTACAAATAAGTTATAATTCATTCACAAATGAAATATATATATATATATATATATATATATGAACTCTGATATCATTAGTCTTGTTCTCTTGCATATACATATATTAAGATAGGAATTGATTTCTAATTTATTAATACGACATACTTGTAGTTTATTTGTTTATATTTTTTTATTGATCTGCTTCTATTTATTTAACAGACCAATAAGAGAAATATAAGTATCCATTAAAAAAAAGTTTTTGAACACTGATGTCAATACGGTGGGGTGACATTTTTCATATTGAACGCGATCTTCAGGCCATGTACTGTTATATATCGACAAACAACAAACACGCATATATATAAAAATATAAAGTTATATTTTTATTAATGACGATGAACCGCGTAGCATAGGGAACAGAGAATTGAGAGAGCGCGCTTCTAATGGGTTGACGGGAGTGTAGTCTTATCTGTTGTGTCTCTCTCTTCACCGGCCGATCTCTGTTGCTCCTCTACTGGCGAATCCGTGTGCCGAGGTCTTTTTATAATCTTCCAGAACCGGGACTTTTTCTTCCGGTTTTGCCTCGCCCACGCACGCCCACGTAATTCTCAGAGACACCTGTTCTGTTTGCCTCTGTAGTTATTTCCGCTGCTGCCGGAAATAAGGTCAAACGACATCCGTTCCTTTCAACGACCGGAAACACCCTCGCTTGCATCAGCCTTCCTCGGGTGGGGCCAGATTGTTATATTACAGTACATTGTACATTGTGTTTTACTTCGACTATTTATACAAGCTCGTTAATGGTGCAATATGGGTGGCAAGGTCTATCGTGCTGTCCTAACGCTTATTGGTTGAACGTAACAGTTATGTTTAACATTATTCCAGAAGATATTGTGTGGGATTTTATTTGTGAATCCGAATGCGGTTATTTGTAACTAGTTCATAATATTGTTTGTTAACTTTTTACTCATTGTAGATTATTGATTACTTAATTATTTCTTGTTGATTATAATTATTACATTTACTTATTATTACATTTCCTTGTTAAAAGTAAACAGGGATAGCAACTGAAACAAGTGTAACCACGAAAAAATAAATAATTTAGGATAAAACAAATGCATTAAAAATTTCTGTTGATTGTTTCAGGTACGAAACCGAATCTAGCAGATATGGATTCATAGAGGACCTAGCGCAGGATGTGCATTTCTTAAATAGGTTAACCGTGTCCTCTCAGGCTGATTTGCGTGGCCTAACTGATAGCCAAAATGCCAAATACAGGTGGAGAATAACAGAATCAAACAAGTACAAGAATTTAAGTACCTAGGAAGTGTTCTAACAGGAGATGGAAAGTGCGACACGGAGATCCGAAGGCGAATTGGCATGGCAAAGGACGCGTTCCAGAAGATGAGCAAAATACTAACACACAGGAAAATCTCAATAGAAACGAAGAAAAGAGTTCTAGACTGCTACGTGATGTCAGTTCTTCAATACGGCTGTGAATGCTGGACAATATCATCGAAAATGAGGACAAAACTGGAAGCAGCCGAAATGTGGTTCTACAGAAAGATGCTACGGATATCGTGGACTGAGCATACAAGCAACGACGAGGTGTTAGAAAGAATGGCAACAAAAAGGAAATTGATGCTGAGCATCAGGAAGAGACAACTGAAGTTCCTGGGACATGCAATGAGGAAGGAGAGCCTGGAGAACCTGATACTGACTGGACAGATAGAAGGAAGGAGAGACAGAGGAAGGCAGCGGATAACATATTTGCAGGGTCTGATCAGGTGGATGACGGAACGGGGGTTGCCAGGAGCAACAGGAGCAAACATACTAAGAGCCACAAGGGATAGGGAGACGTGGAGAGCCATGATCGCCTACGTCCTGAAGGGACAGGGCACATAGAAGAAGAAGAACTGATAGCAGCCTGATTTGATTTAAAAGCCGGTTACTCTGAGGGGAAAAGGGATACATGGGCGATTCATATCAGAGGAACTTTTTTTCTTTAGTAGGAATTCTCAATCTAGGTTGGTTGTTATTAAGTTGTTTTTTTTAAGAAAATAGAAAAAGGTGATAGCAGCACGAACATGTGTAACCCCTAATAATTAAATGTTTATAGTAAGCGTACGAAACTGAATCTATCAGTTATGGATTTATAGAAGACCCAATGAGGGGTGTGTTTTTCTTAAATAGATAAATCCTGTCCTGTCAGGCTGGTTTACGCTGGCTAACCGGTAGCAGCGCACTTTGGCTGAAAAATTCAATCTAAGCCGGTTGTCATTAACTTGACTGTTTATAAGAATAGAGAAAACAGGAATAACAGCTGAAACACATGTAACCAATAAAAAAACTAACGTTTATAGTAATAAGCAATATATATATATATATATATATATATATATATATATATATATATATATATATATATATATATATATATATATATATATATATATATATATATATATATATATATATATATATATATATAATATATATATATATATATATATATATATGTTTCATTTTTAAACGAGTTATTTCGCTACCTTGGTTTCCACTATGAGGGTTTGTTTATTTTCTGATCAGAGTACAATTAAACAACATTTCTCAGAAAAACATAAACATGTAGGTAATATCAGACAGATTTTAGTCAATAATACAATAATCCTTACTCATACACACAATAGAAAGAACCTTCAGATATTGGAGGCCATGTACATTAAATCCAAACAACCCACATTTAATAAAATCACTTTTAAATCTGGCCATAACATATTACATAGCATTTGAATACATGGTTCTGTTGTCATTTCGCGCTATCACGCGGTGTGACGTCATAGAACCGCATTGCAAATTTGCGAACTGCGTTTGTTATTTTTGGTAACTATTGCCGTTGCTTAGCGGAGTTTTATGTCAACACAAAATAAAATCGTCGGTGATGGTGGATGTCATTGTGTTACCGTTTTGGTGACATCTCTGAAGATGGCTCATGTGAGCCAAAATCTTAGAAACAAATTAATAAAAAATTATCCAAATGTTGGAGAATTTTTGTCTTTATTTTCAACTGAAATTAAAGCCAAAATACGACGTTTAGAACGTCTCATGATTAAACGTAATAGACATTCATTGTCTCTTATATATAACAGTTTATGTTTAGAATATATATATATATATATATATATATGTATATATATATATGTGAATATCCAATGGATGTTTTAGATCCTGGTTCACTTGTTATTTTTATATGACCATAAAGCTCGGGTTCAATTCTCACTATGGTTGATTTCTCAAGGCGGTGACTTCTTGGTGTTATCGGAACACAGCGTAAGGCATATTTGAAAATTGCCTGAAAAGCATACCCACAGATTGACGTCAGCCTTGTGAATGAAACTGGGTAGATGGAACTGCTCGGAAGCCGTCGATAGTTGTGCTAGCACGACGTCTCAATTCATCGTGACCGAGGGTTTGAGTGTACTGGCCTTGTTCAAACTGTTTATCACGGCAGATTATTTAATTCCCGAAATTGTAACTAAGGTCAACTCACTACAGCTGCAGAAAAGAAAAGCGACAGTATACTTGTGCAGGCGTTCGAGTTTGACTAACCACCTTTGTAGGTAGGTGTGCTCGGAAATGAAGAGTTTGTCATTATATACGAGCGGCTAGCTGAAACGTTTACTAAAAATTTTTGATATTTAATCATTTGATCAGATTTTGGGTGTGAGAACTTTTCAACACCTTTTGTGCGCACGCGCCTATGTGTGCATCGTAATGTCGGCTATTTTATGTATTTCTTATGCGTTCAGCATATAGGACCATGTTATCTAGTCTAGTTGTTTTTGTTTTTTCTTCCTCATTCGAATTCTTTCTCTACATGCTGTGACTGAGATCTGACATTGATGTCAATATATTCGTGCGCTTGTTAAAAGTGGAAGAGAATTTAAATATCAAGCAATGAAACACACTGATAATGCAATGTGAAAAATGTGCCGCGTATCAGTTTTTTAAAAATCTAAACTTATTTATAAATGGAAATTTGTCTGTCTGTGTGTGTGTGTGTGTGTGTGTGTGTGTGTGTCTGTGTGTGTGCGTGTATATCCATTACCTATTGACTCCGAAATGGCTGAACCGATTTTCTTGAAAATTTACATAGTTGTACTATAAGCGTATGTGAGTGTTCTTAGCTAGATTTTGTGTCGCGGTACCCCCGACAAATATCGAAAATCGATAATCGAAAAAATCGGGTTATAGAAGAAGTGGTCCGATTTTAATAAAATTTGATACACTCATAGACAAAGACATAAGAAACGACATTCAAAAGTTTCAAGGTTGCAGGTCTTACAATAGCGCAGAAAATCGGTAATATATATATAAAAGGTAAGATGTTTGTGTGTGTGTCTGTTTATCTGCCTGTATGTCTGTATTTTTTCTGCCATTTTATTTTAGTTTTTGCTTCGGGTTTGGTTCTAAGTAGGTATAATTGTAGTTCTTAGTCTCAGCCATGATACCATTTACTCAGAGGACTTATTTAGCCTTCAAAATTCAGTCTACGACGACAAAACTTATTTGATATCGATACCAGGAAATCAAAATTCGACTTACATCCATTCATTTTTCTTTCAGTCTACGGATTCGCTTTAACTGGAAACAACTATTGCTTTTTAGTCTTTCGTGCCAATGTCCAAAGAGTCTGAGCTCCATGACCATGAATTAGTTTTAAAGTTTTCATTACACCCGAGCAACGCCGGGATATACTGCTAGTAAACAGAATAAGTAGATCGAAAGTGAGCAGAAGTAACACATGAGAGTCAATACAGTCAGTCAGTTAAGTGCCATACGTGATACACGCTTGGGCGATCATGTCTCTTTCGAGACATGATTGACTGGGCAGAAGATTATACCGCAGTAGGTTGCCATTGCTTTCTGCGGTAGACTGGTTGCCGACCAAGTCTATAGAACCCAATCTGTCCTCTTATTTAACCCATAACTGGAAGGAAGAGACGGATTAATACCTTTCCCAAGGGTATTTGCGCGTAAGTGAATGCAAGGAATTTAACTGGAATTCGAACTCAGCTCCCCGATTTCTCGTTCCGAGCCGATATCCACTAACATGCGAAATTGACAAAGTTCTCCATAAACAATAAAAAGTGACAGAAAAAAGAACAAAACAAAATTAATATGCAACGAATAACGCACATTTTGCTGCCACATATGGTCTGGTGCTCCCGAGATATATCTAGAGATGCTTGATAAAATACAAAGAATAATCAGCAATATTATAAGTTCTGATGTGGTGTATCGGCTTCAGTTACTTTTCCGCCGCTAGAAAATGACCCCCACTATGCCTTTTCTATAAATTCTTCCGTGAAAACTGTTCGCATGAGCTCTTCGCTAGGGTATCTAGACTTTATTAATTTAAGCTCAGTATCGACTTGGAACGAGGACTCGGAGAGCCGGGTTCGAATTACAGTTAAATTCATTGCATTACACTTACGCGCAAATACCGTTGGGAAAAGTATTAAACCGTGTCTTCCGTACAGTTATGGGTTAAATAACAGGACAAATTTGGTTCTCTAGCCTTGGCTGGCAACCAGTCTACCGCAGAAAGTAATGGCAATCTACTGCAGGATAATCTTCTGCCCAGTCAGTCATGTCTTTTTCGAGACATGATCGCCCAAGCGTGTATCACGTATGGCACTTAACTGACTGACTGCTCATACTGGTAACGCGGTATCACAAATATACAGTTGAGTTTGCGAAATGTAACCCTAAGTTCTATGCTAACAACTTCTTCTTTCGCAATTCTCGATTTTAGAACTCTCTTCCGTTTCCATGGTTCTCAGCAAACTTCAATCTTCAAAAGTTTTAATGAAATGTCAATCACTTTCTAATGTCCTGCTGATTACTTTTGTTCTTGCTCCTTAGTAACGATTCTGTTTTCTAATTATTTCTTATAATTTCATTAACCCCCTTGTGTCATAGTGGCATTACTGCCTTACTTGGAGTGGAGGAAGCGATAATATATATTGCTACATACGTACCTATGAATATCAATGGGTTTGTCCCAATCCTCATAAATACATTGGAGACTATTGTGAGGCGGTAACATTGCCGCTTAGCGATTAACTTTGCTCAGTCGCAATTCCGCCATTGTCTGCCTCTCTGCTTTCGTGTAGAGACTAACTCAGCAGAGGCTCCGCCAAAGAGTAGAATCTCGGCTGGGAAAAAGTAGACATGCAATTTTTGCTCGAGCTATTACCCATATTAAAAAGGCCTTGTGCCGCATTTTGTCTTAAGTGGGGTGGTGGGGGGTAGATAAATACTTAAATTGCTGCCTAGAGATTAACGTCGCTTAGACGCAATTCTGACATTATCGGACTCTCTGCCTTCCGCCGAAGGGTAGAGTTTCTCTGGGGAAAAGTAGACATTCAATTTTTGCCTGAGCAATATTGCTAGGTTAACCCACATTAAAAAGGCCTTGTGCCACATTTTGTCTAAAGATGAATTTGTTTTAAATAAAGAACGATGGTAAAAACACTTTTATTTAAAATAAATTTATTTATTTTAAATAAAAACGTTTATTACCATCATTGTTAACTACTTAAGGAGACATTGTTCTTTCAATGTCGAAATAAAATGTAGAATTTTGTAGTAATTTGTAGCTCCTAATGTTCTAATGTAATAATTAATAATAAATATTCTTTGCTCTAATTTTATATTGAAGACTATTTTAAATTAATGTTTTCAACATTGCAATTATTTTCTTCGTTCTTATATATATATATATATATATATATATATATATATATAACTGCAATTTCAATATTCTACACTTGGAGAACAGACATTTTTACTGACTCTCAAAAGCCCGCTTCATCAGCTACCAGTAATAGGTATAATGAAGAAATTCTTGTGTGACCGGAAGTAAAGGTTTGTTTAGAAAAAAGAAAAAATTAGGGGAGAGGGCTGAAGTGGCAACTATAATTCGTATTTGTTAGAGGTTGAAGGGAAGTATATCAGGAAGCTTGCATGAGAGCTCAAGGTTAAACAATAAGAATAAACTTAAGGGGTATCTTAAGAAGTGTATAAAATTAAATTCTAACCGGTATCAATAAACATAGGTTAAAACTTAATATAGCTATTACATGTGAAGGAAGGTAAACAGGGTGGCAATGACAAGGATAAAAGAATTCAATTTACAGCTTATAGGAATGAGGTGTAATAGAGGAAGAGATTTAGTTAATTCCATATATCTATGTATACAAAGAATAAATGGATTTATTTATTAATCGGCTATATTTTTATTATTTTAAAAGTTATTTTTAGTCGGACGGGTTTCAACTTCCAGCCTATTCTACTATGTTCACATTCGTACTAATGCCCTTGGAAAAAACAAGAATCTATGTCTTATCCATCTCAATCTATAGATTAAATAGCAGGTAAGACGGGGCTCTGTAGCATTGGGTTTAATCTAGTCTTGGTAAAGGACTATTATGAATTCAAAACCGTGGAATATTCCATGGAAGTTTAAGGATAACAAAGAAATGAAATCTGTGGAGAGATATAATCGCCTCTGTCCTCAAGTGATCACCATTGACCTCAGTTTCATGAGCGGATATGATCGTGGTGTCCATTCGCAGCTGAGCATCTGACCATCTCCCTGCACATATCTGGACAAAAAAGCCAGAGAGGTATTCTTTCATGCGTTATGTATTGAACATAAACCTGATGGAGATTATCTCTCTCCCGGTTAAACGACTGTCCAACTTGAAGGATCGCCTTGATCATTGACACATAGCCATTGGTTTCATCAGGGTAACCTTCGTCCTGGTCGTTGTATTCGGACTATGAAGCCCTTCCGTAGCATCACCGCACTTGCTATGAAGTACAGTTTACTCCATTGGCTATGTATCAATGATCACGGTCCATTGGCTATGTGTCAATGATCACGGTCCATTGGCTATGTGTCAATGATCACGGTTCTCCTATAGAACCCAATCTGTCCTGTTATTTAATCCATAAATGGAGGGAAGAGATAGATTAATACATTTCCCAACGGCATTTGCGCGTAAGTGAATGCAATGAATTCAACTGGAATTCAAACTCGGCTCTCCTTTTCTCATTACGAGCCGATATCCACTGTACCACAACGCACATTCAGTCAGTTGAGTGCCATACGTGATACACGCTTGGACGATCATGTCTCGAAAGAGACATGACTGACTGGGCAGAAGATTATCCCGCAGTAGGTTGCCATTGCTTTCTGCGGTAGACTGGTTGTCGACCAAGGCTATAGAACCCAATCTGTCCTCTTATTTAACCCATAACTGGAAGGAATAGGCGGATTAACACCTTTCCCAAGGGTATTTGCGCGTAAGTGAATGCAATGAATTCAGCTGGAATTCGAACTCGGCTCCCCGATTTCTTGTTCCGAGCCGATATCCAATGCACCACAACGCACATTAGTCTTCTCTAAATATGTAAATAGAGTGTTTTCCGACAGATTGATGCTCATACTCTACATATACTCCACCAATGTACATAAGTATTAGTATATCGGGAGAATAGTAATGTCATATTGGGTTGAGAATGGCTGCCCGTTCGTACCACAGTATGCTTATCTGCATCGGGTGGCTAGCAATCCCTTTTTTCAGACGCCTACTAAGCACCATTAGTGTTTGTTCAATAGCTACAAGTATGGTTTTCAGACATTTTCTAGTCCGGTAGCATCAAGAGGTCACTTACCTGATAAATCGACTCTGGTGTCATAGTCGTAAATTGAAGGTTCTAACCACTCGACCACGTAAGCTAAATCTATTTCCACCAAACATTCCTGTAGTGTCTTAATTTAGATTTCTGCTATATTTTAGTGTGTTCTTGTCTTTTTAAATATAAACTCATCTTTATTTATTTTATTACTTTCACTTTCTCAACCGATCTGAAATGGAATTAATACATCAAATCTATAGCTGCATCTACTGCTAGGAAGGTTGGGTCACTATGTCAGGCCAGAAAATTTTTCTCGTTAGAAGTTATCTTTATAAATCTACCATTTGTTCATGCATTGAATACTGCTGCAATAACTGGCCGAGTCCTCCTGCTATTCATCTCGAGTTTTTAGACAAAATCCAAAGAAGTGTTTGCAATGTAATCGATCCTGACTTGGCTGTTCACCTTCAGTTACTTTCTCACCGACGTGGAATGGCTTCCCTTTGTCTTTTCTACACTCCACCCACGTCTATTGAACAGGTGAAGAGGCTCATCACTTGTTTCCTGTTTAGGATGCGGTTTCCGGTTTTCTCTTTTCCAATCTTTTCACTCCTATGTAGCCCCCTGCACATCAGTGGCGTTACCGCCTTGCTCGGGGTGATATGGTTAAAAAAAATATTTTCACGGCTTCTGCTCTGATGAGCTTCTTTTCCTGGTGCCTTGACCACATGAGTTTACGCGTGCTACTAGATTCGCATTTAGGTCCCACCTTTTTATTATTGAAATAGTTAAATGTTACCGCCACTTCTACAGTTTCTTTTCTCGGACTTCCCGTTTGTGAAATTCCCTTCCGTTTACTTGCTTCCATGATAGCTACAATCTCCAAAAGTTTAAACGCAACGTCAATTGCCATCTTCTATCTCCTTGAATCCCATCCATCTTTTATCCTTTCTTCGACACCCTCTGTAACCAATTTTTTCTTTCACTGTAACTGCCCCTGTGCACTTAGTGGTGCTCTCGCCTTCCTTGGGGTGAAATGATTAAAAAAAGCACCTGACTTACTTTCATCTAAGGTCAATGTCAAACCAACGTCAATCCATTTTATATAACAATTTTATATTATATAACATAATTTATTTTATATAACAATTTTATATTATATAACATTTTATATAATATGGCAGCGAATGTTGGACAAAATTATCAAAGATGAAGGGAAGACTTGAAACAACCGAAATGTGTTATAACAATTTTATATTATATAACATAATTTATTTTATATAACAATTTTATATTATATAACATTTTATATAATATGGCAGCGAATGTTGGACAAAATTATCAAAGATGAAGGGAAGACTTGAAACAACCGAAATGTGTTTCCTCGGTGGTTAGGTTTTCGAGTTTTTGGCAAAAAGAATTAATTGTCATGTCCAACAACTTCAATTTCTCCATCCAGTCGGTGCTAAATAAATTTTCTGTATTTTTAAATACGAATGTCTTTAGTTTTAACGACCTTTCTTCGAAATGTAACATTCGTGATAAGTTCTCCCGTAAAACTGATTTTCTCTCCTGTAATGGACCATGCCATTCTATTAGTTCTTAGCAAAGTTAGTTTTCCCAACTTTTTCCATGTGTGTATATTTACGATTGTTAAAACTGAACCAGAATCCAACTGCAGTTTAATATTTTTATTTAGGATTTGTACTTGCACGTACTTCCTAAGTTTAACCCGTCTTGTTCATCTGCTTTTGTCTTTTTTACGTAGATATTAACCTTTTTTCTCGCACAACAATGTGAGCTCTTGTGGCCGATACAGTTACAATTTAGGCATGTTTTTTTTTCCGGCAAGGGCAGTTTTTATACCAATGTAATAATCCACAACAGAAACACGGGTTAGGAAGCAAATTGTCTTGTTCCTTTTTTTGATTGGTTTGATTTACAGGGTGAAATAAGTTTTTTCTTTTTGTGTACTTTTCTTATGTGAGCTATGCCAGATTCCTCGAATCTGGGGTCAAAGCAGTATCAAAGTTTAAAAATCGATTTTTATAGTAAAAACTGCAGCAATATATTTTTGAAGAAAATCGAAGAAAAAATATTACTAGCAATACATATTTTAATAAAAAAAATATTGCCAGCAATACATCTATCTTACGACAAAACACTCTAGAAAAATATGTCAATGAAACCTGAGCTACAAAGTGATTTCTTACAAAGAATATATTATATTCATACGAATCTGTTGTAAAAATTTTGTCAGCATTAAATAACTCATTAAGGTTGATATGATGTAAAACAAAACAAACAAACAAAATCTGGTGATCCTTTCTTAATGCGGGGAGTGGCTCTCTCTTTAGGAACTTTGCTTGAAGAAACAGACACTTTCAAAAGCTCTCTGATTTTATGTGATACGGTTAAAGATTTAAATTCTTTCTTTCTTTCTTCGTTTAACTGTACAATAAACAATGGAATTGGGTAGCCGTCTCCATTTGTATCAGCACACACACACACACACACACACACACACACACACACACACACACACACACACACACACACACACACACATACATATATACAGCACAGATGAAAGAAATACACACATAGCAAGAAAGGTAGTGACAAATAATATGAAATCAGTGAAAAGTAATGACAATAAATATGAGTAGCAAAAATACATATATTACTGCAAATAGTTAAGACCGAAACAACGATTAAAAACAGTAAAGCATGTTTATTGGCCCACTCTTTTCAGAACAAAAATTGAGGACAAAATTGTCCACAGCGACTAAAAAATGTAGCCATAAGGAGCTGCGTACATTTTTTGTTCACTGATGAGGGGGAACCGATAAATTGGTTTTGCTGTTTTTAATCATTATATTCCAGTCAGTATTATCAATTTACGGTAACACACACACGTCTGCCACATCTGGTCGGGTGCTCCTGCTATCCACCTAGGTGACCTCGACAAAATCCAACGGAGAATCTGTAATGTGATCGATCCCGACTTGGCAGCTAGGATACAGTCACTTTCTCAGTGTGGCTTCCCTGTGTCTTTTCTACAAATACTTTCACGGCTTCTGCTCCGATGAACTTAGCTCACTGGTACCCACTATATATGAATTTCCTCGAGCCACAGGATTAGCAAATAGGTTCCACCCTTTTAATGTGAAACCGATAAATTGTAAACGCAAATTCTACTCCCTCAGCTTCTTTTCTCACACTTCCCGCCTGTGGGATTCCTTTCTGCATGCTTGCTTTCCCGATAGCTACAATCTTCAAGAATTCAAATGTAAAGTCAGTAGTCACCTTCTGTCTCACTAACTTACATTCTATCTCTCATGCTTTTTTCTCCGTCCACCCCACTTATCAGTATTCTCTTCCTTCTTATACTCTCTTCCTGACACTCTTGTAATCCGTCACCCTTTCTCACAACGTTTCTCCACGTAACCCCCCTGCACAACAGTGGCAGTAAAATGCCTTGCTTG
This sequence comes from Ascarosepion bandense, assembly GCA_037127315.1. NCBI lineage: Eukaryota > Metazoa > Mollusca > Cephalopoda > Sepiida > Sepiidae > Ascarosepion > Ascarosepion bandense. The sequence goes on along the minus strand of JBBBDQ010002001.1, from coordinate 34,681 downwards.
GGGCCACACGATTATAAAGAAAATATATTGCCATGGATAAATGGTCGTCTAAATTTCGCAAAAATAAAAACAACACTGATATCTCATTTTAACAGATATATTTTTTTATAATCATTTTACCTCAAACAAAGTAGTACTGCCATTGGTGCACAGGGGGTTACATAAGAGGTGAGTGATGAGAAAGAGGAACAAGTTAGAGAGGGTGTCAGAGAATGGATAAGAGAAAGATGAGAACACTAGAGTAGAGTGACAAAGGGAGAAGAACATGATACCAGGTGTGTCAGGGAAGGGATGCAAATCAAAGATGTAAGATATGACAATTGACATTGCATTTAAATTCTAAGAGATTGTAGTTGTCAGGGAAGCAAGAGTATGGAAGGGAATTCCATAGGCAGGAAGTGCAAAGAAAAGAAACTGTTGAGTAGAAGTTGAGGTTACATTTGGTCAGTTTCACTGTAAAAAAGTGGGACCTAGTCGCTAGTCTAGTAGCTCGAGTAAATTCATGCAGAGATGTTACCACGGAGATAAGCTCATCAGAGCAGAAGCCGTAAAAAGAGGGAGGCCACAAGTCAGGAGCAATTACATTGCAATTTCTTCGCTGTATTTTGTCAAGAAGCCCGAGATGAACAGCAGGGGCACCCGCCCAGATGTGACAGCAGTATTCAATGCACGGGCGGATGGTAGATTTATACATGTGCAAGATGGATTCAGACGAGAAAAACTTCCTGGCCCTACACAGTGATTCGACCTTCCTAGCAACAGATTTAGCTATGGATTCAATGTAGTCTTTCCACTTGAGGTCGGCAGATTTCTTATCGAGGTGGGAGTAAATGATGGTATCGTCAACGTAGACGTTCTTGGGATCTGATTACATCAGGGAGATCATTGATGAAGATCAGAAAAAGCATAGGACCTAGAATAGAGCCTTGAATGACACCTACGTTCGTATAAGAGCATGTTTATTCCACATTACTTTCATTAAGCGATTTGAAAGGAACGACTGGATTAGATCAAACAAGCGTCCAGTTATACCATATCCTTTTAGCTTGAGTAGAAGGCCAGCATGCCAGACTCTATCAAATGCTTTGGAGATATCTAGGGCAACAGCTCTAGCTTCAGCTTTCTTACTTTCTCACTTTCCGGCGCGAATGTTAAACAGTACAGCATACCGTTTCCAAACTTCTGGTGAAGTGAATTGTGTTATGGCGCTCTTTTTCTCACAAATGGTGCCCAACTGGCTCTACTATATTGTGCAATTAAATAAAAAATAAACAATGCGCATGCGTGAAAATAAAAATATAAAATAGAGATACTACACCCTATATATATATATATATATATATATATATATATATATATATATATATATATAATCTAAACTTATTTATAAATGGAACTTTGTGTGTGTGTCTGTGTGTGTGTGTATCCAAAACTCCGAAACGGCTGAACCGATTTTCTTGAAAATTTACACAGTTGTATTATAAGTGTCTGTGAGTGTTCTTAGCTAGGTTTTGTGCCGAGGTACTCCCGATAAATATCGAAAATCGATAATCGAAAGAATCGGGTTATAGAAGGTGTGGTCCGATTTGAATTAAATTTGATATACTCATAGACAGAGACATAAGAAACGATATTCAGAAGTTTCAAGGTTGCAGTTCTTACAATAGCGCAGAAAATCGGTAATATATATATATATATATATATATATATAAGGTAATATATTTGTGCGTGTGTCTCTTCATCTTTATGTCCTTTATACAAATCCACAATTTTTATCCGATTCTCACCAAACTTCACACAAATATTCTTTAGGCTGAGTCTGAGATCCAGGACCATGGATTAGTTTTAAAGCTTTCATTATAGCCGAGCAATGCCGGGTTATACTGCTAATATATATATATATATATATATATATATATATATATATATATATATATATATCTTTAATTATCTGTAAATTTAGATAAAACTTAGTGGGGAAATAGCCATTTTCAACATGTCACTTTAAGGCATGCATTCTTCGACCCCTTTTTTGTTCTTCTTTTTTGTTCTCCTTTTTTGTTATGAATTGTTTCTTTAGTGTTATAAATAGACTTTTTAAATAATTGTGTTTAAAATTGTCAGCGTACAGCGGCATTTGTTTTATATATGGTCAAATGCCCCTCACAATTTCTTTGCTTGAGAATTAATTGATCTATAACGTCCCCCACCCCTGGGAGTAACAGATGAAACAACTGGTACCCAGAATGTGTGTTGTCATTATGCTTTCTGCTCTGATGTGACAGTGAGAATTAGAAACGTCCTCCAAGAAGGGCAGTAAACAGCTGATTATTTTCAGAGCCACGTCTATATTGTGAATTGTTCTGGTGCTGTGTCGGCCTCATATCGATGTAATTTCTTTTTTACATATAATTTGGTGGAGGTGGTGGATAAAATGATATCAGATATCGATCCATGACTGTCTGGACAGAAGCTTTTCCCGCAGTAGGGTGTCATTACTTTCTACAGTGGACTGGTTGCCAACCAAGTCTATAGAACCCAATCTGTCCTGCTATTTAATCCATAGCTGGAAGGAGAAAAGACAGATTATATCATATTATATTAATAAGTACTAATTAGTGGGGGGTCAGTTTATTACTTCATAACAATAGAAAACCAATCCCCCACTTTATGCCCAGTAGCAGCTTTATTTGTGTTTCTAACTGTTTTGTCAATCAGTCAATTGCCCTGCGTGATACACGCTGGGCGATCATGTCTCTATCAACCCAGTGACTAGACAGAAGCTTTTCCCGCAGTAGGTTGCCATTACTTTCTGCGATAGACTTGTTGCCAGCCAAGACTATGGAACCCAATCTGTCCTGCTATTTAACCCATAACTGGAAGGAAAAGGGGCGTTTAATATATTTCCCAAGGGTATTTGCGCGTAAGTGAATGCAATGAATTAATTGACTGATGGGTGGTCTAGTGACACTTAAATGCAATTTAAAACTGTTAGTTCAATGCTTCTTATTTTAAAAGCTGATCCGCTAATTCGCCATCGAATCTCCGTTTCACTGGGTAAGTATAATTGAATAGTATTTTTCTAAGTATTTGACCGAAATATATCTCGTGACATTTGTCATAAACATGATATAAATCAAACAATTGTACGCTCGTTGCATTCGATTTTCGGTCTCAAGTGACTATAAAGTGTGGCAGACGACTTTTCAGTCTAATCAGATTCAGTGCTAAAAATTTAACCGATAAAAAAAAAAACGATACCCAGAAAGAGTAGGTCGTGCGGGGTCAAAAGGTGCGTAGGAACTCGAACAACAGTTAAAAACTAATCAATTCGTAACACTACTCAGATTATGATATGTTTCACTCTAGCCACTTTTGACACAGTATCTTTTAGTTACCGTATTAAGTGACATCGTTAAAATGTCGTTAGGTACATAAGTTCGTGGTATCAATATAAACTGGAGATCATTTATAAATGCCTTTGGTGAGGGTGGCTACCGTTAAGAGACGGTAAACTAGTCGTTCACGCCATTAAGTAAGAATTTCGATCCTCATTAATTTATTCACATGTATTTTCGTTTTTTATTTTTATTTTTATTTTTTTTTTAATCACAGGGAATCTCTCAAGAGAGATCATGTATGCTTCCTTTAAGTTTATGAATGGATTCGTACACTAGGCATTACTTCCATAACTAATAATTTTTTCACGTTTTTAGATATTACTATAGATTTACCATACCAGATCATTACTATAACCGAAGTTAAGAAACATTGAGCTTGGTTAGTACTTAGATGGATGACTGCTTGGCAATATGAGGTGCTGTAATCTTGGATATGCGGGTGGTGTAATAGTTAACGGAATTGGAAATTGGGAAGTCGAATTCCAATTCCAATCTTGTTTGTTGCATTCACTTACACGCAAAAAAGTTAAAAATTCACCAATCGCTCCAGCTATGGGTTAATTAGGAAGACTTGTATCAGTAAATTATCTCAATTAAAATTCTTACAATCTTGACTTTAAATAACCTACGGTTGACAGCCCGTAAAAATACAAATCAATCAATAATTGATATAAAAAATTAAATTAAATTATTGAATCTTATGAATGTTAACAGGAGGAGATTATCTATTTAAATCACTGTAAAGTGATCATCCTATCCGGATCATCAGCCAAAACAGAGTATGCTCGTAACACAAAATATAAAAAAATAATAATAAAAACTGACTTTCGTAATCTTGAGCGCTTAATCTATAGCAATATATGAAAAAACAAACAAAAAAATATGATGCACCCAGTGAGAACTAAACTCACTACTGAGTAGTAAGGGTCAGCCAAACCTTCTTTAACTATACCCCACATCCATATGTCATCAACGACCTTGGTGTGCAGTTTAAATGATGCTTTAAAATTGCAAGAATCTTATTATAATAGACTAGCAGTATAGCCCGGCGTTGCTCGGGTGTAATGAAAGCTTTTAAACTAATCCATGGTCCTGTAGCTCAGACTCTTTGGACGTTGGCACGAAAGACTAAAAAGCAATAGTTGTTTCCAGTTAAAGCGGAACCGTAGACTGAAAGAAAAATGAATGAATGTAAGTCAAATTTTGATTTCCTGGTATCGATATCAAATAAGCCTTTTTCGTCGTAAACTGAGTAAATGGTATCATGGCTGAGACTAAGAACTACAATTATACCTACTTAGAGCCAAACCCAAAGCAAAAACTAAAATAAAAGGGCTGAAAAAATACAGAAATACAGACATGTAGGCAGATAAACAGACACACACACAAACATCTTGCCTTATATATATATATATATATATATATATATATATTATCGATTTTCTGCACTATTTTAAGAATTGCAACCTTGAAACTTCCGAATATCGTTTCTTATGTCTTTGTCTATGAGTATATCAAATTTAATTAAAATCGGACCACTCCTTCTATAACACGATTTTTTCGATTATCGATTTTCGATATTTATCTGGGGTACCTCGACACAAAACCTACCTAAGAACGCTCGCAGACGCTTATAGTACAACTGTGTAAATTTTCAAGAAAATCGGTTCAGCTGTTTCGGAGTCTATAGGTAACGGACACACACACACACACACAGACACACACACACACAGACACACACACACGGACACAGAAACACACGCAGACAAAGTTCCATTCATAAATAAGTTTAGATATTATAATTTTTTGACAGGAAACGTACAGAAAAAAATAATATAGTTCAGCTATAGACTTGAGATGCGTCCATGAAATAAGCTTCGAAGTAATGGTCTGTAAAAAATGAAAATACGAGGGTCATTCAATAAATAAGGTGAATATTTCGGTATAAGGACTTCTAATACAGATAGAAGCTTACTTCTTTTTTATTTTTCAACATAGTCTCCCAGCAGTGTCACACACTTTTCCCATCTGTGCACAAACTTCCGTATTCCCTCAGCGTAAAAATCTTTGGACTGATGTCTCAGCCAATCGCTCACAGCACTTTTGACTTCATCATCACTTTGAAACTTCGTGCTTCTCGTGAACCCTTTCACAGGAACAAACAGGTGAAAGTCTGAAGGGGTAACGTCTGGGGTGTAAGGGAGATGAGGGAGCAGTTCCCAGCCCAACTCGTTGATGGTCTGCACCGTTTGGGCTGCTGTGTGAGCTGACCTTCTAATAAGCAAGGTCATCATGGACAATTTTGTGTGCTTTCCCAACAGATAGTCTCAAAGACCTTACAATGTCATCCACTGTCACCCTTCTGTCAGACTGAATGAGGTCATTGACTGATTCGATCACCTCAGGAAACCTCACTTCTGTAGGCCTCCCAGGCCTGTCTTCATCCTCAACACTGCTCCGTCCTTCTTTAAACAATTTAGCCCACTTGTAGACATTTTTTGGCTAAAACATGTGGCACCATACACAGTTGACATTCTCCTATGAATTTCTACTGCTTTGCACCCTTCAGCAACCAAAAACTTGATAACTGATCTCTGTTCAATCCTGGAGCATACTTCTTGGTCGGCCATCTTTGTTAATCTCCAAAACTCTTAAAGTTTTTTTCAATCTGCAAAAAATTAAATCCCTTTGAAAAAGAAGTAAAGGAAAAAAATAAAAAAAGAAGTAAGCTTCTATCTGTATTAGAAGTTCTTATACCGAAATATTCACCTTATTTATTGAATGACCCTCGTATTTTTGATACCCTCTAATATATAATAATAATATTAAGAATATTGATGAGTCATAGTCTTTAGATATGTACATGAAAAAAGCTTTGGAATGAAGGCTGTAAAAAAATGAGAATATTTTAATCCAGCTAATTTTTTTTTTAATCGGCATCACCCCATGCATGTCAGTAATGCCACTAAAACACAATGGGTTACAGGGTTTTGAAGAATTAAGGGTAAATTTTTGTTTTGTTCCCAGAAGGCCTTTACCCCTTCAAATCTTTCCAAAACATCCTTAATTCCGTGCAAATGTATATGCTGAACTTAAATCGATAATTGTTTATAGAATAAACGTACATTTTTTTCATGATATCGACCAGAAATAAATCGGACTATATCTCACCCCTTACCACCGTTCTCATATCTGATTAACCGCTGAATGACTTGAGGCGTAGGATACTGAATTCGTTCTATTTACTCCCTTTTTAGCAATTACTCCGCGATTTTTTGGGTTTCGGAACTCATATTCCACGTATTAATCGCAAAATAGAAGTAAAAAAACCGAACAGTCAGAAATCTACGCGTGAAGTCAGTCTGCGGTGAATAACATTTTATAACCGTGGTTAGGGGGTGAGATAAACAGCGACAAGAAGTTACATATTTTTCTTCTCGATAAAATGAAAAAAAGGTAGGTTTCTTCAATAAACAATTATCGATTTGATTTCAGCATATACATTTGCACGGAAATAGGGATGTTTTCGAAAGATTTGAAGAGGTAAAATGGCCTTCGGGGAACAAAACAAAAATTTACCGCAGATTTTTTGTCAGGGTTCGATATCAAGATAGGGGTAAAGCATTATAAAATTAATGAATTAAGTAATAACCTAATTTTTTTTAAGCGGGCATATATACTGACGTGGTAAAAAGAGGTCAACCCAACTTAAACCAATTAAGCAGACATATGCATAAGTGCACTTTAAAGGAGCCAACACAATTAAAAGTAATTAACCAACAAAAAATTCTATACTACTTAAGAAATAACAAAAAACAAAAAAAACAAAAAAAACAAATATAACATCCAGTAAGTAAATAAATCACTCACACACAAAAATATCAATTTACTCTAAACTTCATATAAATTCGAAAAAATTGGGAAACAGCAGCAGAAAAGCAAATAACACTGACGAGTGAAGACATTGGAATTATACCCGAACTACGAAGTCGGCATAACTGAAATAACACTACTCAGCTACGTGACAATCTTCATCATAGAAATTCTATATATGTATGTGTTTTGTGGTGCAATGAATATCAGCTCATAATGAGAAATTCGAAACCCGAGTTCGAATTTCAGTCGAACTTGTTGCAATCACTTACGCGTAAATATCCTTGGGGAAGATATGAATATATCTCTTCTCCCTCTATCTGTGGATTAAATAGCAGGACAGATTGGATTCTATAGACATGGTCGACAACCAGTCTACCGGAGAAAGAAATGACAACCTACTGCGGGAAAATATTTTGCCTTGTCAGCCATGGATCAATAGAGACATCATCACTCAAGCATGTATCGCATATGACAATTAACTGATATATATATATATATATATGCATGCATGCATGTATGTATGTATGTATGTATGTACATTAATTATTTTACCCCGAGTAAATCAATAAAAGCTACTAGCATATAAAGAAGAGGTTTTTATTCTATAAATTAAATAAATTAATTAAACGTTTGAGTGATATAAGCAAAAAGGACAATAAAAGAACAGGTTTAAAAAGAAGCAGAATATAACGATCGACTGATATTGCATTTAAATTTTTGAAGATTGTAGTTGACAAGAAAGCATAAAACCGGAAGATAATTCCAGAGGAGAGACGTGTGAAACCTGCTACCGATATATATATATATACATTTTATCCTACGTCTATGGCACGACCCGGAGTTTCATGCGTTATGTAATCATCAGGTTCAGTTTTAATATGCCCCTGATGATCGCATAACGCACGAAATTCCAAGTCGTGCCATAGACGTAGGATAATATATATATATATATATATATATATATATATATCCTACGTATATGGCACATATATATATATATATATATATATTATCCTACGTCTATGACACTATATATATATATATATATATATAACACAGCTCTGTTCATACATTGAGCACTGTTTTATTAACACCTGAATAATAATGCTAGACACCTTCCTCATATGTATATTTCTTAATTTACGTCACTATATATATATATATATATACATACATATATAGATATATATAGGGTATCGAGGCAATAGATTAGTTTCTAAACGTATATTGTTAAATATAACAGACAATGAATGTCTATTAAGTTTCCTTCTAAACATCGGATTTTGGCTTTAATTTCAGGTGAAAATAAAGACAAAAATTCTCGAGAACCAAAATGTATAAATACATTTTCATCTTATATTCAGATTTTATTACAATTCTTACTCATCCCTTTTTCAAACAATAAACATTGCCGAGGAATGAAGGCAGTAGTTTTTTAACTTTTTAATCCGTCCTTATTTCTTCTTACAAAATTTATAAAATTAAAAAAATTAATTTATTGCTAAAATTACATTGGTAAATATGTAACTATCTCAATTCTGGGACAAGCTGTATCTCTCCATTGAGCTAAAGAAGTGTCTTAATTTAGTAATCTTGGACCTTCGTGCCCAGAAAAAAAAAACAAAAAAAAACGCCACTGTTATTTTGACTACCTTCATTCCTCGGCAATATTTATTGTTTCAAAAAGCGATGATTGGATTTGTAATAAAACCTGAACATAAGATGAAAATGAATTTGTCTATATTTCTGAGATGAGCTGGTATTTACAGTATTTACATTATTCGGACTATTGTAATCATCTTTGTTGCCATTTGTACGATGTTTCGGCCGTTGTACGCTCGGGACTTCTTGAGATGCTAGGAATTTCGAATCGAATTCTTTATTACAATGGAATGAAATTCATATACACCGGCTGAAACGTCGTACAAATGGCATCAAAGATGAGGACTATAGTCTGAATAATATAAATACTGAAAATGAATTTATTAATTTTTGGTTCTCGAAAATTTAAAACGAAAAAAAAAAATTTATTTGATTTATAAGAATAAATTTATATTTACATTCTAAAAAATAATGCCATTTACAATATTTATCTTTTAGGGCAGATTGTCCCGGTGTAATGGTTAGCAAGCTTGTCTATCAAGGGCTATTACAACTGAATAGTGAGTACGATCATTTTCATTCTTTCGGCCTTGTAGCCACATCTAAACTACGCTTTCATCAATATTTATCACTTATGAATTTATAACGAAACTAGCAGTATAGCTCGGCATTGCTCGGGTGTAATGTAAGCTTTAAAAACTTTAAAACTTGTAAGCTTTAATCCATGGTCCTGCATCTCAGACTCAACCTAAAGAATATTTGTGTGAAGTTCGGTAAGAATCGGATAAAAATTGTGGATTTGTATAAAGGACATGCAGACAGATAAACAGACAGACACACAAACATATATATATGATATATGTTTTATATATATTTTTTTCGATTTTCTGTAAGAACTGAAACTTTGAAACTTCTGAATATCGTTTCTTATGTTTTTGTCTATGAGTGTATCAAATTTGATTAAAATCGGACCACTCTTTCTATAACCCGATTTTTTCGATTATCGATGTTCGATATTTATCGGGGGTACCTCGACACAAAGCCTAGCTAAGAACACTCGCAGACGCATATAGTACAACTATGTAAATTTTCAAGAAAATCGGTTCAGCCGTTTCGGAGTCTATAGGTAACGGACACACACACACACACACACACACACACACACACACACACACACACACGCACACGCACACACGCACACACAGACACATACACACACAGAGACAAAGTTCCATTTATAAATAAGTTCAGATTTAGATAAATACAAAAACAATTTTTATTTATAAAAATTTAATAAATTACAATTTCTGAACTAGCTACAAGAAAATTCTTATTATTTACCGTTTTATAAAGTGCGAATCAATTGGCAATTACCGATGTTTTGCCAACGATCCCCATAAACAATATAATAAATAAATAAATAGTGTTTTTCTTTTTCAAATTTTTGTTGTAAATTCTCAAGAGCAAAAAAAAAAAAAAATATTTTAATTCACTTTTATCAAATGTTTAGGTTTTCTTACAGTTCTAATAATCGCTTTTTAAAGCAATAAACATTACTGAGAATTGAAGGTAAAAAAAATAATAGTGGTCTCAATGGAAAACTGACCTTTTGACATTCTGTTTTCTTTTTTTTTTTTTTTTTGCAGGCCTCGAGATCTAAGTTTTCCCATGATTTTCTTTGGTGCCTATGGCAATGACTGGGATATTCATATCGTAACAGCCTTGTATTGTATTTAAACTTATCTGATCAATGATTCTAAAAAATAAGATAAATATGTTAATTTTTTTTCAATATTTATAGCTCATGATACAACGCATGACCAGAGAGAAAAGTAGTTAACCCAACTTTCTGAAATTAGGTGTCGTGTAATGATAAAGAGTTTTGTCGTCTTTTAAGCCATTGGAAGTAATTTCCTACTTTAATTGACAGCTTTTAAATCACTCTTTGTAACAATAGCACGAAAATATATTTAAAATCATCAATTATTTATTTGTTTAAGCAAACAGTATTTGATATTGAATAAGTTTTAACGATCATGTTACCGAAAATGGTAGCATAGGTTTTCAGGGTCGTAACACATGAATCGTTTTACATTTCAATAATGTCTTTCTCTTTCATTTTCTGTTCCACATCTAGGTCCCACCCGTTCACTGCTGAAATAGCTAAATGCAATCGCCACTGCTACTCTAACAGTTTTTTTAATCGCACCTCTTTCCTGTGGAGCTCCCTTCCGTTTACTTGCTTCCCTGATAACTACAAACTTCAAAAATTTAAATGCAACGTCAATCGCCATCTTCCATCTTCTTGAATCTCTTTCAGTTTTTGTTCTTCCCTCAATCCCCCCTATACACAGTCTTTTCTCTCATTTTATCTCCCTGTAAAACTCTGCTTACGAGTGGCATTCCCGCGTTTGTTGGAGTGAAATAATTTTAAAAAAACTAGTAAAAATTTATAAAATATTTCCATTAAAATAATTTCTTAGGAAAATAAGTTTCTCAGATCTAGTAAATTTTATCGATGTTTCCATTATTGATGGAGGTTTCCTTCCTAACCCTTTGTCTGAAGTGATGTGGAACATCAAGATCATGATTAAGTCATTATTTTCTCTTTGATATATGTGATATCTATTTTAGCTATTGAGGTTGTTGAAAGACATCAAGCAATCCGGTTTTTGTTATTTAATACAGTTCTTTGTGATTTTGCAGCGCCAGACCGCAAGGTTCGAAGAAGAAGAATGATACTCAATGAGACCGATATGATTCATTTGCACAAAGCCATTTTAACCATTGATCTTAGAAAGTGGTTGTATATCGTTGACAGTTCAGATATTTCTGAATGAGTTTGGCGCCTTGCATGATGTCCTCATGAAAGTCTCAATCAAACATGAGTTTTAGCTTAAATTTCTTTTTGTAGCAATTGGCGATAGTGATTGAAACTAACTTTAGCAGATACTATATTCTCTCATCGTACAGAGGAAGGGTAAAAGCTTTTTATTTGATATTATTATTATTATTATTATTAGATATTTTTGTATAAATGCAGTCGTTCCCCCAGGGCTCTATCCTTGAACCTACGTTGTTTCTAATTTTTCTCAGTGATCTTAAATTCAGTTTTGTTTTTGTAGCAATTTGCGGTATTGGGCGAAACTATCTTTATCTAACCATCTCCCTACAGAGCAAGGGTAAAAGCTTTTTACTTGCTATTATTAAATCATCATTATTATCATTATTATTATTATTATTATTATTATTATTATTATTATTAGATATTTTTGCATAAATACAGTCGTTTCACAGGGCTCTATCCTTGGATTTACGTTGTTTCTAATTTTCCGCAATGACCTTCCTGATGTCACCAGTTCTCAAATCGGTATCTCTGCTGATGACCCAACTATTTACACCTGTTTAGATAGTAAGTTTGATCGGTTCAATAAGGTCAAATTAGCAGCTAATTTTAAAAAAATGACCTAAAATCTGTTGTTAAATGTGGCAATGAATGGATTTTTAATTTTAACTACTCAAAAACGAACCTGATCTCTGTTAATCATCTGTGAGAACCATTTTTACCTTCCAACAGCATGGATGATGCTAATCTCCAGAAGAGTGATGAATTACGCCTTCTCGGATTAACGTTTCAGCTGAGATTGAAGTAAAACCAATACTTGTCCATATTTCTGAGATGAGGTAGTACTTACACTATTTACATTATTCAGACTATTGTGTTCATCTTTGCTGCCATTTGTACAACGTTTCGGCCGTTTTACGCTCCGGCCTTCTTCAGGTGCTTCAGGAACCGAACCCTTTATTACGATCACTGGGGTATATTATTCCTATTCCTTGTGAATTATATATAGGCGTTGATTAGTTCCAGTGACTTGACCCAAAAAGTTGTGAGTTCAATACCAGGCTACAGCATTAGTGAATAAGTAACTTAGAGAGTCGGATTAGAGGGAGACCACCACAAGAGGCTTCCGTTCGAAATTCCTAGCACTTGAAGAAACGTCGCAACAAAGATGGGGACAACAGTTCGAATAATGTAAATGAAGTAAAACGAATGTATTGAAGTAATTGTTAAATCTACAGCTAAGAAAGTTGGTTCACTATGTCGTGCTAGACAGTTTTCTTTTACCAGAATCTATCCTTCATAATGATAAGTCTACCATTCCCCCTGCTTTGAATATTACTGCCGTATTTGATTTAGTGCTCCTGCCATTTATTTAGAGTTTCTTGATAAAATCCAAAGAAGAATTTGCAATGTTATTGGTCATGACCTGGTAACTCGGCTTAAGTCATTTTTGCTACCGCTGTAACGTAACTTACCTATGTCTCTTCTATAAATACTTTCATGATAATTGTTCTGATGAATTTTCCTCTATGGTATCTAAACTTATGAATTTAAGCACAGTACTGGATGTGCATTGTGGTGCAGTGGATATCGACTCGGAACGACAAACCGGGGAGCCGAATTCGAATTCCAGTTGAATTCCTTGCATTCACTTACGCACAAATACCCTTTGGAAAGGTATTAATCCATCTCTTCCCTCCAGTTATGGGTTAGATAACAGGACAGATTGGGTGTAATAGTCTTGGCTGGCAACCAGTCTACCGCAGAAAGCAATGGCAACCTACTTCGAGATAATCTTCTGCTCAGTCAGTTTGGGCGATCATGTCTCTTTCGGGACATGATCTCCCAAAGCGTGTATCACGTATGGCACTTAACTAACTAGATTGACGGCAAGGTTTCATCAGTTTACTGTTGAAATTACCAGATGTAACCGTAAGTTCTATGCAAACACTTTCTTCTACTACACTTCTCGATTATGAAATTCTATTCCGACTTCTTGTTTCCCAGTCAAGTTTGATCTTCAAAATTTTAAATGCAATGTCAGTTGTTATCTTCTGTTTTCTTAATTCTTGTTCTTTTATTGTTCTCGCTGCTTCATAGTAGTTTTTCTCATATTCTCTAACACTCAATACCCCTTGCATCTTAGTGGTTTTATTGCCTTGCTTGGGGTGAAACAATAAAAAACATTGTCAAAATATTTATAAAAATAGGATGTAGAAAAGAATAATAAATGCCAGTTTAATCAGAAGAGAAACCGATTCAGTAAGAAGAAAATGAATTGTTTGTTTGTTTCGAGGTTTAACGACCTATCAATCTTTATGGGATCATTTTAAGGTCATAACCAATGATTTTGGGTAAGGTTATTTTAATTTTACAACATTTTTCTTCTTCGAGTATCAAGATTCATTGGGATTTGTTTTTAAGAGCAGAGTCCCCAAGTCCTACCCTTGTTATTTAACCTAAAGCTGGAGGGAAGGGACGGATTAATACCTTTCCCAAGGGTAACAGTGCTTAAGTGAATGCAGGGTATTCAACTGGAATTCGAATTCGGCTCACCGATTTCTCTTTCCGAGCTGATATCTACTGCACCACAACGCACATCCGTCACTATACGCTTACAGCACCTGGTATTCCCAAGCGGTCACCCATCTAAGTACTGACCAGGCTCAACGTTGCTTAACTTCGGTGATCGAGCGGTGATTATGCAAGCTAACAGAAAAATAAAACTTACCGAAGCAATAAATTGCTCAAGCCTAGGCTATCGAAACATAGCAGAAAACGCTTCCCCATTTTCCCACATCAGCGAGTCACAACTCGATTGGCTACTTAATTTTGTTTTCTTCCACTTCTCGTTTGTGGAATTTATTTCTGGCTTCTTGCTTCCCAGTCAAGTTTGATCTTCAAAAATTTAGATGCATTGTCAGTCGTTATCTTCTGCTTTATTAATTCTTATTCTTTTATTGCCCTTTCTTCTTAATTGCAATTTTTCTCATATTCTCTAACACTCAGTAACCTCTTTGGTCACAATAGTATAACTGCATTACTTGGAGTGAAATAATAAAAAGAATGAAGTCCCTGTGATTTCCATGTGGCAATCAAGCAACAGGAAGTTTCGTGAGCATATTCATTATTCGAGCTATTGTAGTGAAACAATAGTTTTAAATCAAGTTTTCCATTAAAAATAACGAACGGAATCAAACTGTTTATTACATTTAATTTCACGCGCATGACAGTATGTTTCTTATAAATAAAAGTAGGTACCTCCACTCATTTTCGATAACTAACTTTTAAATTGAATTTTTAAAAACAAAACAGTTTTCTTGAAACTTTATTTTAGTTTTAATTGAAAGCTAAATGATTAAATTTACTATTTCCAGTTAGTAAAATACTCTGGTATATTTCAAACAGAAATTATATCGATTAGAATTTAAAATTTTTCAACTGTTTTTTTAAATTTTTAAATTTTTCGGCTTTTGACCGATCGACACACTTGAAAACAAAAGTAAATTCTCGGTTTTAAAAATCTTGCAAAAATAAAATATACATATGTGACACATTATTTTTGGAAAATTAGCAAAATTAATCAGATCTACTCAGGTATTACTTATTTATAGCATGAAATTTAGAATAAAACTGTTTCTTAAGCACTGAGTTGAACTTTTTAGTCTTTTCCCCGTATTTGAAATGTGATGACAGTTTAACAGATGTGAGATAAGATGTTGATGACAAGTGACATAATTGTACAAATTTTTTCCTGTAAATGGAAGAAACCGTGAAACACATGACCTTTTAATGTATACATAGAAATTACCATACAAAAATATCAAATACACACACAGCTTTTTTAAATCCGAAAGCACGACGATTCGTATTAAACTTTTAAATTTTTGATTAGCAAATATAATTTTCACTTGATTAGTTAATAAACTAACAACAAATCTTTGAAGTATTTTAAAATATTTTTGAAACTTCATAAATTATTAAAATAAAAAAAAACGAAAACAATTCTTCAAAATTTCATTATTAACCGATTTTTTCCTCAAGATTATAATGTCCTCAATATATATTATTTATTAAAGTAATTAAAAGCTTATCAAATTGAACAATGTCATAGATTTATAGCATTTTTTATTTTACTATTAAGAGTAGATTTTCGGAAATAAAGGTAAAATGTTTTTAAAAATAATTGACGATTTACATTCCCCAATGAGTCCTCCATTTAACTAATAAAACCAATTTTCCCAACAAAATTAAATTTTCTAAAATTTCAGGAATTTATGTGGAGTGTGTGCGGGGGGGGGGGGGTAACAGATGTAAAAATATTTTTGCCAAGATTTTTTAAAAATAGTAACTTCAAAAATAATTTCATTAGTTTGTGAATAAGTCCTGAAAGTTTTATTAAAATCCGACAATTTTTTGCAATAAATGTGTTTGTAACCGCAAAAGAAATTATTATTTCTGAATTATGTAGTACTACGTTTTCCATTGTAAACTCTCGTAACTATTTAGTTACTCGCTAACTAAAATCAAAACAAGATTTTTACCAAAATTTCGAACGTGTTAGAAGGGATTAAAAAATTTAAGAGATAAATAAAAATTCTTTGATCTTTTTTTTAATAATACTCCTCACTCTTTTCTAATTAATCTTTCTACATTTATGTAACCCCCTGCACATCAGTGGCGTTTCTGCCTTGCTCGAGGTGAAATGATTAAAAAAAAAATAAAAAAAAAATAACCTAAACATTTTGATGGAAAATGTTCGTTTTTATTAAGTTTGGGGCATTTTTTCTTCATACTATGCTGTTTTTTCAGCGATTTAGTGGAGATACCCAAATAAAGGGCGTAACAATAATAAATAATATCAAAGGCATTCAGAAAGGTTAAAATTCAGTTTTTTTTTATTGAAGTGTAATTAATAAAGGTGTGCCCTGTCATTTGCCATATTCAGAATGGATTCTGCATACATGGTTTGGTATGGTCTGTTTATTTTTTTTAACGGCATATCAAAACCTTATGGGTCATTTACAAAAAAAATAATGCTGAGCTGTTACATGATATCGCTCCTCCTATAGATATATTTACCAGCTTCGCGACTACAGCAAGATGCGACACAAAGTCAAGATTTAATGTGGGGAGCCCGAATGCGCAAGCTCACGGATAAGGGTAAAAAATTGACCAGCCCCCGCTAACCTCGGAGGCGACCACCGATCCATCCCTTTAGTGCAATGGGGTGATGTACTCTCAGGACACTGTTCCCTGGGACCAGGCACCTCTCAGGATAAATTTTCTCAGATGCATGGCTTTCCCCGGACAGAGATACAACGGAACCGCACTCTGCCCTAGGACAAAGACGCAGCTGAGAAGTTATGATCCCTACCTGACGCATCAGGTGTCATATGTCCTTCTATATGGCAGCGAATACTGGACAATCTTCTCAAAGACGAAGAAGCGACTCAAAGCAACAGAAATATGGATCTACAGAAAGACGCCGAGGATATTATGGACAGAACGTGTGAGCAACGACGAGGTTTTTTGATTGGCTTAAGCAAATGGATAGCAGAGCAGGGTTTGGGAGAAATAACAAAACAAAAGGTATTAAGACCTACAAGAAAAAGGAAGATGTGAAGGGGTATGATCGCTAAGTTCTGGAGTGACACGATGCATAAAAGAAGAAGAATGCTTAATTTTTATTTTCTTGCGAACGTTGAGAATTTTTTTTTTTTGTTGTTTCCCTAAAATGTATTACAGGTAATTATTACTTTTATTTTTTGCTATGAAAATATGTTGCTGGTAATTTTTTCTAATGGATTTTTATATTTTCATATTTTGACATCAGTTTGGGTGTTCCCTATTTGCCCATAGTTGGAACCCTAGCAAGTGCTACCACTCCAGATCAGGGTAAACAAGGGAACAACAGCAATTAAGAGGTGATTCCATGCTCTTCAAAACCTTTCGGTCAGAGGCCTTGCTGCCGGATGTAGTTTATCGTCATACCCAGGACATCTGCTTACTTGGCAAAATATTTTCACCAGCACACGTGGTCGGTAATTAATTAGGATTCTGAATGATGATTTTCAAGGAACGCAGTTGGAAGATTAGCGCTACACAATCTTCATTTCTCAGTTTCCCTCATTTATCTTTAAGATGGACAAAGTTACACTTTAAAAATATATATATACGGGAGTGGACTGAAAAGTTCGTAGGCTAACTACGAAGGAGTGATGCTAGAGCTGTGAAACTTTACATTAATTTCAATTCTTCTTAATAACCAATTAAACCGACATCTGACTGTTTAAAGAAAACTTCAAATGTAACTAGTCTCGATTCACTTGAAAATGGACAAAATTTGGCATTGTGGTGTTATAAAGTACCTGCAAAAACGATGGTTTAGCCCCCACCCCAGGACATTCATGCTGACATTATTACTACATTAGCGGGTGAAGTTCTATCTTTATCAAAGGTTAAAAAGTGGGCAGGTGTATTTAGGAGAGAAAGGAGACGTCTTGAAAACAACCCAAGATCTGGACGTCCTGTAACTGCTACCATCGAGAAAAATGGAGATACACGACAAACGATTGACTATAAATAAATTAGTCAATACTATTAGCATATACCGCGAGATAGTTAAAAATATTCTGCACATTGAACTTAGCATGACGAAGGTTTCTGCTCGCTGGGTGCCACGTCACCTGATACCTGATCAAAAGCGCACCAGGCTGATTACGTCACGGTAAAATCTGACATTGAGGCAGATTCAGTTGGTTTCCTTGAACGTTTCCTAACTGAAGACCTTGAGTCAAAGGCAATTCATGCAGTGGAACCACTTACCCTCCCCTGATTCAATATGTAGAACGGTGATAGCCTTTGTTTTTTTTTTTGTTTTTTTGTATTTTTTTTAGATGTAAAAGGCATTGCGTTTATTGACTACCTTTAAAAATAACACCACCGATAAAGAGTGCTATACCAACTGAGGCAGTTACGAAAGGCTATCAAGATCAAACACCCAAGAAAACTGAACAAATTTTCGTTTTTTTTAGGCGTTTCCATATATATTACCAATAAAATAATTAAAATCAATGCTAGTCTCGTATTAAAAATAGATGTTAAAATATTAAAATATGTTCCACTAGAGAAACAATGAACACCTAAGGAAGTGGGTCTATACTCCAAAATATGAAGACTTGTTGCCTGAGAATTATTAGTAACTGGTATATTCATATAAATAGATTGAATATTTTTGGGTATTTAATCTTGATATATACTACCGACCATAATTATTAGGCCACCCCAGTTTTAAAAAAAATATGTATTTCGTACTATTTTTAGTATTTATTGCCAAGTGGATAATTCTAAATGAAAATAGAATGGCTCTTTTGTTATTATTACTTTGCAAAATTTTACAGGGCAGCCAGGAAGCCTTTGCTTCGGCCAGCCAATAAGAAGAGACTAGCATGAGGAAGAGAACACAAAAACTGGACACCAGAACAGTTCATTTGATGCACATTTTATTGTGCAATATTAATAAAAGAACCATTCTATTTTCACTTACAAATATCCACTTGGCAATAAATGCTAAAAATAGTGTGGATTAAAAAAAAAACTGGAGTAGCCTAATAATTATAGTCGGTAGTGTAGGTACGTCTACAGACACGCAATACCTAAGCTTTAAAATAAATTTAAAAAAATAATTTTTTTTAAGCCTTTATTTTAATTTTAATTTCAAACTAATAGATTAAATTTAATACTTTCAACAAAAAGTACTTTGCTGTATTCCAACACACATTTAAATTAACTGAAAGGACATTTGTTTGTAGAAAGGCTAGCATTGGAACTATTTATTGGTAAGACAAAAGGATCTGCAATGTAATCGATCCCGACCTGGAATCTCGACTTCAGTCACTTTCTCACCGATGTAATGTGGTTTCCCTAAGTTTTTTCTACAAATATTTTGATAGCAACTACTCTAACTAAATGTTTTCTCTAGTGCCCCGACCAGATACATTTACGCATACTACTAGCTTGGCATCTTTTTACGGTTGAAAAAGTTAAATATAACTGCCTCTTCTACTCTAACAATTTTTTTTCCGCATTTCCCGCCTATGGAACTCCTTACTGTTTACTCGTTTCCCTGATAGCGATAAGCTCCAAAAATTTAAATGCAACGTCAATTGCCATCTTCAATCCCCTTGAAGCTCATCCATCTTTT
Source organism: Ascarosepion bandense (assembly GCA_037127315.1). NCBI lineage: Eukaryota > Metazoa > Mollusca > Cephalopoda > Sepiida > Sepiidae > Ascarosepion > Ascarosepion bandense. The sequence goes on along the minus strand of JBBBDQ010002001.1, from coordinate 14,751 downwards.
ATCCTTTCTTCGACATCCCCTGTACTCTGTTTTCTCTCTCACTGTAATCCTCTACATACTAGTGACGGCCCTGTCTTGCTTGAGGTGAAATGGTCAATATATATATATATATGTATATATATATATATATATATATTCGCTCTACTTTGTAATGAGGACTGTTTTAAAAATAATGTATTTTTTTTTAATACGGATTTTATTCCATCCATACCTACCCTATATATATATATATATATATATATATATATATATATATATAATTGTGATAGTATTTAGCGCCAAGGTTGTTACTTTTCAGCGGTTATTACTGATAAAACGCATTCTGTCAAGCAGGTATTATATCATAAAGTGCTCGATATCGGGGTGTAGAACGTTGATAGGTACAAAGAATTTGTTTCTTTAGCAGAGCAGATTCATGCTGATTTCGAAGTTTCGTGAGGGCATTGTTATGATGTTTTCACTCGTTAGGGATATATATATATATATATATATATATATATATATATATATAATTGGAGTAGATAGACTGAACTATCGCCCGGTTCACACTCCACCCACGTCTATTGAACAGGTGTAGAGGCTCATCCCTTGTTCCCTGTTTAGGATGTGGTTTCCTGCTTTCTCTTTTCCAATCTTTCACTTTTCCTTAATTTTTTTTTCTTTTCAATTGGAGTGGATAGACTGGACTATCGCCCGGTTCGCGCTCCACCCACGTCTATTGAGCAGGTGTAGAGTCTCATCCCTTGTTCCCTGTTTGGGATGTGGTTTCCGGCTTTCTCTTTTCCAATCTTTTCACTCTTGCGTAGCCCCCTGCACACCAGTGGCCTTGCCGCCTTGCCCGGGGTGATATGATTAAAAAATATATATTAAACAAAAAATAACTAATTTAAAAAGAATATTCGATATTAAATGTGCCGTCGTAGGTTAAATGTCGTTAAATCTGTTAATCTTGCAAGAAGGACTGAAAGAGTGAACCATTGCTTAACGTCAATGATTTTATGACGTGAGTATGTAGGTTAAAATAGACAGGATATATTAAGGTAATAAAAGCCTGTTGTTTTATGGGTGTGGTTGCGCGTGATAATAGTCGCTCATACTTAAAAAAAATGGACGTTATAAATAGGAAGAAAACACATGGTTTTATGGTATGCCGTTGAGATGACATCATCCTCAGAAGACGTCAACCTTGATAGTATATTTATATAAACTCATATTCATCCATATATATATAGATGTGTATGTGTGGCTGTGTTTGTTCACATATGCGTGGTATGTCTTTGTTATATTTTTTATGAGCGAATCGGAGGGGGTTGCAATAATTACCGTAAAATATTCAGACAAGTCTCATTATTTCGATTTACTTTCTTTCATTTTTTTTTCATTCTTTATAATTCATTTTTATTAGCATCTCTGTTAAAAGCAGAACAAAAGGAGGAAATAAATTAAATTTCACCGCGCATGCGTAAGGTCGTTGTCGATTCCTTTTATCTATGCGTTTGCAGAATTAACATAAATTACAACTGTAAATGGAAATCAACTGATAAGAAAAAAAAAACTGTCTTTGTTATTTTTGGTTATAAATATTCAGCAAGATTTTTTTTTAATATTTAGCAAGCGACTGCAGTCATGTGAATTACCAGTCAGATCCGTAAGTCTTTATGTATATATCACGAATTTAATAATCAAAATCGTGTTTTCAAAGAGAAAATAAGTTGACATCTTTACACTTTCGACACGAACCTCAACTTGACTAAAAACGTTTGCTTCCTTATATATAGGTACCTCTATAGACACGCGATACCTAAGCTTTAAAATGAATTTTTAAAAATAATTTTTTTTTAAGCTTTTATTTTAGTTTTAATTTCAAGCTAATAGATTTAATATTTTCAACAAAAAGTCAGTCAGTCAGTCAAGTGCCATACGTGAAACATGTTTTGGGCGATCATGTCTTGAAAGAGACATGACTGACTGGGCAGAAGATTATCACGCAGTAAGTTGCCATTGCTTTCTGCGGTAGATTGGTTGCCAGCCAAGGCTATAGAACCCAATCTGTCCTATTATTTAACCCATAACTGGAGAGAAGAGACGGATTATTACCTTTCCCAAAGGGTATTTGTGCGTAAGTGAATGCAAGGAATTCAACTAGAATTCTAACTCGTCACTCCGGAAAAGTACTTTGCTGTTTTTCCAAAACACATTTAAATTGATTGAAAGGACATTTGTCTTGAAATCATTAAACATCGTTGATTGTAGTGCCATTTTTACCACCCGTCATCACGATGTAATTCTCTTTATTAGAAAATCTTTAAAAATAAAATATAATTTTCGGAAACTTTATTTGATGAATATTAACTGATTTAAAGTTTAATTAATCTGATTTGAAACAAATATTACTTACTTTAAGTTTAAAATGCTTTTTTCTTATACGGTGGTAGCTGTTTATCTAACGTGTTGACAACTTAACAGCTTGACTAACAGAGCTAAATTTATCTAATGTTTTTTTTTTACACTGTATTGCCAAAGACGCATTTCAAAAGCTAACCAGAGTACTGAAAGACAGCAAAAATCTCATTGGAAACAAAGAAAAGAGTACTGTATTGAGATGTGATATCTGTCCTTCTGTATAGAAGAGAATGTTGGACGATCTCATCAAAGATGAAGGAGAGGCTTGAGGCAGCAGAAATCTAGTTTTACAGAAGGATGCTGAGGATACCACCATGAACGGAGCACGTGAGCAACGATGGGGGTGTTGAAGAGGATGCAAATGAGAAGAAAACTTATACTAAATATCAGGAAGAGACAAATGAGGTTCCTAGTCACACGTAATGAGGAAGGAGGGCCTGGATAATTTAATACTCACATAAAGAGAAGGAAAGACAAGAGAAAGCAGTGCGAGACGTACTTGTTAGGTCTGAGGAAATGGACGGCGGAGCGGGGTTTCGAAGAGATACCAAAAGAAAAAATATTGAGAGCGACAAGAGAGAGAGAGAGCCAAGAGGAAGTCAATGATCGCCTACGTCCTGAAGGGACACGGCACATGAAGAAGATATCTCTGCAAAAATTACTTTAGAAATATAACGTAAGCGCCATTTTATAAAACAATTTTTAACTAATCAGTAATCTTAAAATAATAGGAAAATATTCTCCGTTTTATTGAATTATAGGAACATTGGCTTTAAATTTGTTATAATTATCGATCTTATTTTATGATAATGTCATTTATTGACTCTGTATTTACAGAAATCAGTACGTTTGTACACACACAAAATTTCAAAATTCTTTTAAAATTAGTAGGCACCGATGAATTGTACTAAACTTTCCTATTTATGATTAGTAAATATACTTTTTATTTAATAACACTATCACTTTACCTCTACAAAATAACATAGAATTTTAAAAGATTTAAAACTTTATAAATTATTATAATTAGAATTAAAACAATGAAAACAATTCTTATAAAAAATTATTATTCATTGAATTTTTTCTGAAGACAATAGCGTCCATAATATATCTCATTCATAAAAGCATTTAAAGGATTTTCTGATTTAGTTTATTTGTTAATAAGTCCTGAAAATTTAATTAAAATCCGTCACTTATTTGATTTTTGCATTTGTTTTTTTCTGGAAAAAAAAAAAAAAAAAAAAGACGCTAAATTTTCATATACGAATCTTTAATGCCCTGGTTGACACACCCCACAAAAAAAAACAAGATTTTTAAAGATAGGAACTTGTGAAGAGCCATGATTAACCGACCTAACGAGCTTGTATTAATGGAGTAAGGAGACAAGCTTTACTTAAAGATACGAAGAATAGGAAGTTGTGGAGAGCCATGATCAGTCTACCCAACGAGCTTGCGTAAAAGTATGTCAAATTATGGACTGGGAAGGACAGTAAGCGGACAAACCTTGCTTAGGACTAGGAAAGATAGGAAGTTGTTGAGAGCCATCATTACCCATATCCTGTACGGAAACGATAGACGAAAGGTTTTCTATTCTTCATTTGGTGAATAACTGATTGGGTAACTTTTAAAGGATTTTGAAATGAACAGTTTCTTTCGTCCAACTGAAGAAGTCGTTAACATTCGTCGCACTTTAATAGTTTATTTTACATTTTATTTTTTTTTAATTTTAACATTTCTTAATCAATTCAGGCAAGGCGGCAATGCCGCTAAGACACAACGAGCTACTGGTAGTGAAAGAGAAAGAAGATGAATTCAGAAGTAATCGGAAACCTAAGCCTAAACAGGAAAGAAGCGATAAACCTCTACTTCTATTCAAAAGAACATGGTGGAGTGTGAAACGGATGATAATCGAACCTATACAACCTTCTGACTTCAACCTTCATACCACCACCATCTTGTCACCGTATTCGGCCATCCGCCACGTTAAAAATGAACTTATCTCTACGTTTAATTCTCTTTGTTTAATTCTACTTTGTCAATAACCTATAAGTTCACTCTTTGATAATGCTTTATGTAAACCGAAAGCTCAGACCGGATAAAAAAAAATCAGCAATTACTGCAATTTCTTGTTGTCTTTTAACGATAGTACTATCAAGCTTATCAGACTATACGAAAAGAAACCTGAATTAATGAAAAAATGCTGCCAAAATACACACAATTTAAACTTTCTGACTATCTATCCACCCAATATCACTGCTCTTCTCTTGCAACACGTAGGTTTTTTTCTCATACTACCCAATCCAGAGATCGAACAAAACTAATTTATTATAAAATACTAGCGTCTTTATTTCATAAGACATAACTAGCGAATAGTGGCCATATAGATACTGCAATATTAATAAGAAAGATTAAGATATTAGCTCTCAAAATTATTGAAAAGTAACTCAAATAGCAATAAAAGTTATTTACATTGTTTGGATTGTTGTCCTCATCTTTGTTGACATATTCCCGACGTTTCGTCTGTCATACGCCCAGAGATTCTTCAGGTGATTGGTATTTCGAACTCAATCCATTATTTCGTTCACCAGGAGTATTGTTCTCCTTCCATGAATCATGCCGCTTCTAAATGTCTCAATGACCCAAAAGAGTTGTGAATTCAATACCTTGCCAAAGCAGAGGTAAATAAAAAATTAGAGAATTGAGTTAAACAGAAACAACCTGAGGTATCTGGTAGCAGCATGACTCATGGAATAAGAACAATCTCTCCCAGTAAACGAAATAAAGGGCTGAGTTCAAAATTCTAATCACCGGAAAAAAAGTCCAAGCGTACAGTAACCGAAACGTCGTGAATATGGCAGCAAATATGAGGACATTAATCCGAAAAATGTAAATAATGTAAATACTTAATTACACCATATCAGAAATATAGACGTTGACGATAAAGAAAAAGACAACAGTACAAACAATGTACAAACAATGTAAATGGTGTAAATAGATAGAATATCTCATCATACAAATATAGACATTGAGGATTAAGACAACGGTACAAATAATGTAAATAGTGTTGTACATATTTAGAATATTTCATTGTAGCTGCCGCCAGGCACCATTTGCTACCAAACTTTAATGTAAAAATTAGCAGGTTCGTTTTCTCGCCGAAGCCAGTCCTGTATTCTTGACCGACGGCCTTGTCACTCCTTGGGACAATGTGGCAAGAAAATATAGTTCCGTATATTTTAGGATAACGTAAAACAATAATGAGGTCTAAATGAGAAGTATGAGATGAAACAGTAAAGTTAGAATAAGTAAGTAAAAATATAACAAATAAGCTGTTTTTACGGCACCCTTTTCTAGAATATAGGATTCTTGGTCTATGCGTAAGAAATAGAAACCCCCTTAACAGTCTTTTGGATTGAAACCTTCTAAGAGATCAGACGTAAATTTGTTATCTCCAGTGGCAGCACATTTATTTTCGGTACTGTTAGGGAGTCACTCAATTGCCATAGACCACACGAGGTGCCAACGAGGTAATTAACATTTTTTCCATTCAACTTCCAGCAAACCCTAGACAAATCTTATAGTTAATGAAATTTTATTTCTTCGATATGTTTATTGCCTTTTTATACCCTTTCTTAATTTGTAAAAATGTACTGCTTTGGCGACATAAAAGATTCCTGTTGATTTAAACCCTTTTTATAAGTTCCCTGTTTTGTTACAATTATTTTATGTAAATTTCATTGTTGAATTTTTTATTTTTTTGAATTTTGTAATTATCTATCCTTGTATACATTCTTCCTCCATGTGCTCATGTTATTTGTTTGTCTTAATTGCAGTTTTCACTGCTGCACAGGTACTGTAAAGGAATAAAGCATTTTACAATATATACCCACAGTTGTCAGTTCTCTCACGCATGTTTCATGTGGCAATGGCAATTATACCCCATCTCAGACAGAAATTCTCGATAAAAGTAAGGACAAAAGTACAAACAATGTAAAAAGTTAAGTGCCATACGTGATACACGCTTTGGGCGATCACACCTCGAAAGAGACATGACTGAATTGCACTGCATCTAATCTGTGCAGAAGGTTATCCCGCAGTAGGTTGCCATTGCTTTCTGCGGTAGACTGGTTGCCAGTCAAGGCTATAGAACCCAATCTATCCTAATATTTAACCCATAACTGGAAGGAAGAGACTGATTAATACCTTTCCCAAGGGTATTTGTGCGTAAGTGAATGCAAGGGATTCAACTGGAATTCGAACTCCGCACCTCGTTTTGTCGTTCCGAGTCGATATCCATAACCCACATACGCCATCTAAATAATATACACATTGACGATAAACTTGTACAACAGTACAAACAACGTAAAGAGATTGACGATAAAATTAAAGACAACAGTACAATGTAAAGAAATTGACGATAGAATTAAAGACAACAGTACAAACATTGTAAAGAAATTGACGATAGAGTTAAAGACAACAGCACAATGTAAAGAGATTGACGATAGAATTAAAGACAACAGTACAAACAACGTAAAGAGACTGACGGTAAAATTAAAGACAATAGTACTAACTACGTAAAGTGATTGACGATAAAATCAAAGACAACAGTACAATGTAAAGAGATTGACGATAGAATTAAAGACAACAGCACAATGTAAAGAGATTAACGATAAAATTCAAGACAACAGTACAAACAACGTAAAGAGATTGACGATAAAATTAAAGACAACATCACAAACAATGTAAAGAGATTGACGATAGAATTAAAGACAACAGTACAAACATTGTAAAGAAATTGACGATAGAATTAAAGACAACAGTACAAACAATGTAAATAGATTGACGATGAAAATTTGACTTACATCCATTCATTTTCTTTTAGTCTACGGTTTCGCTTTAACTGGAAACAACTATTGCTTTTTAGTCTTTCGTGCCAACGTCCAAAGAGTCTGAGCTCCAGGATCATGGATTAGTTTTAAAGATTTCATTCCACCCGGGCAACGCCGGGCTATACTGCTAGTCTATAATATTCCAAAGTTGCGAAGAAACGCAGAATGAAAATGTTAATTTCCCTTAGACATTTTAACAACAGACAATTTCTATGCACACTCAAAGTAATAATGTACATTAAAACCCAATGAAACTCCCGCTCGTTGGGTGGGACAAATCTTGATTAGGGGCCATAGGAAATTATTTGTGATCCATGCTACCTTGTCAACATTTTCGTTTTTCTTCCTACATTTATATACGTTACATCTAAGCACAATTGACTTTTAAAGGATGAAAACTTTTCGCGAATTTTGACGTCATTCTGTGTTCTTTTTATTTTCCTTCCAAATACTTTAATTTCTTTTGCTCATGTTAAGTCGATAAAAACATACCTAAAATTCACTATTTTTTTATTCGTAATGTTGAATGTATTAAAATTATTCAACTTTTAACAAGAGAAATATCAATTTGACGTGAAAATTGCCGCCAAACATTGTTGATTTATTTAAAATGGAATGATCTATTATGACAAATGTCTAATTTCTATTTAAATACAATTTATTCATTTTCACTTTTCCTTGTTAAATTGTTCATTTATATTGCATATGTTCCATTATTGTACATAACTAGGTTACAATAAAATTTTCATTTTATATGAATACTACTTTACGAAAATTGTAACAGAGGGTGGTGCCCCGTATCATAGATTCAAGGTTAGGAACGAGACCCTTGCACCGGCCCTATCGAACATGCACAGAATAATACAATGTATATATAAAGCACTCACTGCGTGTATACAATGCAATATACATTGTATAGAAAACATTGTAATAAGTATATACACAAGGCAATATAATTCCGACACACACGAGACAATTTAATGAATGCATACCCGAAAATTAGAGGCATTGATAATATCTCGTAAAACACTCAAGATAGAAGTTTGAGATTGCAGTATTAAAATATTTCTTTTGCAATTTTACTCACAAAATGCCACAGAAGATAAAAAAAAAAAGGTGACGAAGATAAATGATTTGAGACCAGCTCAGTACAAACATTTATTAAGTACTGATTCATTTTTTTTAATTTTGTGTTGCATTATCAACTGTACCAGACAACTCGTAGATAACGTTGTAATGATGTAGCGATGAAGTATTTAAAATATTCGCTGTTCACACCGCTTTGTCTTTATATGCTGAATGCTCCTAAGTAGAGATCTGTTTGCATTAAATTGTTTGGTTTGCGAATGTTGTATGTCAATCGCTTGCTCTTTGTTGGGATCTTTTCAACTGTACACACAAAGGCAGATGAAATTGTATATCACAGGCGTTGTATGGCGTCAACCAAATAGTTCTGTAAGCTTCATTAAAAGCTGCTTTTATTTGCATGCCTAATCGATGCGATTCCTTATCCTGACATTTCATGTTTTAAAATTTATTCAGATGTCCGGTGTAATTGTGTCGTCTAATTACAAAATAACACAAATTTTCTTGACAACAGCAACAAAATAATTACTTGGCATTTCTGTTCCAGTTCAACCGCGTTAATAGGGAGATCCGAGAACTTGCAATGTTATTTTATCAGAAAAAAATACCGACATAAGCATATTATACTAAATAAATAAATTCTAATATTTGTCTATACTTCTGAAATGAAGTAGTATTTATATTATTTGTTGTTCGGACTGTTTTTCTCTTCTTTATTGCCGTGTTTACGACGTTTCGGCCGTTGTACACTCCGGTCTTTTTCAGGTGCTAGGAATTTCGAACCGAACCCTTAAGGACACATAGTCAAGTTGATATAAGCGTTCCAGTGACTTGACACAAAAGAATTGTGAGTTCAATGCCTAGCTACAGCAGTGGTGAACAAATAGCTTTAAGAGTTGAATTAAAAGAAGATAGCAAACAGAAGTGGCATCGCACATGGAATGAGAATGATATAACTCAGTGATCAAAATAAAGGGGGTTCGGTTCGAAATTTCTAGCACTTGAAGAAGGCTGAAGCGTACAACGGCCGAAACATCATGAACATAGCAATAAAGATGAGGACAACAGTCCGAACAATGTAAATAAATTCTAATATTGAAACTGTCATTGAGTCTCACTAATGTTTTTCTTTAACTTCTTTATGGCTAATTTTTATGAGTCAGTAAGAAAAAATGTAAAAGAAAAAGATGTTCGTTGTAGTGCAATGGTTATCAACTCGGAATGAGTTCGAATTCCAGTTGCATTCACTTACACACAAAAATCCTATGGAAAGGTACTAATCCATCCAGCTATGGGTTAAATAGCAGGATAGATTGGGTTCTGTATCCCTGGTTGGCACTACTACGGGAAAATCTTCTGCTTAGTGTGACGTGTTAGAAGTTGTAACAAAAGAAAAGAAAATGATTTATCAAAACACAGAGCTAAATCACAAACAAATATTTAATTTTCCAAAAACAACAACAAAAAAAGACAAAAGAACATATATACAAAGATGCAACTGTGGCATTCAAACAGAAAACGTGGAGGTCTAGGTCTACTGGCAAAGTGTTACAAAGGAGAAGAAGAAAGTGGGAGTCAAGTATTTTTAACACGTTAGGGCTAGCGTAGTAGTCTAAGTGCTATTACTAGAAATCCACAAATATATGTATATAGAGAATAATTTGAATTTGGTCAATGAAAATATTCAAAAACTCTATTTACCAGTTTAGTTCCATGAGGTTCTCTTTTGGGTTTTTGTTGGTCGATAACTTTTCATTGAGTTTCTTTCGGCTCGATATAATAATCCACAAATCAAAAGCCAGAGTTGATAATGCCAGAAATTCCCTTTTTACAACTAACAACTCTCTTAAAAAACTGTTTTTATAGGGGCTAGCACCTAATTAGCATATTTCGTGAATCATCCAAATTTTTTTTCGAATATACTGGAATGATCTAGAGTGTTCAAAACGTTTTATTTCTAATTTCTCTATTTTACAACTACTTCAAGAATGAAAACTTTTTGTACTAATAAGTAGGACTCAGTAGAGTCCCTTACTCTAAATTTTAACATTTTTGTTGACTTTATTAATATTTTTTATATAGAAATGCATCTTCGTAACACTTAGTCAATCATGGATCGAAAGAGACATGATCGTTCAAGCGTATATCACGTATGGCAATTAACTGAAAAAAAAAATCTTTGTTGAGAATAGCCGTTTCCACACAGAAAACATTCGGCATTTATTAACTGAACACTTAGCGTTACCGTCAGTTGAAATTTATAAAATATTTCTCTTAAAACAGTTTTTTTCTGGAAAATAGGTCTGTAAAGTCCACTAACTGTTCCTGTTATTTTGTAGTATTGATGAGAGTTTCCTTCCTAACCTTTTGTTAAATGCGATGGGAACGTCAACATCTTGATTATATCATTATTTTCCCATCTAGTTACATGTGCTATCCATTTTTATTGTTGCTGCTGTTGGGATTCTTCATGTGATCTCGTTTTTGCTACTAATTTGATAAAATTGTTTATAAATAAAATAATTCAAATAAATAGAAAATGGTCGAATTTATCCGAGGACCAAATAAATGTTGAACAGAAAATGTTAGCCAATATGGTAACGGGTTCAGTTTATTGAAAAAAAATAACGTGGGAAACATCGCCATCTTTATTCTAATTTATACAGAGGTGCTGAACAAATAAAACCACACCACATTAAATTCTGTGTAATGGTCTGCTTGATTAGTTCACTGACAACTGGCACCCCGAGGTGAGGTAATGGTTAGCAAGCTTGTCTTGCTAGAATCTGTTAGAACCTGAGTTCAATCCTCACTGGGCACTTCATACTTTCGGCCTTGTGCTACATCTAAGCGGCGCTTATAAATCAACTATCCAAGAGCATAACACCAGGTTTTCCAAAAAACGCAATAATCTTAATAATCAAACACAGAAAACAAAATAAAACTTTATACTAGCTGTCATAAAACAGAAGAAAATAGTTTAACAATGTACAAGAGATGAGTTATCGAATGCCCCTATCTATAGTTGGACAGGGGAAGACATTGCACTGTATACGACTTTAAAATAAAACAACTATATAAAAAAAAAAAACAATATTTTTTATGTCTTGTAATATGAACACAAATCCTCATTTTCGAACAGCATACCATCCGACCTTCTTTATGTGTCTGTCATTGCAATGAGTAATCTTCTTGGAATTTTGAACCGAACTCTTTATTCTGTCCGTGTGAGTATATTCTTATTCCGTTTTTTTCTTTTTCATTACATTATCACACAGATTATTCTATTTTAATTTCATTCTCACACACATTATTCCATTCTGATTCCATTCTCAAACACATTATTCTATTTTAATTCCATTCTCAAAAACGGTATTCTATTCTAATTTCATTCTCACACACATTATTCTATTCTAATTCTCTTCTCACATTATTTTATTCTCAAAAATTATTTTATTCTAACTTCATTCTCACACACATTCTATTCTAATTTTATTCTCACACACATTATTCCATTCTTACACATTATTCTATTCTAATTCCACTCTCGCACATATTATTTAATTCTGAAACATTATTCTATTCTAATTTCATTCTGAAACATTATTTTATTCTAATTCCATTCTCACACTCATTAATCCATCTCACACGTATTATTCTATTCTAATTATATTCTCACACATTATTCCATTCTTAAACACATTATTATATTCTAATTCTGTTTTCACACAGATTTTCCACTCTTAAATACATTATTCTACTCTAATATTATTCTCAAACTCATTTATTTTAATTTTATTTTCACACACATTATTCTATTCTAATTCTGTTTCCACACTCATTATTATATTTGTATTCTATTTTCATACACCTTATTCTATTCCCATTTCATTCTCACACACATTACTCCATTCGCACATATATTATTCTGTTCCCATTCCATTATCGCATACATTATACTATTCTCATCCCGCTTTCCATATTTAATTGTAATTAATATTCAGCATATCTGAATGCAAACAAGAGAGAATACAACGTTTTTAACCAAGAAGAATCCATCAACTTTCTCTATCAGAGAAAAAAGGTCAACCAGTTCATTTATCTTGGCAATAATATAGCCTAGATGGGAAGTGATGCAAATACCCCCTTTGACAAGACATGAAGAAAGAGTCTATTAGATATTTGAAAATCAAATTTATTTGTTAGCATGAAAGGAGACTTCTTCTAAGCAAATGCCTCAATGACTGCTTTTATATTGAAGTATGGTATTGACATTAACAAAAGCATATAATAAAGAAATTAGATTTTACATACATAAAGAAGCTCGACGTGGTGTAATGGTTAACAAGCTTGTTCCGCTCGATCAATTACGATAGTTGTACTGAGTTTGATCCTCAGTGGGTGCCCTATACTTTCGGCCTTGTGCCACATCTAAGTGACGCTTATAAATTCATTAGTCACCTAGACGTGGTGCAATGGCTAGCAAGCTTGTCTAGCTAGAACAATTACGACTGAGTAGTGAGTTCGATCCTCACTCGGTGCACCATACTTTCAGCCTTCTACCACATCTAAGTAACGCTTAGAAAATCACCAAATGACGATGGGAGTTCATCTAAATCTATCCTGAAGCCAATTCCCAACAAATGAGCAACTCTACAGCCATGTGCTTTAAATCTCACAGTTTATTCGATAACGATGAATATAATTTTGCAAAGCGTTCTTTGATAAATAAGGATGAGATCAGCGATTTGTTTCTTTCGTCATCCAAACGTGAACGCATTGGTCGTCCTTTCCAAACATCCATTCAACAATTATGTAAATCGAATGACCTGACAGGCGCAATGAATCCCCGTAAAGCCTGGAGATAAAGAATCAGGATTGTATATGCGACCAGTACGAACCGAAGCTTACGGCCACATCACGATGAAACACAGGTTCCCGTACGATTAGCGAAGCTAAACAACATCGATCCTGTTCATCACCTTGATAGGTGATTAATTTGGAATTTCAGGTTCTGTAAGCTTTTAGGTGCGAGTGGTGTAGTGGATAATTACTTGGAATTGTTAATCAGAGAGTAAAGTTCTAATTCCTGCCGGGTTCTTTATATTTTTACACACGAAATGTGCCCCATAACTCTCCTCTGTCCTCTCTAAACTCTATAACCTCTGCCTACCTGCTTCCTGCTTTCCTGTCTGTTGGAAGTCCTCCTGCGTAGTTCCTATATTTAAGAATTCTGGCGAACCCTCAGACCCCGCCAATTACCGTCCTATTAGTCTCCTTCCGATCTTTGGCAAAGTTTTCGAAGCCATTATCAACGCCGAGGTGATTCAGCATCTCACGGCCAACAGGCTTCTCTCTGACAAACAGTACGGGTTTCGCTTCACCAGGTCTACTGCTGATATGCTAACGACCATTACCGAGTACATATACCGGGCACTTGACAAGAATGGTGAAACCCGAACCGTTGCCTTGGATATCTCCAAAGCGTTCGACAGGGTCTGGCATGCTGGCCTCTTGTGCAAACTGCGGAGCTACGGGATAACTGGACATCTGTTTGACCTCATCCAGTCTTTCCTCTCTAACCGCACATTGAAGGTGGTATTAAATGGGCATGCCTCCCAAAACTACCATACGAACGCGGGCGTCCCTCAAGGTTCTATCCTAGGTCCCACGCTCTTTCTGATCTACATTAATGATCTCCCCGACACCATTAGATCCCAAGGTGGCATGTATGCCGATGACCCAACAATCTATTCTCGCATCGATCAAAAACCAGGTGTGGACGACAAAGCGAACCTCGCTGCCGTACTTGAAAGGGACCTCCAATCCGTAGTGGCCTGGGGTAGGAAATGGCTGGTTTTATTTATCTTTATTTTACAAAAGATTATGGCTCAAGGCCAAAAGAAGGGAGGGGGAACAAAACTCGGGTTGGTCTTCAGTACTCTATCTTATACCTAGCTAATCGGATTCACGACCCATACATACGTTACAATTTTCTCAATCACCATAAGAATTTGTCCATCAACACTCATACATATCGTACACCAAAATACCGCAAAAACCATACCAGGGACCTACAAAACGCCTCAAATGTACATAAAAATTTGTGACTATTTACAAATATAATACAAAAATAGATTTAAAAATTTGTGCATGAAATGACATGATGGGAAGGGGGTATGAAGAAACAAAAATCCCCAAAACAAAAACAATATCAAATGAAAACATATACATAGTGTTAGTAAGACCCAAACACACCCTCATAATTAAAGAGGCCACTGTATTCTGCCTTAATAGGAAAAATCAAGTAGCTCTCTTTCTAAAGGGGAATGGAGAAGCAGTTTAAAAAATAAATTGGACTGGAGAATATATAAGG